>BPLT01000279.1:0-355910 GCA_019656295.1 Rhododendron mucronatum var. ripense
GCCTACCAAATACTCGTTAGCTAGATCCGAGCAAAAAGTTTAGGACCACCGCAAATAGTCAATCAGGCCAAATAGTCCGGATATTTCTCAACTTCTAGCCCAGTATGCACAAGCTCTGACATTTTTCTTGGTTTTCTTTGAGAATTTTGTACCCAGATGATGCTTAATTTCAAATTAAATCGAGTTCGATCTGTTGTCTTAAAAAATACGATCGTATTTCATGGGTTTTTTTACAGTCTCTCCCGTTTAGTCATTTTCAAATGAGGAGATCCTTATTTTAACTAAAATAAGGACCTCTCCATTTCTCCCATTTTCTGTTCGAATTTCGATGATCTGAGCCGCTCAATGTGTTCAGAACGTGATTTTAAAAGTACACGCGAGGAATCAGCAAAAAAAATGACCGAAAATGACTTCATCCGAGCAGTTTTTATTTGAACCGTTTGATAAAAAACAAACAAAAACTGCTCGGATGAAGCCTTTCCGGTCATTTTTTTTTTGCTGATTTCTCATGGGTATCGTTAAAATGACGTTCTGAACACATTGAGCGGCTTGGATCATCGAAATTCTATCGAGAAAAGGAGGTCCTCATTTTATTAAGTTAATGTAGTTCTTAGGAGAAGGGGAGTTATATATATATATATATATATATATATATATATATATATATAGAGAGAGAGAGAGAGAGAGAGAGAGATGAGAGAGAGAGAGAGAGAGTCTGGTTCCCATAAGGGATCCCGCATGGGCTTCGTGCGGGACTCCCATTTCCCGACCAAATTGCAACGATCCGAGCCGCTCAAAGTGATCAGAACGTGATTTTAAGGGTACCCGCGGGAAATCAACAAAAAAAAATGATCAGGAAGGGCTTGATCTGAACAGTTCAGTAAAAAACTGCTCGGATCAAGCCCTTCCCGATCATTTTTTTTGCCAATACCCCGCGGGTACCCTTAAAATCACGTTCTGAACATATTGAACGGCTCGGATCGTCGCAATTCGATCAGGAAAGGGGAGTTAGGCATGGTAAGCCCGTGCGGGATCCGTCATTGGATGTGTGTGTGTGTGTGTGTGTGTGTGTGTGTATATATATATATATATATATATATATATATATATATATATATATATGTATCTTTCACTTCTGCACATCCATTTCACACATCTGGATGTTTACTTTCCATTGTCACTGGCCGTCCACCTGCGAAAATATTCCATAATTATCGGATATGTAACGCGAAGTGTACATATTCAAAAGCATAACCGCGTGGAAACTCCAGTTGGGTAGACAAAAATCACCCACCTACACAATCCACACTAACCTATAACGATCATTTTGAGCCATGAAGATTGTCCTCGGGAACAAAAAATGGAAAATAATTTTTTAACGATCATTTTGAGCCATGAAGATTGTCCTTCGGAACAAAAAAAGGAAAATGACTTTCTCTCGAACACTTCGCTTTTGGAATTTTTTGATCTGTAAAGTTGGGTGGCCTCATGGATAATTCTCGTTCTAATAACTGCACAATGTTCTTTGGGTATAAAGAGATACAGGGGAGGGAGGGAGAAAAAATTATGGAAAGCGCAAGTTGCTCTGATTTTATATTTGAACTTCAGATTTTGTTGCAGATTTTATATTTCGGGTTCTGATAGAAGTTGAGAAACCTGTTTGTTGTAGTTACAACATTATGAGAATTTCATTCTTTTTTTGAAAATTTGCAGAATTCCAAAAGCTACCCAAACTCAACTTTGGAATTTGGAAAATTTCATTCATTTTCTAGCTTTTCAGAATCTGTAGAATCCGAGAATTGGTTATCTAATTTTTTTGACAAACGCTCCAAACTAATTTTGAAAAGCTAGAATCTCAAAATCTGAAAAAAAAAAAAAAAAAAAATCTCATACAACTCTGCAACTGTCAGATGCATGTGGGACTCATAACATCGAACGGCTGCAGGGCCATCTTTGGTCAGTGTTTGCGTTCACAAAATTTGCTTTTGAAAAAATAAGCATTTCTGTTTTTTTTTTTTTATCAGCATCAAGATTATATTATTAGAAACTTGATAAGGGTACATCAAGGAAAAAGAAAAACTAAACCATGATAATATGATATTGATACATGGAATAGGAAAAAGAAAAAGACTTTCAATAGATTATTGGAAGAGAAGAGGCAAAAGCTATCCTAAACCAGAAAATACACCAAGCATCATATATAGCTGGAACAGCCTCCAAGCAGCACAAGCAGAGATTATTGCTACATCCCAAAGCAACACCATAGCTGTGAGACAATAGGAGCACAAATTCAAACAAAACATTGATCCACCTTGAGCTCTTGCTTTCACTTCAATAAGCAACGAATTTAGGACCTTTCCAGCACTTTTCTTCTAGAAATGCTTCTAGAAATAAGCATTTATGTTACTCATGTGAAAGTGATCGATTCCTTTTCATCATTTTGACTTTATACCTAATACATAAGCGAGATATTTCTTAAATACGTAAGCATTGGATATTTCTTTACCTCAACTCCTTAGGTTTTGGTCTAATCACAGCTTTGTTAACTTGGGAAAACATTGTTTTTTATTTCCAATATTGTATACAATAATGGGGTTAGCGGGGAAGTTAGTTAGTTAGTTTACAGGAGGTCCAAAAGCTGTCCATAACTAGCCCTGAATTCCAAACACCTATGACAAGACTTGAACAATGGCCTCGGGCCTCCCTTGTGGAGAACATTGTTGGGAGGCTAATTTTTTTGCTGCTCTATGGTCAATATGGATTGTGCGTAGTGGAGTGGTTTCAGGAATGGGGGAGGCTCCTCTCCAATTTGAGATCTAGTTTGGGTTTTTGTGGGCCTATTTTGGACTCACAACAATGATCATAATTGTTCGTTTTGCAGAGCTCGTCAAGTTTGTCATCTATGTGAAAAATTAGCTCGATCATGTGGACACAGAATGAGCCCACAAAGACCTAAACTAATCCCCTAACTGGACTGAGAAAAAATGGACAAGAGCCTGCCCCGTGGATGATGAAGTGATGGAGCTTTCTAACTAGGATGGCATTGTGAATCAAATTAAAGTAGTCAAGTTCAAGATTCTTGGAGTATAATAACAATTTCAAATGAACCCTCAAGTCTCAATATACCTTAGCATAGTTAATAATACATGAGGGGGAAAAAATGAGACCTACTACGCGTACAACAAGCTATGCACAGACAGAGCGGATTCTGGATCCGTCTTGGCTCCCACAAATATGATCAGAGCCGTTTTAGGGTCCGCGTAAAAAATCAGCTCAACCCAATATCGGTAAGAGCATTTATGAATCGTCCAACTTTGCTTCAAAATTTGGCTTGAATTCTGAAGCAAAGTTGAACGTTTCGTAAATGCCTTTATTGATATCAGATGGAGCTGATTTTTTACCCTAAACAACATATTTTGAACAAAATGACTGGCATCGATCATTTTTGTGAAACCCAAGATGGGTTCAAAATCGCGTTGTGTGCACTGTCTGTGCACAGCTTGTTGTACCCATATACTTCCAGAAAAAAATAATTACCCACCGAACTCATTACACTCTGTTTGAGAGCATAACTACTATACAAACCTACCCTAGTTCCAGACCTGTAGGAAGAAAATAACCAAAAACAAATGAGAAAAAGTTATTTTCAGATGAGGTGGAAACCACGCAGGTTCTACCGTGCGCTTATTGCGATAATCTAAACTGTTAATCTTGTAGGGCTCGCAGAATAATATTTTCACACAAAAATAAAAACCCAGCTTTATCGGACATCGATAGGCATATCAAAAAATAGACGGTTATAGACATTTTAACTATTATAATCCAGGCCGTTCTTTTTAGGAAACAAAATTTAATTTTCGATATGCCTATCGATGTCCAATCAAACTGATTTTTTACATGAATATGTTACTCTGTGGGCACTATAAAATAAACAGTTCATGTTACCGCAATAAATGCACGATAGAGCCCACAAATGACGGTGGCCGAAACCCTATGATTTTCGCCTCATCCAGAACCAGATAAACAGTTCATTTTCCTTCTTAATTATTTTCCCGTTTCTTTCTACAAGTTTCAAACAGAACATAAAATTTGTCCTCCCTTTGCCTATAAAAGCCTCTTCATCCCCTACTTCTAACTTCATCCAAAAATCACTCTCTTCCCCTACACAAAGCCTCTTTCATTCTCCCCCTGCTTCTTCAACTGCAGTGGAAGAGCTTATTTCTTTCCGGCAATGACAGCGGAGAAGGACCGAGCCCGGGTCGTCTGGCGGACCCGACTGGGCTCGGCCTTTCGGACCGCCCTGGCATGCGCCGTGGTGGGTTGCGCCACCCTCTACGGCCCCGAACCCCTCCGCAACCAACTCCAATTTCCGGCCTACGCTTACTTGACCGCCATACTGATCGTGTCGGACGCGACACTTGGCGACTCTGTAAAGGGATGCTGGCACGCCCTGTTGGCGACCGCCCAGGTGCTGCCAGCGTCCGTACTGAGCCTCTGGCTCATCGGACCCGAACACTTCTCCGCGGCCATCGCAGCCGCCGCCATGGCGGCCGGGGCGTTCATGGTGGCGGTGCCGGAGTGGTCCCACTTGATGACCAAGAGGATTGCGTTTGGACAGTTTGTGATTGTGTATGTTGGGGCTGTGGTGTACGGTAAGGAGGCTGGGGATGTGATGCACCCGATCCATGTGGCGGCTAGTACGGCTCTCGGGGCATTGGCATCGGTACTGGCTATGCTGTTGCCGTACCCTCGTCTAGCTTACGCAGAGGTAATATTTGCATGCATGCATGATCTCGGGTGCTTATTTTTTTCCACCAATTATAAGACCGAATCCATTCGATTTCTAGAAAGGATTACTAATACTTAGGCTCCGTTTGTTTCGGTGTAAAATATTTTACGAAGAAAATATTTTTCATGTAAAACATTTTTACTGTAAAATCTTTAAAAGTTTTTTTATTTTCTGTTGTTTGGCTGATTTCCAAAATTAGGTTGTGACGAAAATCTCTCGCATGCATTTGGTGTGGAACAAAGAATACCACGATAACTTTTTAGGATGAGAAAATACCCGACCAAGCCAGCACCACTGCTATTCACCCAGAAGCCCACTGATTATGTCCTAAAAGGTCGAAAACTTCACACGCCAATCACCTGGGAAAACAACTTACGAAATTTTTTTGAGAAAGTCATTTTACTCCTTATAAGGTAAAATGATTTATTGAGAAAAATATTTTACAAAAGTTTTTGCAACTAAACACCTGAAAATGGGTAAAATATTTTTGGCAAAAATTTTTTATGGTCAAACAAACGGAGCCTTAAATGGAGGACATGCTTGTTTGGGTGGAAATATCTTTTTACTTCAATCCCAGAGGATATGCTTGTTTGGGTGGAAATATATTTTTACTTCATTCCTAGAACATCTTTGTGGTGTACAGAAAGATTTGATTTTGATTAGGGGCGGCTTCAAAATTTTAATTCTAACGGTGACGAAAAATGTATAGAGTTCCGTTAAGACGAAAAGTTTATACAAAAGGTACTCTGACCTGATGGTATCCTATTTCTTAAAAACTCTGACTTTGCATACATCAGGTCTGAAATTTTTTTGGTGAGATTTATTTTAGTTTTGTTGATCACCTATAATAGTAATGGATTTACAATTTTTGACATAATATATCATCGTTGGAGTTTATTTCACCATTGCATTGAGGAGAATTCACATTGTGCTCAACATATGTTCATCAAATTCGATCACTATAACGTTATCACTATTGCATACTAGACATATGGATACATGTGGTGCGCATCAAACCATGGCATCATGTCGTGTAAAAAGATGAAAAGAGAAAATTCTTGAATCAAGGTTCATCTGCACTGAAAACTGGAATGTGAAGGTAGAAATTAAAGAAGGGAGAAGGAACTTGGGGTGACAATTCTTCTCTTTCTTAATTTAATGGTAGTTTCTTTAGGCAGGTGAAGGGGTAGTTTGAAAGCAAATTAGAAAATGTGAGTTAGCCTCAAAACTTAGGTTTCATAACGGATATGGAAGGTTCCACTTTTGCACTAGCACTAGAAAAAGAAATCAAAAAAAGTAGTCATCCAAATTCACATATTTGACAAGTTTGGTGGGTCAGTTGTTTTTTTTTTTTTCTCGTTTTAATTTCTTTTCCTCCTTGCACAAGAAAGTTGAATTTGAGAAATCTCCTTTCAGTGCTGTGAAATCTATGGAGCATTGATACAGAGCGCCCGTGGCGGAGCCTTTTTATTATTATTTATTGTTATATTTTTATTTGAATCAAACGGTTATTGTTTTGTTTATATAGCTTTAGTCAACTCGCACGATAACGCATATATATAGTCCGGATCCCTGACCTGATTCCGGTCCGCACCTCCCTTTTTTTGATTGAATTTCGATAATCCGAGCCGCTCAATGTGATCAAAACGTGATCTTAAGAGTACCCGAGGGAAATTGGCAAAAAAAATGATTGGGAAGAGCTTCATCCGAAAGTTTTTTATTGAACAGTTCAATAAAAAACTACTCAAATTAAGCCCTTCCGGGTAATTTTATTTTTCGTCGATTTCTCGCATGTACCCTTAAAATCACATTCTGAACACACTGAGTAGCTTGGATCATCAAAATTCGATCGGAAAATGGGAGGTGTAGACGGTCTTGACCGTAAGAGGTGTGGACTTGAGCAGGACTATATTGCTTGACCGACCGGGTGAATTAAAATAAAGACGCGTCCCAAGCGTAGGACTCTCGACCGGTGTAGCACAATATCCGGAAGTACCGGAGTCGAACCACAGAGACGGACGGACGGTGCTTATTCAAAAGTGTTGAATTCTAGTTTAACTTGGCTCTTAGGTAGCCACCCTTTGTTCAATAAGGTTGATTTACTAACTAAATTACCAAACTGAATTGATTAAATAAGGATTTAAAAGGGAGAGTACAACCGTGGGAACTCAGTGTCCGCAACTAGCCTAACCAATGTTCACTCGGGCCACAATTATTCACTTTGTTGATTTTAGAATAGGAAAAAGGATCCCTAACGAATGCGCACCACCTGTCGCCAGTTTCCGTGCGCATTCGAATTCTGGCGATGCCTGGGTTTTGTTTGTTAGAAGAGTTTTCGTCTTCTAAAATTGCTTAAAGATTAAATTAATTCGAACCCGAGGTGAAAACATTAATTAAATTAGTCACGAGGCGCCTTCGCCCCGCGACTGCACTCTACAAAATTACTCACTCATGATTTTGTTAAACGCAGCAAGAATTTTATCCCTAGATCTAAACATGCTTCAAACAATTGAAATAGAAATAAAAACACGATGCCGCAGACTTACGGAAAAGCAACGGATTCGATTACCAAAGAAGAATAGGAATTTAAAGCTGGAAAACTTGAAGAACTGAGATTAAAATTTGAATCTGCAAATAAGAACTCAGAAAAATAGCAGCCAAAAGTTAACTAGAAACGTAAGTTATGGAATGTGTTACCCTAATTTCGAGTTAAAACGGGGTTTTTATAGTAATCCCTTTAAACAAACAATTAAAAATCCTAAAATGAATCGGAATCGGACCTGCAACGACCCAACACGATGCCGTTCCATAGCCTGTTAAGCTCTCGGTAGCGCTACACCAAAAACGGTGTAGCGCTCGCGAACCCCTTACTGTTTTAGATCCCGTTGACTGATGCTTCGGCGTTGACCCCTTGATGTCAAAGGTAGCGTTACACCAAAAAGGGTGTAGTGCTCGCGAGAGCTCTGTCCACTTCGAGCAACAGCTATGCCACCTCTGAGCGCTATACCACTTCAACACTTAGTCTCCACAGCCCTTCTCGCTCTCAAGCTCCATCACGGCCTTTCCGGATACCTCTCATTAGCGCCAAAACATCTCAATTTCTTGCAAATTAAGCACAAACACAAAATCCAACCACGTGCACGTATTAAATGGAAAATGAGAATTAAATGCACGTCTAACGCGCTAATTTTCCTACTTAGGCGCTAAAATTCATGAATTCCGCGCGCCTATCATATACACACACACACACACATACATATACACACACACACACGGGACGGTTCAAGAGACACCTAAAAAAACCTCATAGTTTTTGATCAAATTTTGATGATCCGAATTACTCAATGTGATCAGAACGTGATTTTAAGGGTACCCGCTAGAAATTAGCAAACAAAATAACCGGAAAGGGCTTGATCTGAGTAGTTTTTAGCTTAGATTTAATGAACGGTTCAGTTAAAAACTGCTTAAAATAAGCACTTTCCGATCTCTTTTTTTTTGCTAATTTCTAGCAATCACTCTTAAAATCACATTCTGCACACATTGAACGGTTTGGATCATAAAAATTTGATCTGAAACTATGAGATTCAGATTTGAGGCATTTTTTAGGTGTTTTTTTGGTGTCCGCGAAACCGCCTCGATAGATATTAAGAAATTTTGGTCAATAACTAAGAAGTATGGTGAGTATGGCCTACTTCAATGGTCAAATCAAAGCCCTTAGGGAAAATTAGTCATAAGGACAGTAAACTAATTTTTATTTAGGGGAATGATGTCAACAAAATAATTTTCAGTGGATGTCTTTTAACTTTTTTCGTTTCTTAGCCATAAGGCCAAAACATATTTAGGCACTTTTATACTCCCTCCGTCCCATAATATTTGTCCGGTCCGCGAAACGGAGACTACAAAATCATGCATTTCTTTCAAGAAAAAATTTAAATTTTTTTCACAAGTTAAAAGAACTCATCGAGATCTAGTAAGTTGTTGAAATTTTTCCAAATTTTTCTTACAAAAATAGTATTATTTTTACGTCTCCGTTTTGCGGACCGGACAAATATTATGGGACGGAGGGAGTAAGATTTTAGGGTGCACTTTCTTATTATAGGGTTTTATTGGTTTAGATACTTTCATAGGGTATCATAGAATTTTAGGCACTCTCATATATAGCATACCCTAGAGTTTTAGGTACTTTTTTTTTTTTGCTCAGCCAGTTTTAGGTACTTTCATAGGGTATCTTACGATTTTAGGTACTTTCATAGACACATTTGTCCTTATGTTTGATTGCAAAATATGCTTGTTCTTGAGCTCAAAAAATATAAATATAATAGATTTTAGCTAATAAGTCTCCATTTTTTTATCATCTTAATCTTTTTGTTTAAATTCTGGATTACAAATTTAAAGCAAGATACATGTTATTCGATCAAATACCTATCGAAAAATGAATGACTTGCTTGAAGTGTTACACTCTGTTTCTTCCTCAGCCCTTCGAGTTGCCTGCCTGAATCGTTGGCGGCGCCTCTTTTAAGATCTGGACAAAGGTGGAGGTTCGGATGGAAACTTGGGATGTTCAACCCGGTGCCACTCATTTGGGGGAGTGGCTGGAGGTTTCATAGCCCTTGGCTTGTCCTTGGAAGGAGCAGATATCCTCAAGTTGACAAGCTCATCTTCAATTTCAACCAACCCTGGTTGAATTCAGTTGAACACAGATTCGCGTACAACCCTTCTTCCTTTAGACATGTGCGGCTCTTTAGGACTTGGTTCAGCCCTTCCCACGATAATGCTCTTCAAGACTGGCTTGTTAGGACTGGTATGATGTCCACACTCTGTACACACCATAGAGCAAATTGGTTTCTCTGGTTTCTTCACTCCTGTAGGTCTGGACCACCATGAGTTCTGCTTTTCAAACCTTCTGACTCGCTTAGTCTTGACATCCCCCTGATCATAATAAGGATCCCAGTACCTACCTGGGCTGGACTTGTACACTGCTCTGGAAGGGGCTCCCAAACTTATACTTGTCCTTCTCGAAAAATTTGAACTCTTCCCGCTTAATTTTATCCTGGATATCATTTCTAAATACTATTCAGTTATTAGTTGTATGACTCCAAGAATTGTGATACTTACAATACTCTTTGCCCTTTAGTTCTTCCAAAGTTTGAATCTTGTGGCCAAAGGGCAGTTTGAGCAGCTTATCGGCCAGGAGTTGATCAAAGATAGCTTCAGCCCTATTGACGTCAAAAGTGTAGGTCCTAGTTGACTTATTAAAAGCGCTCTGGACTGGCTGCTTTGTGGGCTCCATTTTGACAAAGGCCTTGCAAACGTATGGCTTTTTGTTGATGATTTCAGCCACTGCCACGTCTGGGTCTGCCTCTGCTTCCACTGCAGCAACCTCGTAATTAGGGTCACGGTAATACGTTCCCTTGGATGCTGTCTTCCTGTCTTGCTCTTCTGCCAAGAAGTTTTCATAATGAGAGGCCTTAGAGAATAATTCAAACAAGTTTCCGAATTCTGTTCCATAAAACTTCTTCTTCATTTCAAAGCCCAAGCCGTTTAGTGCCATGCGCTCATATTCGGCTTCTAGAAGGGCTATCTTGCATTTGAATCGAGCAGTCTTGAATCGTAAGAGGGAGGACTCCACGGATTCTAGATAGGTTTGACGATAGCATGACAGGTCTGCCAACATCACTTCTGGTTCTACCCTGTAGAACTGCTGGTGGAACATCTCCTCCAATTGTCCCCAGGTCTGTACTTGATAAGCCCTCAATAGTGTAAATAATAGGGCTTATCTCTCTCATTTTTGTCACACACAAGTGCATCACTTGCTTGATTTGAACGATATTGCACGAAAGGTGTGTTTTTGGCTTTTTCAGGTAAATCGTGTGAATAAGGCGCATTTGTAGGCCATGGATAGCCCTGAGGGTGTCCAAGTGTCCAAGACCACGTGGCGCTCCACGACCGAGTCCCAAAAGTCATGAAAAGAAGCTTTGAAGCATACTCGGGATGTCCAAGGGTCAAGGGAAGTGAGGGAGATGCGAAGATGTTACCCAAAGCAATTCATTTTCCGACCAACTGAGGGTAGAATTGTCATATCTTTTGATGTACAAAATACTTTTGATCCAAACCACTTGGGTTAGAAAGTAGACTCAACAAGCTTTCCAACGGTTCGAAGAACACCCAAATCCGAGTTCGGGAGTGTCCGGAGCGAGCCCGCGAAGTTGAAAAAGTGCCTGCAGAATCCAGCGAGCACAGGGATCGATCCCCCAATGTTTAGGGATCGATCCCCCCACCCTTTCAGCTCCTGCAGCATCCAGAAAGCTCAGGGATCAATCCCCCAATGTTTAGGGATCGATCCCTTGGTCCCGCGCGAACATTTCAGTGGCATTTTTATAGTTTTTGTGTAAAGGGGGTATATATATCACCCTTAGCCCGATTTTAGGGCATTCTTCATTTTTTCCTTTCTCTCTCTACCTCCCTCTTCTCCTCTCCTCTTTAGTTCACCTTCTCTCTTCAAGAGAGCAAGGATTCAAGGGTTTCTAGACTTTTGTCCTTCATTAATGTTGTAAGTACTCTTGTTCTTTACATTAATCTAGCTTTTATTTTCGTTTTTTGTAAATATTTTCATTTCTCTCTTCATTTTGGCTTGTGTTTACACCCACTATAGGTGAGTAGTGATCTAGGCTTGGTCATGGGGTGATTTCTACCCCATGACTTGGGTAGTTTAATGGCTTCTCTCATTTCTTGTGCTTAATGTGGTTTGTGAATGGATTAAGTTCATTTTTATGTAACAAAACCTAGGGTTGTTAACCTCTTTGATTATGTGTAGGCAAGGATTTGATCTCTTGCCACATATAATGCTTGGAGCTATGTCACTCTAAGTGTTTGTCAAAATGTCTCAAAGAACTTATTAAGCTCTAATCTTTGGTCTAAACCTAGAGATGTTAACTTCTTTGATTGGGTGTAGACAAGTCTCTTGGCACACCCAATGCTTGGAACCATGACTCTCTTTGTGTTCGATAAAATGCCTCAATGAGTTTTCATCCATTTCCAAACCCCGTTGCATAAGTTAAACTTGATTTTCATAGCTAAATCTTCCGAGTGAGATCAAATGACAATGACTCTCACTTGAGTTATCAAAGAGAAACATTGAACGGCCTAAGTTATGGGCGGAATGAACCCCTAGACCTTGCCGCTTTTAGTTTCTAGTCAATCTTCATTTTCAATTAAGTTAGGAGGTAGAGAGAATTCCACCATTCAAAAGTTGGCCGTCTCAACGCCAAATCTAAGGTTGGCGGTCCTAACGCTAAAAACCCTTCGTAAAGCAAACCTTCCGGCCAAGCTCCATTGGCTCCCTGTGGATTCGACCTCGGACTTCCGAGTTTATTATGCTGCAACCGACCTAGCCCTACGCTTGGGGTGTTCTTATTGCATCACTTTAAGGTCGCAAGCAGTACTGAGTTGGGTGGTAGGTTGATGTACCAAGTAAAGGCTGTCCCAATAAGAGAATTGGGAAAAAGCCTCCACTTTAGTGCATCAATAGTTCCAGCCTCTCCACATTGAACTTGAAACCTGGCGACGTGTTCCACTGTTGACTGCACGCTTTCACCACTGAAGGTCTGGAATTCTGGGACTCTATAACCTTTTAGGAAAGGTGTATTGTCCACCTCTTCGGTATGAGGCTTCCTATACATTGGCTTGCCCAAAGGTCTGAAACCAGGTGCTAACTACTCGTGAAGCAAGTTTAGGATTTCGTCCCTTCCAACGAACAAGTTTGGCACAAGAGGCGGCTGTAGGCATGCTTCTTGTACAGTTTGGTTCTGGATAGAACTTGCCCCCCGAGTATCAGAGCTTTGGGAAGTATGGGTGACTTCTTTGTCCTTTCCAGAGTCTTGGCCTTCTTGTGAAGGCCTTTTGTTTGTCTTATCAACCTTGTCAGGCTTGCTTTGGTCCTCGACCAAAACAAACCTTTGATCATTACTTGCTGGAGGCGTTAAGGCTCCTCCTATCACAACCCCCTTCTCCTTTTGCCCCCCGCGTGCAGGGCTGTTAGATGAAATAGCGTGATACAGTCCCTTCGGTTTATCTCAAATACACACACACACACATATATGTATATATATAGCTTTTACTCTTGCACATCCATTTCATACATCTGGATGTTTACTTTCTGTTAGGCTCCAAAATGGCTCAAGGACTGAGCGGGCGTGTCAAGACTTGTCGTGTCTAACGTAAGGGCTGAGCATCCCTTTTTCTGACTTCTTAACCGTGAGAACGAAAGTGCTGCAAACCTAAGGGCTGGATTGCAGTGTTGGTTCGTGGTTTTGCATCTACGAGCGAGGACTTAATAATTTTCTAACCGTGTAGGAAAAGAAGTAACAACATAAGAATAACTCTATTATATCGTAGTAATAAAGTTGGGATACAAGAGAGATAGAAACTCGAATTACTTGAGGAAGTAATTGAGTGAAGGTGAGAAAGTGAGATAATTGCTTCACTGGGAAGGCTTTTGGTTTTAAGCTTTGAGCTTGATTAGTGTGTGGACCCTTTTTTCTTCTTGTCTTCTAGTATTTATAGGCCAACGGTCTTCGATTTTCTACATGATTTTCCAGCCTTCACCACAACGCGACACATGTCCCATGATCTTCTAAACTTCCCTCCAAAGTAGTGGTTTATGGGAAATAATCTGAATAATCCCCACGTTTTTTGCTTTAATTGTGGGCAGTTATTAAACATAGTGGGCCTTCCCACTACTTGCGCTTGTGGAGTTGAAAAAATGTGGGCCAACGCCTTCTTTATAAGCTGGTCCAACAACTCCCATGAGGTCAGGCAACTCCTCCACTTTTCTCGGCCATGGGGCAACTAACAAGAATAATGAGCCATGTTGTTCTCCTGTTTCCATGGGCATGAGGGAACTAAGGACCATTTGAAGTCAAAATAGTCAAAACGCATGTTAATTTCATGGGCTCACCTTCCATTTGCATGAGTTTTCTCGGGACATCAAAAATAAATATTTCCAACCATGGGCTTTTCATTTTATTTTAGACAATTAAGCCCAAAATACTTTTAGCCCATGATCGGATGTAAAAATTAATTGGGCCCAATCGACATCGTCTTGGCCCATTAATTTTTCAACCCAAGAATATCTTTATTTCTTGGCTCAATTTAATTAAAAGATAACTAAATGACCCTCCAATGCTTGCCCAGGACTGGGTGCCAAAAACGGGTGTAAACACTTTCCATTGTCGCTGGCCGTCCACCCGCGAAAATATTCCATAATTTTCAGATACGTAACACGAAGTATACATATTCAAAAGTATAACTGTGTGGGAACTCCAGTTGGGTAAACAAGAATCACCCACCTACACAATCCACGCTAACCTATACATATTCAAAAGCATAACCGTGTGGGAACTCCGGTTGGGTAGACAAAAATCACCCACCTACACAATCCACGCTAACCTATAACGATCATTTTGAGCCATGAAGATTCTCCTTCGGAACAAAGAAAGGAAAATATTCCATAATTTTCGGATACGTAACGCGAAGTTTACATATTCAAAAGCATAACCGTGTGGAAACTCCAGTTGGGTAGACAAGAATCACCCACCTACACAATCCACGCTAACCTATAACGATCATTTTGAGCCATGGAGATTCTCCTTGAGAACAAAAAAAGGAAAATATTCCATAATTTTTGGATACGTAACGCGAAGTATACATATTCAAAAGCATAACCGTGCGGAAACTTCAGTTGGGTAGACAAGAATCACCCACCTACACAATCCACGCTAACCTATAACGATCATTTTGAGCCATGAAGATTCTCCTTCGGAACAAAAAAAGGAAAATGATTTTCTAACGATCATTTTGAGCCATGAAGATTGTCCTTCGGAACAAAAAAAGGAATTTTTTGTTGGGAGGCTAATTTTTTAGCTGCTCTATGGTCGATATGGATTGTGCGTAGTGGACTGGTTTCAAGAATGGGGGAGGCTCCTGTCCAATTTGGGATCTAGTTTGGGCCTTTGAGGGCCTATTCCCGACTCATAACAATGATCATAACCGTTCGTTTTATAGAGCTCGTTAAGTTTGTCATCTATGTGAAAAATTAGCTCGATGATGTGGACACAGAATGAACCCACAAAGACCTAAACTAATCCCCTAACTGTACTGAGAAAAATGGACAAGAGCCTGCCCCGTTGATGAAGTGATTGAGCTCGCTAACTAGGATGGATATGTGGATCAAATTAAGTAGTCAAGTTCAAGATTCTTGGAGTATAAGAGCTATTAAATTTCAGCTCCGTCCTCTAAGAGATGCTATAAGATCTATTAATACAATTTAAGCTCTTTTTCTCATCCAACCTTCATTGGATGTTTTGTTTTTCAAGGAGAGAAATCTAAATTTAAACTTTTAAAGAAAAGAATAATCCAAAACACATTTGATGCAAAACTTGGAACAAAGAAAAGAATAATCCAAAACACACTTGATGCAAAACTAGTCCTCGCGGATTAGTTTGGAACATAATTTTTTACTTTTTAGATTCATCTTCTTGAGACTAATCAATAATTCAAAAAAAAAAATAATTTTGGGCCCGTTTCGGGGCCCAAATAAATGATCGGAACCGCTCATTTTGTTTTAAATATTACTTTCTAAAAATTATTATCCTAATAGGGCATCCCGACCTAGGGCCAACTCTGAAATTTATGGGACCTAAAACAAACATTTTCAAATGAACCCTCAAGTCTCAATATACTTTAGCATAGTTAATAATACATGAGGGGGGAAAAATGAGACCTGCTACGCGTACAGCAAGCTATGCACAGACAGAACAGATTCTGGATCCGTCTTGGCTCCCACAAATATGATCAGAGCCGCTTTAGGGTCCGCGTAAAAAATCAACTCAAACTAATATTGGTAAGAGCATTTACGAAACGTCTAACTTTGCTTCAAAATTTGGGCTGAATTCTGAAGCAAAGTTGAACGTTTCGTAAATGTCTTTATTGATATCGGATGGAGCTGATTTTTTACAAGGACCCTAAACAACATATTTTGAACAAAATGAGTGGCTTCGATCATTTTTTTGAAACCCAAGATGGGTTCAAAATCGCATTGTGTGCACTGTCTGTGCACAGCTTGTTGTACCCATATACTTTCCGGAAAAAAATAATTACACACGGAACTCATTACACTCTGTTTGAGAGCATAACTACCATACAAACCTACACTAGTTCCAGACCTGTAGGAAGAAAATAACCAAAAACAAATGAGAAAAAGTTATTTTCAGATGAGGTGGAAACCACACGGGTGCTACCATGCGTTTATTGCGATAATCTAAACCATTAATCTTGTAGGGCTTGTAGAACAATGTTTTCACACAAAAATAAAAACTCAGCTTTATCGGATATCGATAGGCATATCAAAAAATAGACGGTTATAGACATTTTAACTTAAAAACTATTGATATAATCCAGGCCGTTCTTTTTAGAAAACAAAATTTAATTTTCGATATGCCCATCGATGTCTGATCAAGCGGATTTTTTACGTGAATATGCTACTCTGTGGGCACTATAAGATAAACAGTTTATGTTACCGCAATAAATGCACGGTAGAACCCACAAATGACGGTGGTAGAAACCCTATGGTTTTCGCCTCATCCAGAACCAGATAAACAGTTCATTTTCCTTCTTAATTATTTTCCCGTTGCTTTCTACAAGTTTCAAACAGAACATAAAATTTGTCCTCCCTTTGTCTATAAAAGCCTCTTCATCCCCTGCTTCTAACTTCATCCAAAAATCACTCTCTTCCCCTACACAAGCCTCTTTCATTCTCCCCCTGCTTCTTCAACTGCAGGGGAAGAGCTTATTTCTTTCCGGCAATGACAGCGGAGAAGGACCGAGCCCGGGTCGTCTGGCGGACCCGACTGGGCTCGGCCTTTCGCACCGCCCTGGCATGCGCCGTGGTGGGTTGCGCCACCCTCTACGGCCCCGAACCCCTCCGCAACCAACTCCAATTTCCGGCCTACGCTTACTTGACCGCCATACTGATCGTGTCGGACGCGACACTTGGCGACTCTGTAAAGGGATGCTGGCACGCCCTGTTGGCGACCGCCCAGGTGCTGCCAGCGTCCGTACTGAGCCTCTGGCTCATCGGACCCGAACACTTCTCCGCGGCCATCGCAGCCGCCACCATGGCGGCCGGGGCGTTCATGGTGGCGGTGCAGGAGTGGTCCCACTTGATGACCAAGAGGATTGCGTTTGGACAGTTTGTGATTGTGTATGTTGGGGCTGTGGTGTACGGTAAGGAGGCTGGGGATGTGATGCACCCGATCCATGTGGCGGCTAGTACGGCTCTCGGGGCATTGGCTTCGGTACTGGCTATGCTGTTGCCGTACCCTCGTCTAGCTTACGCAGAGGTAATATTTGCATGCATGCGTGATCTCGGGTGCTTATTTTTTCCAACTATTATAAGACCGAAGCCATTCGATTTCTAGAAAGGATTACTAATACTTAAATAGAGGATATGCTTGTTTGGGTGGAAATATCTTTTTACTTTAATCCCAGAGGATATGCTTGTGTGGGTGGAAATATATTTTTACTTCTTTGCGGTGTATTTTGATTAGGGGCGTCTTCAAAATTTTAATTCTAATGGTGACGAAAAATGTATAGAGTTTCGTTAAGACGAAAAGTTTATACAAAAGGTACTCTGACCTGATGGTATCCTATTTCTTAAAAACTCCGACTTTGCATACATCAGGTTTGAAATTTTTTTGGTGAGATTTATTTTAGTTTTGTTGATCACCTATAATAGTAATGGATTTACAATTTTTGACAAAATATATCATGGGTGGAGTTTATTTCACCATTGCATTGAGGAGAATTCACATTGTGCTCAACATATGTTCATCAAATTCGATCACTATAACGTTATCACTATTGCATACTAGACATATGGGTACATGCAATGCGCGTCAAACCGTGGCATCATGTCGTGTAAAAAAATGAAAAGAGAAAATTCTGGAATCAAGGTTCATCTGCACTGAAAACTGGAATGTGAAGGTAGAAATTAAAGAAGGGAGAAGGAACTTTGGGTGACAATTCTTATCTTTCTTAATTTAATGGTAGTTTCTTTAGGCAGGTGAAGGGGTAATTTGAAAGCAAATCAGAAAATGTGAGTTAGCCTCAAAACTTAGGTTTCACACCGAGGAGTGTTTCCTATCATAACGGATATGGAAGGTTTCACTTTTTGCGTTTCTTAGCCATAAGGCCAAAACATATTTAGGCACTTTTATACGATTTTAGAGTGCACTTTCTTATTATAGGGTTTTATTGGTTTTGACACTTTCATACGGTATCATAGAATTTTAGGCACTTTCATATATAACATACCATAGAGTTTTAGGTACTTTCATATGATATCCTAGGATTTTAGATACTTTCATAGACATATTTGTCCTTATGTTTGATTGCAAAATGTGCTTGTTCTTGAGCTCAAAAAATATAAATATAAGAGATTTTAGCTAAGTCTCCATTTTTTTTATCATCTTAATCTTTTTGTTTAAATTCTAGGCCACAAATTTAAAGGAAGATACACGTTATTCGATCAAATACCTATCGAAAAATGAATGACTTGCTTGAGGTGTTACAAAAACAAGCCCAAAGAAAATGAATGTTTCTGACATCAAAGTATAAATTTGGCATAATCTTTGTGAAAAATAAGTAATGTTAACCTACTATTTATGCGGATGAACAAAATAGTAGTCCAAAACTTGAAAAGGCCCCCTTTGTTTCTGATGATGTAACACGCAAGCGACATAGAAGAGTATCTAATATTTGAGTTTCACGGGAAGATAGACTATATAAAACAAAAGCATCAAGTCATGGGTTGGTACCCTTCAACTATCACCGGAGTTTTTGTTTCATAATGCTCCCACCAGTGCATAGTTTTGACTTCGCCACATTCCATAAGAGGACCTTCCTCGAATTTTAATGTTGTTTAACTTTTAGCCAACTAAACAGAACCAAGAATGATATCTTTTTTTTTTTCCTTTACTTCTACATATATATATATATACAGTCATTTTCAAATGAGGAGGTCCTTATTTTAGTTAAAATAAGGACCTCTCCATTTCTCCCATTTTTCGTTCTAATTTCGATGATCCGAGCGGCTCAATGTGTTTAGAACATGATTTTAAGAGTACCCATGTGGAATCAACAAAAAAACTGACTGGGAAGGGCTTCATCCGAACAGTTTTTATTTGAAACCGTTCGATAAAAAACAAACAAAAACTGCTCGGATGAAACCTTTCTGGTCATTTTTTTTGCTGATTTCTCGCGCGTAACCTTAAAATCACGTTCTGAACACATTGAGCGGCTTGGATCATTGAAATTCTATCGGGAAAGGGAGGTCTTTATTTTTTTAAGTTAAGGTGGTCCTTAGGAGAAGGGGACTCTCTCTATATATATGTATATATATATATAGTGTTTATTTTCACATTTTTTCTTTTTTATGTCATAGTAATCTAAATATCTAAATAAAAAATTCTAGCTGGACACCGGAAATGTCCCATCCATGAGCAGTAATTGATTGTCATCATTTTGTGATTGTTACAGGTAAACAAACTGAGTAGATTGTACACTCAAAATGCATCAGAAAGGATTAGCCTCTTAATGAAGGCATTCTCTGCACAAAATACCACAATTGCATTGGAGACAATATCGCAAGCCAAGCCCTTGCAAGAAACAGGAGCCAAGCTTCTTCAGAGTATCAAACGCATACAGGTAAATATCAAACCATCATCTTCACTTCTCCCTACCTTCTCATTCCAAAAATTCTCAGCTTAAAATACACTTCTCGACAATGATATTTTCTTTCAGAAAGCCATTGAGAGTAGCAAGAAGAATGAATTTGGTGATTTTTGGTTTGTTTCCTACTAAATTACACACTCTTTTTGGAAAACATACAAAAAAAAGTCCATACCTACTTATTGGCTGTATAAAGTAGTAGATAGAAAGAACGCTTGTAAGTCCTATTAAAACCAAGCAATACAGACTGGCCTGCCAGTCACACTAGAATACTACAAAACAACGGTATTGAGAACAGTTGGGATTGAGCAACGTTTGCATTTTTTTTCCAGATGTTTTGACCCATACTCTAACGATTTTCGAATTTTCCTAATAATGGAATTTCTGGGTATTTGATACCATGTGACAACATGACCAACCTGTGAGAAATCTCACATTACAAGAAAAACTTAATCAGTGCTCCTACATTGCGATCCCAAGGGACTTTGCACCATACATTGACATGGAGCCAACGATAAAGTATGCAGAGTCCACCCACTTGTGGTGGAGAGCCCTTTGGGGCAACGCCCAAAAAGCGCTCCATGATCCCTCCACTTTATGATAGTAGAGACTACATAGTTGAGTTAGCAGGAGACAAGGTTAATTAAGATGGTATTTTATTGCCTGATGCCAAGCAAGTACTATGATACCATTGTTGCACTCAATATTCGTTTAGATTCCCAAATGGTGTCCCATATGTGTCAGTTCTCCAAGTTTCATTCGTAAATTCTCTTGAAAATTCTTTTGACTCCAGTAAAACTAGCATAGGCTAAAAAAAGCATAAATTTCATTCTGAACAGGAAAGTGTGCAATGGGAGAGACCTCAAATCAGGCCGAAGCCCCACTTTAGAAAGCCAGGAGATATATTGGAAGATATCGAAATTCAGATAAGAGGAATGGAAATGGCACTAACTTGTTGCTCTTCCTTTCCTATTACCTTCATTAATGAAGAGCTCCAGGAGATTTTACTAGCAATGAAAGGGCAAATTGACCAAAAACTAGAGCAAGTCAAGTGTATTCCCACACTTCTCGATGCATCAACAGCTCTGGAGCCGACAAGGGGAGAGCTTTTCAACAAATTCCTTGATTCCCTTAAAGTCATAGATCCAAACAGTGGAAACCAAACAACATTTTTTTTCTTCATTTCTTGTATAGAACTCCTCCTAGATGTCTCAACCATCACTCAACAAAATCCAACACGTATAGTCGAAAAATCAAAGGATGAAGAATCTAGAAATTCAGTACAAGAAGCCAAAAACAAGTTCAAAAGGATCTGGCCAAAGAATGAAACACTACTTTTTGCATTCAAGTGTTCGATTTCTCTAGGCCTTGCTGTTTTCTTCGGTTTGGGATTCAACAAGGAAAACGGATACTGGTCTGGCCTAACCATCGCTATCAGCTTTTCCGCCCAAAGACAAGCGACGTTTAGAGAAGCAAATGCTAGAGCACAAGGAACAGCATTGGGGTCAGTATATGGTGTTCTGGGTTACAGTTTCTTCAGCAAAAGTCTGGAGTTAAGAATTTTAGCCCTTCTACCTTGGATAGTTCTCACGACTTTTCTGAGGCATAGTAAAATGTACGGCCAAGCCGGTGGGGTTTCAACCGTTGTAGGAGCCTTACTGATCCTAGGAAGGAAGAATTATGGCCTTCCAGCTGAATTTGCTATTACCAGACTCACAGAGACTTTCATTGGATTGTTCTGTTTCATCATAGTCGAACTTCTCTTGCAACCCACAAGAGCAGCAACTCTAGCGAAAAAAACAACTATCTCAGAGCTTGGGTGCACTCCGAGAAGGCATCGGGCAAGTGGGACTTTCTGCCGATGAGAAAGACATGGATATCGTCTTTCTGACATTGAGAGAAAAGCAAGAGAAGCTAAAAGTTCATGTGAATCAATTAAAGAAGTTTGCTAGAGAATCTGAATTGGAGCCTAATTTTTGGTTCTTGCCCTTTCAGACTGCATGTTATAACAAGTTGCTCATGTTTATATCTAAGATGGTGGATCTTCAACTTTTCATGGTTGTTCAAATGGAGTCCTTAGTAGAAGAATCAAGGAGACGTGGAATTGCTTGGAGAGATCTCCAAGAATGGATCAACAGTGACCTGGATCTTTTCAAGAAAGGTGTAAGTTCGTGTCTGCACTGCCTTGAAAAGATAACTTCGATCAAGTCTTTTTCTGTGTTTGAAAGAAAAGACAAGGACGTATATGATGGTCTTGAGTTGGGAAAATCATCAAATGAAGATGTGTGCATTGTTGACGTGGAAAAGTTATGGGCTAATAAAGAAGGTGAGGAGAGAAGAGCGGGCCAAATGGCTCTTTGCCAAAGTGCCATATGGTTTTGCATCAGTGGCTTAATGAAGGAAACAAAAGAGATTGAGAAAGGAATAAAAGAATTGGTTCAGTGGGAGAATCCTTCAACTCGCATGAATTTCCACGAAATTTGTCGTAAAATCAGTGTTTTGTTTCCTGAGTAAATTTAGCAACACTGCCTCTCATGGATTAGGTGGGCTACCAAACACAACATGTAACAACTCTGATTTTTAATAAATAAAATTTCAATAAATATTCGAATTTCATTTTTATTTACTTAGATTGCTTTTAAAATTCCTTTTAAATTCTAATAATCCATCATATATAGATTTGAGACGTTTAAAATTACAACTCCTAGCCTCGGATGATTTAGTTATTTTCCAAAGACAAATATACTTATAGAAGTACTTGTATATTTTCTTAGTGAGTACAAATAAAATTTTAAATTATATTTCTTGTCTAGAAATCCTACTTGACATGTAGAATTGACTTCCAACCGATTAGTTAGAGGAACCGAACTACCACTCCTCCTAGTTACAATCTCCTAACCCTAAATGAACTTTTTTGACCATCTTTGAGCCTTATGAACCCCTCTCAACCCTAATTGAACCTTTTAGACCTATGGAGGTAATCATTATACTCCATGTCTAGTCATTTCAATTAGAGCTGGGCAACGAATACGAAACACGATAACACGACACGAACCGGACACGAAGTTAGCGGGTTAGGGTTGAACATTTCTGACACGAAACACGAAAATGACACGACCCAAGAACACGAATTCAAAATGGGTCGGGGTCGGGTTGAACACGCGAGACACAAAATTGACACGACCAACACAGTTACTAATATGTGTCACTCATTAACATGAACATATATATATATATATATATATATATAATATGGTATATTTGAAATTCTATATAGAATTGAGCAACAGACACGATAACACGACACAAACCGGATACGAAGTTAACGGGTTAGGGTTGAGCATTTCTAACACGAAACACGAAAATGACACGACTCAAGAAACATGAATTCTAAATGGGTCGGGTTCGGGTTGGGTGGTTTGTGACACGAACCCGACTGACACGATACAAACACGACCTGTTACCCAGGTCTAATTTCAACCTTACTTATCATCATTATTCCTCTACCCATTGGATAATAATTGTTAGAGAAATTTTTATCCCTTGAATAAAGGAAACTATACTTGCCAATGTGTATATAGTTTTGATAAGACACATCATTAGAACTCTTCAATCATTTTGCTTCCAAAAGAAGCAAAACCTAGCCTTGCCATGCATGCAACCCTAAGACTAATAGGCCTAAACCTAAATTGCTCACCAAAGTTACTTTCCTAGATTCTCTAAAGTACATGTGTATACATACACTATAAGTATATATACCTCATAGCCTATTATGAACATGCCTATATGACCATATATGCACTTTCTAGGAAAATATTATCCATGGGACAATGTTCTTGTCATTGAAAGCCTTAGCATAATCGTCTCCTCTTCCATAGACCTAATAGGACTAATTGGTACTTTAGTGTACTTATATATATATATATATATATATATATATATAAATAGGCATATATATATACACATACTTGGTACACAGAGAGAGAGAGAGAGAGAGGCCAAGAGGGGAAAAAGAGTGTATGGTGTGTCCTTGTGTCTTTGTTCACTCCCACAAGTCACCTATAGCCCATAAGCCTAATATCTACTTGACAACCCATTCTACGCATCTTTGAACACAATCCTAGCAATCATTTTATTCTTTTTTGCAAGCAAGCCATCTTAGGACAAGATAAGACTAAAAACCCCTCATGATAACCTAGGTTCTGGCTTAAAGTAGAAATGACAAGTGAGGGAAGGCTTGGCATGCTTGATTTGACCAAACAATGAAGCAAAATTCATGAGAAAGAAAGAGAGAGAGAGAATTCGGCCAAGGAGAGGGAGAGGGAGCCAAGATTTTTGCTATAAATAGCACTCCCCTCATGCCATTCTACTCACACCTCCAAGTCTTCAACTTCTCTCTCTAAGAAATCCTTGTGTTTGTTCTTTTTCTTTCTTGTTCTTGGTGTTCTTGAGTTCTTCAAGAAACTCATCTAAGACCGCCACAAAACCACCACTCGACCACCCTTTCGATCTAAAAAGCTTAGTAGTTTAGTCAAGAATAAGTTTCGAGAGAAACCTTTCTCTTTCGAAACTACCGGAAGCTCATCGTAGGAAGTCAATCTGTTCGATCGCCAACTTACCTTTTTGCAGCCGCCCTACCGCCAAGAAGAACGGTAGAATACTTCTAACCACTTTCTCTAAGTATATAATTTAGCATATGTAGATTTCCCGTACTCTAAGAAACTATATTCACGTTTTGTGTTTGAAATTGTATGAAAGAGAATTAACTAGTAAACTTGTTCTACTAAAAACGTGAATAGAAATATGAGCATGATGAATAACTCGGCTTTTACTCTAAATAAACATATGTTTTGAATTTCTTCAAAAGAAAGAAAGAACGAATTCTGGGAGATAAGAATTTAACGCTAGATTGCAAGTATTCATATTTTGATCTTAAGGATGGTTATAAGAATGTATACATGTTTGCTAGGATTTCTTGTTTTGATGTGTGATAAAGCATAAGTGGTTTCCACTCCAAAGGCGTCCGTACATGTGGCATTATGTTTTTAGTGGTAATTTGAACATGATAGGTAATATAGAGTTGGATGATCTTACTAGTTTAGTTCAAGATTACAATGAATGATTTATTTATACTTACATGAAAAGTCCTACCGCGGAGTCTATACATGAAAACGAGACAGAAAATGAGAAAGTTAGAAACATGACACTTAGGGTGTTGTTAACGAAAGGTGAGTCTTAAAAAGGCAAATGTTTTGAAAACCGCAATGTGGCCGGATTTGGTAGCCCATTGTGTGGAGTATGTGTGTGTGTGCGCCAATGGGAACCCGAGACGGTGGAATCATTGTGAGGATACCCGAGAAACCAAAACAGCAGAACCGAGGTTGGGTGTGTAGCTTGGTTATCCACGAAGAGGAGCCAATGTAAAGTTTTGTGTGCCATTGGAAACCCGGTGCGACGGAACCATTGTGAGGATACTCGGGAGACCGAAACGGCGGAACCGAGATTGGATGTGTTAACAATGATTTTGGAAATATTGATTTGGTAAAGAAAAGGTGAAAATGGAGACACGTTCTACGAAATGTCATGTAGGAGAAACTCAGAAAATCACAGACATCAACTTTAGTTTGAATAGTGAATGTGGATGTGTCATTGTTAACTGTTTTATTCAAAATGCATTATACTATGTGAAAATCGTTAATTGGTAGTTAAGGGTTAGTGGGTATGGATTATTCTATTGAGCTTTTGTAGCACATGGTGTTACCTTTGGTGACCCTGACATATTATATTGGTGGCGACGCTGATATAATGTGTCAGACCTTGTAAATTAACAGGGAGAACTCTACACCTTGGAAGCTTTCGGAGTCGAGGTGCTGGCTAGGATGGAGGAGCAGGCAAAGCAATAGTTAGTAACCTTAGTCCCCTCCCTTTATTGAATAAATGTACTCTTGTGAGAATTGTGCTGTAATAATGAGCCAGACTTTATTCAAGTTTTCAATAAAATGTTTATTTAATGTACCCAAAAATTTGGGGCGTTACACAAAACATTAGTGATGAACTTGCTAGCACCCTGGTGAGAGCTGGTTGTCTGGGGACAGGTTAAAGCAGGAATACTGGGCTTAATCTCATGAGATTAAATGAAAGGTGGACAATAATAAAACCATGCCGAAGATGCAGGCCCGGCCCTGACAATTTCGAGGCCCTAGGCGGGATTAGAAAATGGGGCCTCTCATTTTTTGCTATGTATATTAGCTGTTCGATTTGTGAAACAAAATTGCCCCATGGCTTAATGGCTTAGCTGTTGGAAGATGTTTCTCCACCCTTAGGACTCGAGTTCAAGTCTTGATAGCAACAGATTTATGGCAGTTTTTTGTACAACTTTCACCAAAAAAAAAATCAAAAGTGCAGGGATAGGAATCAAACTCATGACCTTGGGGTTAAAGAGCGGAGAACTTACCACCCTGCTACCTTTGCCCATTTGTAAAATATCTCACATACAAAATATATAATATATTCTAAGTTTTCGGGGACCTATAATTGGGCCAAAACGGGGAGGCCCAAGGTGGCCGCCTGGTGGGCCTCCCCCCAGGGCCGGCCCTGCGAAGATGGCTGCTATTAGAAAGCCGTATAATCTTGTGATATTGACCCTAAATTGTAAAAGCCAGAGGTGCGGAATTAGGTTCAAAAAAGAATCGAAACACAAATTAAGAAATGTGAAAATGTATCTATTCTGCTCAAAGTAAATTGTGCAATTAAAAGTTAGCAAACTCCATATTCGAACAAAAAGAAACCAGCCTGAAAAGTAGTAGACATCTCACGATGACATGGCAGAGTGTGTCTAGCGCATGTGCCCACGCACTCATACATATATGCATATTTACATATATTATGTGTCCGTGTCCGTGAACATGAATATATATATATATATATATATGTTTCTGTGTGCATATGAGTGGGTGTGTGTGTGTGTGTGTATGTGTGTATATCTACACACAGAGGCCAGAGAGAGAAGGATCGATGAAAGTCTTTAACATGTACATATATCAATATGACATGTCCTTTTAATTAGGTTATTGACTTCAGTTGCAAACAGAGGATTAAGCAAAACAAAAAAATTCATCTGTGAAACTGCTTACATAACAAAACTGAAATAGCATGGCATCCCCACCAGCAAAGACCAAAACGTTACCCTCAATTGCCTTCATATTTTGGATCAACCACCACGTAATGATATGCAATCACCAGAGTAAAAACAAATATGCCGAGAAAATTAGCAAAGAAACCAAGGTCTTGATCGTCAATCATCTGAAGCAACCTTGCAAGTAGAGTAAAAGCTATTAGGACCATCATTCAAAGAAGGCATAACAATACAAAAGACACAATTGAAACTAACTTGCATCAAAGGAATTGCTTCGTTGGGTTACTTATCTAAGATGGTACAACAAGATCCATAAGGATACCAAAGCAATTCATCAGATTGATAGATCTAGACAATGACTAGACGTAATTCTGAAACAAGGAATAAGTAGGATATGGCTCAAATGGTCAAATGAGCGTTTCTTAATAGGTAATAAAATCATATCTCAGAAAATGCACTAATTGACTAGACGTAATTCTGAAACAAGGAATAAACAAGATATGGGCCAAATTGTCAAATGAGCATTTCTTAATAGGTAATAAAATCTAATCTCAGAAATTGCACCAATGATATGGGCCAAATGGTCAACAGAGCGTTTGTCCATCATATCTCAGAAATTGCACCAATTAGAAGGCGATTCATATAATGCCAAACCAAGAAAGAGAAATCCCTATCAAGGCACATTAAGAATGCGTTGGGAGGGGATATGTATTCACTTTGTTTAGGTCTAAACCCATAGGCTGAACCACCATCTACTATGGGGGTGCCAAACCCTCACTTATCCAATTTTTTTAGTAACTTAATTCTTATTAGACCAAAAACCAAAGCAGAAACAAAGGGCAAGGACAAACCCTTGTATCCTAACAAACAATCCACTTATTCAAACCAGAAGCATAATAGCAACTGCACACCGCACCAGCTTGCAACTACAACACTAACAATCACAGCCAAACAAACAAGATTATGATGTCTAAAACATTTACTTGACAAGCCCCAAACATTGTTGGTGGGAATTCTTTGCAACAGACACACACACACACAGAGATTACACACAAACTCACAGCTCACGATTTATTTAATCAAATAAAAAACTCTCGCACAATTTCAAACTCACACTTTCACCCTCTCACACAAAGCTTACAACACTCAATCCCCTTGACCGTGTGTCTGTGTGTGTATCTCTGTAATTAGTTTCCACCCCCCCTCTCTTTTCCAATCCTAACTCCCTCTCTGCCTCTCAGATCTCACAGACACAAACACACCACATGCAAAGCTTATTATTCACAACAAACATCACCAAGATCCCTATTACGAACTAAGGAAACAATTTGTCTCCAAGAAGCCAAGCAAGCTCTTAAATTGTTCTCAATCTTTCTTATAACCTATGATATCCATTTCCGTGCTGAGAACTTTTGAATTTCTTTCACCCCAAATATCATAGCCTGTGGCACAAAATCAACAGCATCTTTGAGAGACTTGCCCCTTGCATTCTGATTAGCCCACTCCTTCTCATGAGCAAAGTCAGACACAGTCCTATAGATACCATATTTGCTCATCAAAGTGTTGCCAGACTTGACCTGAAAAGGCAGTCAAAAAAATAAGTGGTTGTGCACCTTAATGCCCCCTGAACACAGCACAGAACTAACATCAGAAGTTACTCCCCAAGAAGTCAATCTATCCCTCATAGCCAATCTACCTTGCAAACCAGCCAAAGTATAAAAGACCAACTAGGGATATGGTGGGAAAGCCAAACCACAGAATCTAAAATTGGCACCACCTTAGGATTTGAATATGTTTGTACTTTTTTTATTTTACGAGCCATTCTTTCCTATTTAATGGCCCCTACTTTCCTATTTCATTCGTCTACACAAACAGATCTCCCTATAGAGGATTTTTTTCCACCATTTCAACTTGTACCCAAAATGTTACCAAATGATCACCATTTCTTTCAATTATTTCCCTCACTTTTTGCAACATTGATAGAAATCACTTTCCATATTTAGTGAAAAAGAATTGAAGCAAGTATAGTTGACATTTGTAACACATAAAACCCAATACTGGTGCCAGACAACCAGAGAGGTGCGACAATACGAATTTTGGTGTCTGTGTCTATTCCTTTGTAGTGTGTACTATTATACATGGCATGCATTATATCAAAATTTGCATGAGGCAACAGAGGGTCTCGGGAGGATAGTTAATAGGCTCTTTCTTGGCAACTCCAAGAAGAAAATCCGGGTTCTGCACCTGCTCACTTTGGTTTTCGAAAGAAAAATAAGGCATGACAAAATTTTACACGATAGTATGCTTTAATCTGCAACAAAAGGGGATGAAAAGCTTATGCCATGAACAAAACTAATTGACTATCGGAAAAATCAATCATACTTGGAAAGACTACAATGCTATCTCCCATACAATAATGACATGAATATATGTCATACATAGTGATGGTGGTACTAGTTTTGGGTGCTTGGCAGGGTGCAATCACACATTGCAATAGGTAATAATGGCCGTTAATTAACAAATAATGTGTGTTAAGAATTTAAGATGGCCTCAAATACCATATGCAGGGCATAATCCTTTGGTCATAAGTAAACCTTCATCATAAAAAGCGAGAAAACCCACACCACATCTCCCCGCCCACCGCAATTCTCCGTACAAATGCTTCGGCCATCTAGGTTTATGAATCATGATAGATTCCTCTGGGTTCATAGTAAGTTCCGAAATTCTTACTCTTATTTTCGTGACGCACCTCATGCTAGTCAGTCCATGGTCCTTCCGAGACATGTTGCACTGAGTTCTCTGAACCCATATGCTACGGCCATTTGGAATCAGGTTAGATTCCTCCACGTTCATAGAAAGTTCCTAAATTCTCACTCTATATTTTGTGACGCTCTGATGCTAGTCAGTCCATAGACCTTCCTAGACATCTTGTACTCTGTTCTCTAAGCACATACGCTCCGGCCATTAGGATTCATGAGACCTTCCTAGACATCTTGTACTCTGTTCTCTAAGCACATACGCTCCGGCCATTAGGATTCATGAGGATTCCTCTAGGTGCATAGTGAGTTCCAAAAATTTTGATCTTATTCTTATGACGCATACCATGCCAGTCAGTCCATAGTCCTTCCTAGACATGTTGTCCTTGGTTCTCTGAGCCCAGCATACGAATACGTACCCATTGTCCAATTTACAAAAACTACATCACTTACAATAACGCATACAAATGTCGACGCTTTATATACAACACGTAACCTTTTGAGTAATTGCATGAGTGATTGAGAGTGGCCACTTCCACGAGCATGTACACGAATTATTCCATTCACCAAAATTTACTGCAATTTTGAGAAAATTCAACCACCAAAGAACCACACTCCACACATTGAGTCAACCGCTTAATCGCACCATACGCGCTGCTTTAAAAGCAAGAAACTTTCAAATGTTTCATGATATATCTCTATTCAATCAATGCCACAATTACACAGGAAAACAAAAAAGAATATATCGCTCTTCAGTTGAAAAAGAGACCCCTGAAACCCTAGAAAGAAAAAAACAAGAACAACAAACCATATGAATTCAAGTGATGTGTGGAAACCCTAGGCGATTGAACGACTTACGTTTGACCTGCGATTTGCGATTGGTAGATACACTCTAGCTTTCGAGTCTTCTGAATTAGTATCTGAATTCTGAAGCGAGAACGACTGTGGGTTCATTCTTTTTTTAAGTTAGGGTTCGTTTGTTTGTTTTAATGTAAAAAAAAAATTTTATATTTTTCATGTAAAATGTCTTTTTAAAAAATAAATTTTAAATTTTTATTTTTCAGTGTTTGGTTGGAGGTTGGCACATGAAAGCACTTTTTAGAAAACAACAAAATAGTCAATTCACACACACAATAATATACATATAGAGAGAGAAAACATGTGACTGATGGTGGAAGTTACAACTTTTACAAGTGTAACACCTCCGGTTGGTGGCTGAAATAATTGGTGATCGGTGGAAGTCCATCCGCTCCCACGACGTAAAACAACTTACTGACTTTTTGAGAGCAAATCATTTTCACCAGGATTATGGAACATATTTTTACCGCGGAAAATATTTTCCAACTTATTGTCAAACCAAACGAAGAAAAATAAGTAAAATATTTTACGTCCAAATAAACGGAGCCTTAGTATAAAAAAATCTTCTTTCTTTCTTTCTTTCTTTCTTTCTTTTGTGTGTGTGTTTTGTTTGTCTTTTTTTAATTTTTGTTAAATTCATGTGATATTTTTTAGATTAATCATTCTTACAAAATAAAAAATTATGACCGAAAGCAAAAAGTTCACTAAAAGACGAAAAAAATATCAGACAGCTGTCTTTTTGTCTAAAGTGACGTCTTATTCGAATTCTTTCAATATCAGTTCATACTTTATACTTTTTTATACTTTTCTGATTCGTCTCGTCGAAAAGAACGATTAATCCCAAAACTTACGACGAAAGGCTAAATAAAAAATTATGAAAAATAAAAAATATGAAAACAAATTTCACACCTATAATTTAAAAAGAACGTAACCAATATATATGTTTGATCGGCTAATCAACTGGAACTAACTCAATTGGTCAGGACACTTGCATCTCAATAAAAGGTCAGTAATTCGAGTCTCCGCACCTGCGTGTGGGTGTTCTTCTCTTAGAGGGTTTTTCCCAATCTTTATGGGAAAATGACGGAATTAATTCCCCTCCAAGAACATACTAAGAACATTTGTTAATGCTTAAAATGTCTTTAACGAGTATTAATTATCAAAACACGTCATGGGCCGTCATTTCCCCTTTCTTTATTTGTTTCTACCCAATTCTATAATGGGCTTATTTCTTGCATTAGTTGAGTTGTTGGGCTTGCTTATCTCTCAAACTCTTGATATTTTATCCGGGGTTTGTGCGAGATCGGGTGAGAGATGGAAAACGGAGAAACGGCGTCGTTTGGTGCTGGAAAGATTCTGCTAGAGAGTGGAAAAAACATGGGAAAAAAGGGGTGTGAAGTGTGGCTGCTGGGATTCGAGCCCAGGTCTCCACGGCCACAACGTGGAATTCTTACCACTAAACTACAGCCACCGATGGTAAGCTCGCAAAACAATATATTTATACCGTAATAGGGTGTAGCTTTTTTACATTTCAAATCCTGATGTATTTGTCAAGTGCCATTCTCGTCCCCGAACCTATCAATTGCTCGAATTTGTTTCCTAATAGTAGGAGTGTATATAAATATGTGTTGATGTTGGCATCTTTGTTCCAACATTCTCTAGTAAAGTTAATTTATTCTAATTGTATATAAATGCGCACCCATTTTGAAGTTAACAATTATTGCCCTCTTCTTGATTTGTTTTTTTCTTTAGCAAATTTTTTATAAATTTTTTGAATTCGTAACTTTTTACTTTTTTCTAGGCGAATTATTAAACTCAAAAGAAAACTTTTATGTGCGCAGACTTACGTGCACGTATTCTAACTCGGGTATCGTCCAATGCATGTGGCTTCTCATGACTATTCTAAAAGACCACAAAATATAATATATTCTGTAGGTCTTATTGTTAATCAAAATAGGAAAAATTAAAAAATAAAAAGACAAAAAACTCTTCTCCCCCTGCTTCTGGCTTTTGTTTTGTTCTCTAAACTCAAAAACCAAAAATGTATTCTAGGAGAATCCATTTTGGAGTGAGGGGGCAAAACACCTAAAAGCTACAAACGAGGACATCAAAATGGAAAAAAGATGGCTCCCAAACAGGGTCTATACAAGCATCGTAAACATTTGGGATACAATAGACGTGATTTATAAATTAGAGAACAAATTGACATTTACTACTACTTTGGGGACCATCAATACTTTGGTGGCCAAACACCTAAAAGGTACAAATGAGGACATAAAAATGGAAAAAAGATGGCTCCCTGATGCTTGCATCGTAAACGTTTGGGATGCAATTGACGTGATTTGTAAATTAGAGAACAAATTGATATTTACTAATATTTTGGGGACCATCCGTACTCATATATAAACAAACATTTCATGCATATCAGAGCATGTACACCAAGCAAAAAGACATTTTACCTACCCAAATAGTCCATTTTTTTTATTTTACTTATTCAAATCTTTATTAATAATTGGGAGGGGAAAAAATGAAGTTCACAACCCCTTCCCACTTGGACTGCGCCATACAGTCCAGGAGCTTTGGGTTTTATCTTGGGCCACCTTTGGATCATGTGAATTACCACACATATGCAAAAAAAAAAATTATAACTTCATCTAACATCACAAAACTCTCATATAAACTATTGTGTAAAATACAAACTTTAAAACGAACAAATAATAGTTTTTAATTGTTGCCATTTTCTTTTAACACGTGTTTATATCTGGATCTTATTAACCGTTTGACAAAGTTCTTTCCTTTTGCATAATTTCACGTGATCCTCAAGTTGAACAGTTTGGATCATTTAAATAGGTTTCAGATGAACCAAAAATACTTGGATTGCACCAATGAAAATACTCCAGTTGAGAAACCAATTCTTTCAATGTGAATTGACTTCTCAACAGTTAGGGTTTCAGTGGTAGTAACGACTCCTCGCAATCTTGAATGTCTAAAAGTATTTCTTTTTTTTAACGGCAGCCTAAAAGTATTTTCTAATGGTTTATATTTTTTTAGAAGACAATATTAAGTTATGTAAAAAATAAATTTGAATCATGGTGTATTTCTACTAAACTAAATAAACTATATGCTAATGACAATAGTATGAAATTTTAGTTCAATTATGTACAAATCCGTTAAAACACAAGAGTCCATTTAGTTTAGCAAAAAGACACACAATCCATTTAGTTTAACTGACACGCACCCTAAACTATCAAGACGAGAAGGATCGAAATGCAACTGTTTTTTACGGTTCGGGTTCGAACTGCAATAAGCCCAGTGTCCCTCGATATTCCCGCTCTTTTTGGTTTCGCGCAAACAACTGCCCGCGAACCGAGAAATTTTTTAGTGCAGCGGGTATCACGTGTTGTCCCCTATATGCATCCGGGTCGTTTATTTTGATTTTAGACCGCCTTGATTTGGAGAGAGAAAGAAGAGTGGTGAGAGGAGAGAGAATGTTTCAGTCTAAGCCCTCCAAAAAAGCATCGGACAATTTGGGAGTGCCGAATGGACCCACATGAGATATATACGCTCGGCACTAAAAAAAATTCTCGAAATTTCTCCCGCGAACCAGACTAGACTTGCCACGTAAATGCCCTAAGGGTTAAAAAAAAAAAAACAAAAAAACCCCAACTTCCAAGACGGACTGACGGTGCTCGACCGGTCTACCCCCATGGCCACCGCGTCTGCATCCAACGCCGACGACTCCGCCGCCAACAATGCTCCGCCGTCGTCGTCGTCGTACTTTCGAAAGACAGTAAGTTAGATTCCTCTAAAGCCACTATCGAATCGTGAGCAGTAAGATAAATATGTTTTCTTATTTTTTTTTTTGAAAAAGGTTTGTTTGAGAGATTGGTGGTTGATCAAGTCTGAACAGGACTTCCAAGGGAAGCGACTTGCCGTTTCAGGACTGACCTCTCAAGAGTAAGTCTTTTTCCAGTTTTAGGTCTTTATTAGTATAAAATAGTTGCCGCTATCTACTGGCGGACGCAGGATTTGTGTCTAGCAGGGGCCTGATGATATCATGTGTATTTCATATTGCTATTCACGAGGTCCGGAGTAGAGATGGTACTATGTGTATGTCCACAGCCGCCAATTAATTTTATACATGCAACCTAAAATAAGATAACTTGAAATTTTGGGGATTTTTACCCCACAGAGAAATTTTGAGAAATATTTTTCACTCAAAGGATTTGCAGGGCTAATCCCATAGGAATTTTCCTAATTAAGCTAAAAATTAATGTAATACGCGAGAGTAATAGGAGTTGCGCAGGGGCCCGGGTCCCTCCTTGCACCCCCTTGGGACCGTCACTGCCGCTATTTTGTTGGCGCATTATTAGTTGTAGTTGTTGTTTTCCGTACAATGATCACTTAAAATTCTAGCCAATCACATTTTTGTTACGACTTGCTATACCTTTTCTATTTAACAAGTTGTGTTGAAAAATCAGCAGACACAAGAATTCCCGATTTTCATAACGTGCTTTCTTTTGTGCAGCAGGAAACAAGCTGTGCGAGCGTTCACCTCTGCACCTATTCTTAGCAGAAGTGACCCGTTAACTCTTGAAACAGTTGACGGGATATATGTTCTTATCGATAGCTGCTTAAACAAGGTTCGCACAGAAGAAAATGGATTTCCCTATGAGGTACGTAAATTGGTTTTGTTTATCCCAGTTGTCTGCAGGACATCAAGGCATTATATGGGGGTTGGAACTGGGAAGAATCCAAAAGAATCAAGATTCAGTTATGCATCAAGCAGTAGTCAATTTTCTTTGTTACTGCAATGTGGACTTTAATGAGAAAGAATAGTCAACAGAAGGATGAATAATGCCTTAGCCTAAGAATACCAAATGGAGAATAGAAGAGTGGTGTTCTTCGCTTCGCTCTGCATGTGTGAACAGCAAAACAGATTAAAGAAGGGAACAGAGTTAGAGGATCAGCCTCCCCCAAACTTTCCTCTTCTTAAGGGATTAGTTAATACCCGCCATTGTGGCTTCCTTTAAACTTGCAAAACATCAAGATGTCATTAGGAGACAGTTGTGTCAAAAGTATTTGGACCTTCACCATAAAGTTGTAAGATGTACAACCTCCCAAGCAAGACAGCCAAATCTAGGTTCATTTTATTTTGAAGGTTAGTAGTGATGTGCAACTTTTGAAAATTGTTGTAAGAAGAAACTTTGGAGTGGAAATTGGATTAAAGATACTCAATTGTAGGTTCAGCAGATAAGTGTGCTAACACTTTAGGATGGCACAGCTGTGCTGCAAGAAGGAGGTGATTGGGGAGCTTATCAATTAGGCAGACTCGTGCTTGAAATAGTGAAGCAATTTATGTCCTTTTAGTGTCACTTGAAATGCAAATTGAATTGACACTTCATAGGCGTGGCTTGAAGATGAGTAATTTCTGAATGGAAACCTGAAATGGCAAAAGGCCAGTCTTGGGTTGCGGAGTCCTTAGTTGAAAAGGATGTGTAGTGACACTTATGGGCTTTTCTGTAGTCCTACAGTTGCATTGACACTGGATTTGGGCATTTGGCAGTCTTGGGATTCCAGGTCATGTATTCGTGTTTGTTGTTTCTTATTACTAGGTTTCAGCTGCTATAAAAGATAGCAGGTGGACTAATGAAACCCCCTACTTTATTTGTTTCACCTTACTGGCGTGCAAGAATTCACTCTGTATCCCTCTCTACTGGGTCATGTGCACATGCCATTGGGTTGAAAGTCGAAACACTATATTTCACATAGCTCAAGGCTTTATTAGATTAGCAACACAATGTAAGATGTGGCAAGTTTATTATTTCTTGCAGGTAGTGAAGCAAATTTTATGTTCCAGTAACATTTTTTATTAGTAGTACTGTGGTTGCATTAGTACATGCTAATTGAAGTTTTAACTTTTAGCTCCCAATCTGAACAGGTGTTCAGCCATTTTGTTTTTGGTTTCCCTACTAACTGGGAGGAGTATGCTGAGAATTTTTTGGAGAAAGAACGTAGCAATAAGGATGCTTCTTCAACCTTGGGTCGTGACAAGTTATCCACAGATTCAGGAAGTAACATATGAACCCTGAGAAATTGTTCACTAGAGACTGGTTGTCAGAGAAAATTAACCTGAAGTTCTACCATATCGTTTTATCCAGTTTATTTTGCTGAAACTTTTGGTTCTGTTGCAGCTGATGATGATATTAGTGACGGAACTCCAAACAGAAACACAGCAGCTGTTAGTGAAGAAAGGCACGGTACCAGTGACAACATGGATGTAAACTCAGAAGAAAAGGGACACCATAAACCCCAAGATGATATTAGTGACGGAACGCCAAACACAAACAAAGCAGCTTTTTGTGAAGAAAGGCACGGAACTAGTGACAAAATGGATGTGAGCTCAGTAGAAAAGGGACACTATATACTCCAAGATGGTGCTTGTAACAACTCTTCACTTGAAGGACTTAGTCTGTCTGCAGGAAGAACGCGCGACCGTTCGTCAAGTAAAATGAAGAGTAAGCTGAAGGGTGACCCAAAATTTGTCAAGCCGGTAGAATATGAAGAAAATATGTTGGCTTGTGGTTCATCGGGTGAAAATAATATGAGAAATGCTGCGATAAGTGGAAAGAGAACATCAGGGCGTAGAAGCACTTCCATTCCATCTGCAGTTGGACTTCAGCCTACGGATTGTGAAACTGTAAGCAATTGCGTGTTGTGTGACAGCGGTTTTCACCACAACTTCACGTTTGTTTAGCTAACACTGATGAAAAACATGAACAGGTGGATGGAAACATTGCCCGTCAAGCTGGTAAGCAGAGCAAGAACACGAGCAAGACACTGAGGTCTTGTGTTGGACTTAGTGATGCGAACCAGATAGATGACTTAAAAATTGCACGCAGCAAGAAAGAAACAAATGTTAAGGATGCAAGCAAATCTAGGGTGAAAACCAAAAGAAAATTGACATATGTTAGTAAGCTGTTCCCTGAAATTCTGCATCATCTGAATTACTTTTTTCTCCTTGATAGATGGATGCTAATCTTGCTAATGTGTGAATAAATGTATAGATGTATGTCTGTTGTATATGATTTGTTCTTTCTTTTAGCTTGATATCATGGCAGTTGCACCATGCCTGTTAATAAACTTACATATTGCTTAGATTGGAGATGCTAAAGAAAATGAGCCTCTACCTACGCATTTTTGCAACCTCAATGCTTGCATTGCATATGCTTTGCTAATTAACTTTCAGAGATCTTGCTTTGGCCCTCGAATTTGATTGAGGTGCCTCTGGATTTTAGTGGAGCGATTTGTATATTGACAGAGGTGCAATATCAGTATGCGTTTTGATGTAGGATGATCTTTGTTCTGAGGAGAAGCTTCCGACTAGGTGCAGATAATAAGAGGCTTCCAGTATTACCTCTGAAGCAATAAATAAACTGTGCCTGTGAATTGTACTAACTTCATTGGATGCGTTGCATAATTTTGCTAATTAACTATACGAGAACATGGGTTCACTTTTGCATATTGGTTGAGATGCCTGTGCTAAACTCAGCAAGTGATTCGAAAATAATGATGTGTCTACGATATAGGTGCAGCAGTTCTATTGGCTAAGCTATTACAATTATGAGATCTCTGAGCTTCGGATATCTATTCTTGTTGGAAATTGATATCTTAAACCAAGTTATTATATTTGGAAAATGCTAACTAAAGCCCATTGGGCTTTGAATAATAGCAAAAATGTGTATTGATATCCGCCAATGTGCATTGTTATATTTGAAAGATGCATTGGAGTTCAAACTCTTTTTTTTTTTTTTTTGTGTGTGTGTGTATTATCCTGTTCCCAATGAACTCACGTTAGCCGGGCCCATTATATTTTATGTTCCTTAATGTTTCTTGACTTTTTTTCAAAATCTTCTTGTTTGTATTCAGGAAAGTCCAGTAACCAAGAGAGGAACTGAGAAAACTACATTTGTGTCTCCAGAATCTTCGAGTTTCAAAAGATCTAGATCAGGTAGGTTTGTGGTATAGTATATGATGACCTCCAGGGTCCTGTTTATTATTTATAACGCAGGCCTTTTTATCATATAGATCTCTCTCTCTCTCTCTCTCTCTCTCTCTGTATGTGGTTTCTAGTGTGTACATCCCTTTCGTTATTGTTTTCGAGTAGGAGGGGCATTTGGACGCAAAAGGTTATATTCCAATTCGCTCTTATTCTTGTGGTCCTAATATTCTTTGCAAGCATGTAACGATAAATTGTAATTTTTATTACCTTTGAACATACTAGACGATTTTGTTTTCAGTTTCATTCTTGCCTATGTACTCAGTGGTGTTGGATGTTTTGCAGGAAGACTACTTCTACCCACCCTAGAATTCTGGCGGAACCAATTGGTGATTTATGATGGGGTTTGTGACTTTTTTTCCTTCGCTTTACTTCATTGGTTTGATGGGACCCTAATTTCATGCAAACAGATGCCTGCCCTGACAATTCTGCGCTTGTGCCCATGCAAGCATGTGGCTTCCAAACTGTAAATCGCTAGGGTACTAGTGTTTTTTTGATGTAACCAACAATGTTCTATAATACCCTTCACTTCTCCTGTTTTCTACTCAAAAGGAGTATTTTTCCAACACATTTGTTGCCATTTACTTTGCGGAACTTTATTTTCTTCACAAGCTCTGAAGTCTAATCCAATCTCTTGAAGGGGCTTCTTGGATCCATCTTCTTCAATTGGCTATATGTAAAGCCAATATCCTTTATTAATTCAAAGGGAATCATCTAGTTTTTGGCTGCCTAAGCATGTTACCTTTTTTTCAAACCAATTTGCCGCTTACTAGGATGGCATATTCCTAACTTTACTTACTCTCCGTTTCTTTTCACTTGCACTCTATATGTTCTTCAGGATCATCAAATTACTGGAATTCAAGAAGGCCCTCGTGACGTAGAACCATCTAGAGGTTTGTTCCCTAAAAACATTTATTTAAAGCGAGAGATCAAAGACTTTGACTGGGCATCGTGATAGTTTTGTAGTGATATATGCATGGGAGTGTAATTTTGATTGAACCTACCATGGGTGGACCACTCATACATGAGGGGGAGAATGTTCTTATCAAATACTACCATAGCTTCTTAGTCTACAAGTCAATTGAATTGCAGAAAGGATTTTGTAAATCACATCTTTCATTGACAAATAAGGTTTCGTACTTTTTTTTTTTTTTTTTTCATTTCTTTTTGGGCAAAGAGAATATCTAAATGGTATGGCTCCAGTTTGTCCAAAAGTTGATGGATTTGTTCTTTTTGTTACAGAGTTATTTCCAAACATGCTTGCTTTTTTTACTTTTTCACTCAGGGCCAGCTTTGGGCATACGCCGATGATGCAGCCGCATCGGGCCCCTAATTTTTACTTATTTTTTGGGGCCCCTAAATATGTATATATATGCACTTGTTTTATGTATATAGATATAAAATTAGTAGACAAGTGTTAGGCCCCTATTCTAATAGAATTTCAATGCAGAAGGCCCAAAAAATAATGCTAAAAGATGTAATTATTAAAGTTTGGGGTTTAGATTGTGTCTTAAGGATAGTATTTTTGTCTTAACCTCTTTAAAGAATGCAAACCCTGGCCTTCAGTTTCCTTTTTTATACCGTTTTCAAGAATCCAAGTAAGTGCTCAATTATTTGAAACAAATGAGTTTTTGTTTTCCAAATGCTTGGATCGCATATAGAATATTGTTGACCATATCAATAACAGATTAACAGTTTCCTCCGGAGAAAGAACCATCTCGAAGTTAAAGTTGATTGAATCTTACCTTCAGTGAATTATGTCGCAAGAAAGGTTGAATGGATTAGATATGCTCTCCATCGAAAAATATGGAGGGTAAATTGATTATGAGAGCTTAATTACTACTTTTGCCTCGAACAATGCGAGAAGAGTGATGTTTGAGTAATGCATTTCGAATTAATGGAATGATTATCTAGTTTTTTGTTATTATGGTTTTGAATACTTGTAGCATTTTCTTTAAATTTGTTTTAAATTTTTTTTAAAGTATTCGTGAGTTATATGAAGGGCCTCATTTAAAAAAGTTCGCGTCGGGCCTTGGAAAACTCAGAGCCGGCCCTGTTTCCACTGTCTTGCAATAAATAAGGCAACTATTGTTACCATTTCCACAAGAACTATTTTAAAGGTGGCTTGCTTTGTTGGCAGGAAGTAGATCTGAACCTCAAAGAAAGCGAGGGAAGCTTCGATGAACGCAGTTTGCAAGGCAAGTACAATTTGATATCGACCTTGTGGGGAACTTGGAGCTGTCATAAAACGCTTTAAGAGTGTTATCATCTCTTTGAAAAGGAAAGATGAGCTATTGGGCATAACACAATTAGAGGTCATCATCTCTTAACCACTTAGCGGGAAGACCACTTTTGATGTCACCCTGTATTTAGGTTTTTCCTTGTGTGGGGAAGGAACAAAAGTGAGTTACATATCTTGGTGTATGGTATTGAAACTCAAAGTTATTCACCCTTGGGCAGTAACAAGATGAGTTGGATAAGACCCGACGAATGAACAGAACACTTCAGCGTAGAAGTTACCTGAGTTCACAGAAAGAAAAACGGATATGTAAAATGGAATGTGTTTCCCTGTTAAGCTGAATCTTGTTGTATGTTTTGCATTGGATGGTTCAACTACGAGGAAATTGTTACTGTTGTCAATGCGATACAGTGGGAAATTATGTACATCGTAAAAGTAGCGGGGAGAAGAAAGCAATTCTTTTTCACATTTTTACCCTTCCTTTTGGTTTCATGAATTTTAACACGGGAGAAGAAAGCAATTCTTTCACATTTTTACCCTTCCTTTTGGTTTCATGAATTTTAACATTAAATGGTTTCCTCTTGTTGGCAGATTGATAAAGAGAGTGAAGATACTTCCGACGGATGAGTTAAAAATGGCCTATTTTTTATCAGATTGCCGGTAGCGTACTTTTGTATAGCGTACTTTTGTATAGCTAACTAGTTCTTTTGGGGTTCGGGGGCTGTTTTGTAAGTTACTGGATTCATGTACATAAAGCTTATCTAGTACAGGAATGGTCTTCAATTGCAGCATCAACTTGTCTTGCCAGTGATGATGCCCATATTGATGGTCCTTTTAACTTTTTCCCAGATGTTACTATTGTTGTTCCTTTAGCCGCAATTTGCCATGCATCAGCGGCAGAGGGTTGCTTCATCGTTTTTTTCTTGTGTACAAGTCAGAATAGTTCAAATAGTATTTTGGAGATCTCCGAACTCTTGACATCTAAGTATACCCTTGATGTCGCTAGGCTAAAGACCTCCAAACCATTCAGAACCCCTTGCAACCCAATTTGCCTCGTGACCTCAAGTGAGAACATAGGGTAACGTTTGTTTGCTTTTTTTCTTTTTTCTTTTTGTTTTAAGAACTATATTGATAAAAAAAAAAAAACAAATACTACAAGTTACATGGCCATAAGCATAAAATAAACCAAAAAAAAAAAAAAACTAAATTAAGGACAACTGGAAGAAACAACTGCAGTGTTGAAACCAATAATCCGCTCATGGATGCAGCTTGGAGAGGAAGTTAGATTGAATCCATAATTGAAAGAGCTTTAATTTCCCTTTTTTTTCGCAAAGAGAATTTTTAGGATACGTAATCTCATCACACTACTATTGAGAGAACTAGTATTGACTTATTGTGCATTCCATTGTTCTTTGAATTCCATGTTCCATGTTCATAACACTAATATTGAGAGAACTAGTATTGTGTATCTTATGCTTTTATGAGAGGCGGAGCAATAGCACGGGTCATGTTTCCCTTCCCTGGTCAACGTTTTCATTTTGCAATGCTTGAATAGGTGTGTCACAGACAAAATTCAAAAACAAAGAGCAAAGAAAAGGTGCATAACACCTATAAAGCACATGCCCAGGAGAACAATACAGGCCCAGGACATAAACAACAGAACAATAATGTTGTCGAAACAATGAAGTCTTAATGTTTCGGATAGCAAATGGAAACCCATAACATTAATCGCACTTTATGAATGAAGTCTATTCTTCATGGATAGTCAACGTAGCAAAAATCAGAGCTGAACTTCGAAAGTATAATAGATTGATGTTCACTTCCGACACAGAACACAGTGCCGAAGTTGCTTCCACCTCTCAAGCATCCAGAAACTCGCCTGCAAAGACCAGAGATTTTCACCCATTAACAAGCTTGAAAGCATCCACAAGAGTGTAATAAAAAAGTGACTTAATCTATTAATATTGTAGTTGAAGGGCTGAACTGGAGAGAGCTAAGGAATGGAACATCATCAGAGGAGCGAGAATAGGGGCTAATGGGGTGATGGTGACGCATCTCCAATTTGCAGATGATACGGTTCTATTCTGCAACAATGATTTAGAGGAGTTGTCTAATATCAAAAGAATCCTTAGATGCTTTCATCTCATGTCTGGACTCGGAATTAATTTTTCCAAGAGCTCATTATGTGGTATTAAGATTCCTCATCAGGATGTGGTGGCCTTTAGCGCAAGTGATGGGGTGTAAAGTCGACCAATTACCCATTAAGTACCTGGGCTTGCCTCAGGGTGCCAATCCCAATAGGATCAAGACGTGGGATCCAGTGGTAGAAAAGATGGAGAGGCGATTAAGCGTGTAGCGGGGGAGATTCAACTCTTCTGGGGGCAAACTCACCTTAATCAACTCTTCACTAGCTAATCAGCCAATCTATTTCATGTCTATCTTCAAAATGCTAGCGTCTGTAGCGAAGTGGTTGGCAAAAATCCAAAGGAATTTCTTTTGGGGGGATACGATCGACAAGAGAAAGATGCACTTAGTCAAATGGGAGGTAATATGTAAGAAGATGGAGAATGGGGGCTCGGGTGTGAAGAATCTGTTAATTCAAAATCTGTCCCACCTAGCTAAGTGGTGGTGGAGGTTCAATTCAGAGCCAAATTCGCTGTGGGTGAAAGTAATTAGAGGAAAGTACAATTTACATCTCAATTGCTGACTCCCCTGCATGCCGACTACGGTTAAAGCTACAAATTTATGGAGGGATATCTGTAACATTGGGGAAGTATCCTCGTGCATCGGAAGCATAATTCAAGAGGGCTTTAGAATACAGGTTCGTTTAGGTTTGAGGATTTCTTTTTGGAACCAGGGGTGGTTGGGGGACATGACACTTAGAGATGATTATCCACAGCTGTACTTGATCTCTACTCAAAAAGAGGCATATGTAAATGCTGTCTGGAGAGGTTTGGGAGTTGAAAGATGGCATCTGACCTTCAGTCGAGGGTTACGTGACTGGGAAAATGACCAAATGGAGGAGTTAAAACACCGATTTACATCCCGTTGTTCTGGAGTCGTCCAGCTGTGATTCCTTGAATTGGAGATGGTCCTCAGATAATAAGTCTACCAATAGACAATGTTTTCTAAAAGTCACTAGGCGCTAGTCGGACGGTCGGCCACCTTCGAGCAATTAATCGGTCCATATTAATTGTAATCGGCGATTAATTGTTATTCGGACCTAATCGGATAGACCCCAACGATTAATTGCTGATTAATTCCTTGTTTTAAAACACTGCCAACAGACAAACGCATAAAAGCAAGTAAATATACGCATTTATGCATATCTATATCCGTATGCGAAACCTATGAAAATGGATCCAAAGATAGCATAGGGTACCTAAACTACACGCAGACCACAATAGAGAGAACTGGTTGCGATGTAAATTAGGGGCAAATCGGAGGTTTCACCTTTTGTGCCTCTGCACGAACGGGGAGTTCTTAGCATCCTCTTCTGCAAACACAAGTCGATCATCCGATTAGATCAGCAAATTAGGTTTCGGACAAAGCGAATGAAATTGGGGGGGGGGGGGGGGGGGGGGGGGGGGGGGGGGGGGGGGGGAGGGAGAGAGAGAGGGAGGGTACCGGTGAGGCCGAGAGATAGCTTGGTGATGATGGTGCCGGTTGATGGCGAAACCGACCAAGAAAGGCCAGTTCCGACTCCATTCCCGCCTGAAGAAAACGGGCCACGGATCGAACTGCTCTCTCTCTCTCTCTCTCTCTCTCTCTCACTGGTACCTTTTCAATAGCGTGAGTTCGAACTGGGGGATCCAACGGTTCAAATAATTAGTAGTACTGTGGTAAGAAGGCTCCGTTCCGGAACCAAAAATAAGTCATTATTTTTTAAGAAGGTAATTTCAAGCTCAAAAATTATGGGCTTATTGAAATCTAAAAATATGCAATATGGATATTGTTTGGAAGATCTCGAAGAGATCTTTTATACGATGAAAAAAATGAAAAAATTATTTTTCATTTATTTTATTTTGAGTTTGAAAATGTGAAATAATCTGCTTATTTTTTAAGAAAGTTTCCGGAACGAGGCCTAAGAGCACCTCCTCCAATCATCACTCATTTTAAGACTGAAATTTAAAATTTCGACAAAACCCTCAACAACTCATCTCCAATCATGACCCAAATTCTTTTCAATTTTTTGATTTTACCATTTTCTTTCCCCAAATGTGGAATAAATCAAACCTATTCCTATTTTTTAACAGCTACTTTCTCCTTTCCAAATACTATTTCTCTGCTAATAAAATCCAATCTTGACTCAAATTTGGGTCAAAATTGGAGAAGTCTTTCTAAATGAGCCAAAATTTCTCTTAGAGCTCGGTTGTTTACGAAATTAGTCAAACCGAACGAGTCGCCCTTCCCTTAACTCGCCGAGCCTCAAGCTCCTTGTAGATAACTTGGTTTGTTTGGAGTCCAACCGCGAGTTGTTACCGGTTACCATTGCGTGCCTCGTTTCGTGAGTGACGTGTTGTCCTTCGCCCCGCTGTGAGCTATTGTGATTCGTTGAAAAAACATTACAGGACCATGACATAGTGTAATAGTAGCACTCTTCAACACTACAAATCTTGTGGGCTCTATCTGCATGTACATAAAGTAAATAAACCAGAGTCTTGGGTTCACATACACTATGAAATGAGACCATTTACCAATCACGTGTTGCCGGAGAGAAACAAAGAAGGATGGGTTTCTCCTGTTTTTGGCATAGTAGGCCCTCGGTGGGAGGCTCAGACGACAGGATATTAGCTCAGTAGTAGAGCACGTACTTGATAATCGCGTCGTTGTGCATGAGCCCGGCACCTAAATGTGAGCATCTCAGATTCTGAGGTAGAGGGATGGGTGTTAGAGCATCTAGACGGTGACTTGGGACAAATGATGCAATCTTGCGCAAATTTTTGGATTGCATAGGCAAGGCACTTTTGTGGGGGCTGAATTAACCGAGACCTTCTTGAACATTTCTTCCCGTTAAACCGTAGAGGAGTGACGTCACTTTTTGTGTACTTGCAAACTGGAGGAGGTATTCCTTTGGGAAGAAACTTTGACGAACAAGTCAGTAAGTGGAGGAGGAGGAAAGAGGTTTAGTAAGAAAATATGCTAGGAGAAAGAAGAGTGTAGTGTTCAGAGTTTTAAACCCTTGTCCTAGAAGGGATACTCTTCTATTTATAGGCAAAGATGTAGAGTACTGAACAAGTTGGTTTTGCTTTCCACACGCGTTGCCATGCTTGGATGACGTCACGTGTCGGGAGCATTTAATGAATGCCACCACTCGAGGATTGTAGCCACATTAGTCAATATCATGCATGTCACATCAAACAAAGATGTCACTTCGGTTATCAAAAAAGACAATTTGCGTTATCATCGGAAGCTTTTGGAATGTTCCACAACAATGGTTTTCTAGTGCTATCCCGAGTGGGCACATCACAAAATAAACAAAGTCCCCCCCGAACGTAGGCGACCTCCGCCGAACAATAGAAGGTCCACTAAGCGAAAGGACTCTAATGAGCGATAGACGTACTTACCGAATGAGGCGAGAACCATTACGCTCGGAACAACTTCTGGGGCTCGGCAAAGTGCCCAGGGGTGTGTCTATCCTTCAGAAAATATGTGATGTGACGAGTCAAGATATGACTTGACCTACAGAAGAACTGAAACAACTGAACGATGGGTCCACAATGATACACCCCCTTTGAACGTTTGAATATTTTGGCCCACTACACACTTCATCCCCTTTTCTCTCAATCTCATAGTGAAAAAAAATTGCAGCAATTGCAGTGATAAGCATTGTTGATGGCCTTCCTGCTGTAACACTTGGGAGATCTTGCAAAATCACAAATTAGATGTCTCTCTCCCTCGAAAATTTTCGCAAATGAAACTCTATCTCCTTAACGACCATCAGACGCCCTTACTATCTGTGAGACAGCATTGAGACAATATCAAAACGAACATATACAACATTAAAATTATAGGGGTTTGAACAGTTGGAAGAGAAAAGCTAGGGGAAGATTGGGCAAACAATGCTCTAGTCTATTTGGGTTTATCCAATTTTCCCCTACTTCTTTGATTGCATATCTATCTTTAATTAAATAAAAAAATAATTCAATAATTAAATTACGTCGATATTAATCTTGGTATGTGACAAGAAGAGAACATTGAAGTTGCCTCCTAGCATAGTTAGTTGTCGAAGTAATGAGCACTCATTTGGTGAGGGTTCAAACTCTTGCCCCAAAGATAACAGTACAAAAGATTTTGCATGGATAAAAAAAAAGGAAAATGTTCAAGGTTGGTTTTGACATAATTTTATTATTGAAATATTTTTTATTTAATTCAAGGTTAGTTTTTGAACTTATTTTATTATTTTATTTCTATTGATACGAATCTAAGAAAAATCCAATAAAAAGAAAAATCCAATAAAAACGTAGCAGTACTATGGGCCTAGTGCTCCGAAGGTTTAAAACGGACGGCGAGCCTCCCAAGAAAAACCACAATCCGCGTACTCCACAAAACAAAATATCCACCGTCGATCTAACTACTATCAACGGCTTACCGCCATCGAAACCAAATGACACGGATCGTCATCATCCACCGTCGATTACCCTTCTCAATCCAACGATCCACGTTTGTATAAAAAACCCCTGCCACTCCCTATAAAACCCCCAACCTCACCTCTGTCTTCCTCATTCCCATTTCAAACGCTCTCTCTCTCTAGAAAACCCAATCGTTACTCTCTCTCTCTCTAAAGATGTCTGGCCGAGGAAAGGGCGGAAAGGGGCTGGGCAAGGGCGGAGCGAAGCGGCACAGGAAGGTGCTCCGCGACAACATCCAGGGGATCACGAAGCCTGCCATCCGCCGCCTTGCCCGGCGTGGCGGCGTGAAGAGGATCAGCGGGCTCATCTACGAGGAGACTCGCGGCGTCCTCAAGATATTCTTGGAGAACGTGATCCGCGACGCCGTGACGTACACTGAGCACGCGAGGAGGAAGACGGTTACGGCGATGGACGTGGTCTACGCTCTGAAGAGGCAGGGCAGGACTCTGTACGGGTTCGGCGGTTGATTTTGGTGGCCTTTTAGGATCCATTAGTAGTTTTCCGAAGCAGTTTTTCTTTGGATGTGAATTGTTGGTTTCTAGGGTTTAGTTTTGGAGGGTTGTAATTGTGGAATCCTTTCGATTCATCATCAATGATATATGCATTTGCCCTTATTTTGGATCCAATTGAGGAACAAATCTCTTGTGCACTGGCTTTCTTCTATAATTTGTGAATGTGGATACATCTACCCCAGAAATTTTCAAGATGAAAGCAGTGTTTGATTGAGATCTTGCTTATGGATTTTTTATTTTTAATTTCTGAAAGATATATATAGCCTCTTGGGGCTTGGCAAATTAAAATCCAATGGCTGGTCAAATAGTGTAACTCAATCAGGCCTTTTGATCGGTTTTCTTCAGCCGAAGGCTCCTCCAAACAAGGCTAAAAATAGACTTTGTTTGGAATCAATGGAAAAGAAAGAAAATTCCACTACCCTTGGTTTTTTTTTTTTTTTTTTGTGTTGGTGGTACGTTGAAATTTCCACTACCCTTGATTGGTTGAGACTTGAGAAAGAAAATGAGAGAAAAATATGAGAACTGGGTTTTGAGCAAACTACATTTTTTTGGAATGGGAGCTGTAGTGCACCTGTAGAATTACACTGTAGTATGATTAATCCTACCATTCATCTCAGCATGAATGGCTTAGATTTAATTTGAGCTCTTACAAATTTTAGGCGTTTATTGTTTAGATAAAAATTTAAATCGTCCATTGTCGAAATGGACGGTCAGATCGGCCACTTTACACGTGTAGGGCACCCCAGGGTCCCATTTTTTAACCTAAATTTGGGTAAAATTTTGAGTCCAAGCTCTATTTGGGTGTCTTTTCTTTTCCAAGGCCAAATCATTATTTGTACCCAAATTTATTGGTCTTTATGTTTTCCCTCTAAAATTTGGTCAAAATGACATACCTCTTAATAATAAAAAGTGCAACTTTGAAAGAAGTGTCTAGTCCCTAGAAAAAGGGGAGTTGAAGTTTTTTCTCATTTGGGTAAGAAAAAAAAGAAACTCAGAAAAGAGTAAGCAAAATTGGTACACCGTCCAGTGTGCGATCAAAAAAACACAAGGAACAAAAAAGAATCTGGGTGAGTTTAATCAAACAGCCATTTATGCCTCAATATTTGAAATATTTAACACCAATCCAAGACCCCTGTGAAAAGCATAAAACTAGAATGCCTGGGGACAAAAACATAAAACTAGGAAATAGCAGAGAAAACAAAGGGGAAATGAATCAACCGAGTGATATATAAGGTACAAACAACAATCACTCATTAATCTCTATACCAATACTCAAGCCAGAACAGAAGCAGCACAAACTTCATAACAAAATCCAACAACGAATGTCATTGCAGTTCCTTCTCCACAAACGTTTCTGGAAGGCGGGGATAAATAGATCTACTTTTAACGGGCGAAAGTTCGTAAAGCACAAAAGTCACAGCCAGTTGCCAAGACCAAAGCCGACGAAGATTACAGTACCTGTTGCAATCAGTTCGTTTGCATAGCTTCTGCGTGGTACTTCTCCAAATCGGCATCAAGATCGTCTGCGGATACCTTTTCGCCGCCACCACGGCCTCTACCACGTCCACGGCCCCTCTCCAAGCCTCGGCCGCCACCCCGAGGTCGTCCCACCGGACCACCTCGCCCTTGACTGCTCTCATTCGACAATAGATAGGAACATCAAATTAATTACCTCCACAAAAAAGAAGATTAAACTAGAAGCGAAACTAAACAACATTCAAAAGAAAAGGAAAGATTCTATTACGAGGCAAATTTTCTCTGAAAGATATTGACTAATAGTTAACAAGAGTTCAATAGAGGCTTACCATCCACCATCAAAGAGCAAAAATTTTGTTCCTAAAACTACATAACTTAAATTTGAGTTTACAGTTCAAGCATAAATTGTACTTCCTATTTAACTCCAAACTATGGCAATGCCTTAGATTCTTAATACAAGAAACACATTATGATTTACGCAAATTGAGAAGGCCAGACAGAAAAGCCTCGTAGAGAGCTGGCCATGGCATGGAAGTACATATTTCAACTGGTAATTGAAAGCAACATAAAGTAACAATGACACATGGTGTAGTGCCAAACATCATGAGAGAATTTTACCTTTACGCAAGGTTACTGTGACAGCACGACCACATTTGACTACCACCTTTTGGGTCTTTTCCTTTGTTATCCATGAATTTGGTAGGAGATATGATAGTTAGGCTTTGAGCCCATTCCACTTATCCATTAGTTACACATTTGATGGTGTACCTAAATGTGGTTCCCGTACCATTTATGTTTATCCTTTCAAAATGATTGCCACCAAGACGAAATAAAATTCAGCGGAAAAACGTATGACAGAAACTGGCCATGCTCTTGTATCCCAGGAACCCTTTCCACCAATGACCTGCCCGTGTCGGTGGGCAAGGAGGAACTGAAATCTCTACATTATGTTAAGCCCAAAAGGCATTACTTAACCAAGGTTAACAAGCAACCAATACTTCAACTTAGCCTATCTAGTTAAGCCCCCAAATTACCAGTAGAGCACGGGTGTTCTTACATAAGCGTGAAAACCTTAGTTTGACACCAGGGCTAGGCTGTCCAAACAGAGGCTTGTCAAGAGGGTACATACAAAGATTCCCCAAATTTTCTCATTTTGTCTTCAATCAAGACCAGAGCTAGGCTGTCCAAATGGGGTGAGTGTTAATATTCAACAAGGGTCAGAAGAACTTTTTGAGTATTTATTTCATATTCCTTGTATCATGGATGGAAACATATGGAACCACTACCAGCGCCCATAGCAAGAGTGATAACATGAAGACGACCTGGCTCTACACAAAGCCTGTACTTTGGCCAACTAGCGAGCCCTTACAAACATTAGCATGGCGGTCTCATAATTCGAGTCACAACAGGAAACATTAGAATATTTGTTTTCCAAACTTCAGCTTGTGTACAAATCTAGCAGATCATTCCCAGACCCATGAAATTATACTACATGCGGTTAGGGTTCAATGATTCACTCCTTCCATGAAACAGAATAACAGGAAATCTTTTGACTTGTTCTTACTTCTTACTATGTGAAGATAAAGATAAAACTGTTCTTGATTGGATTTGATCGAGGAAAGCTGATTGATCTTTCTTTTTTCTTGATTGGGGTTGGTAGCCGGCGGTGTTGGTGCTGCTGTTGGCAGCTTGCATGGCTGCCGTAGGAGAGAGAGAGAACGGAGGGGGGTTGGGGGAAGGAGGAGATGATGACCGAGGATAAATGAAGGGTTGAGAAGTATATAGATCCGTTCAAGGGCATTTTTGCCTCAAAAATGCCAAAAATACTGACATGTGCCATTGAAACAAAACGGTAATCAAACGGAAGGGGTTCACTTGGGTAACGGTAAAAGTTCAAGAGTTATTAGAAAATAGACTTGTTATATTTGCGCTCATGCATTACAGCTAATTCAGGTCTAGAACATCTCAATGCCAACATCAGGTAATGGTTTCAGATCCTTATAAGGCTATCAAAGACTTGGACTATGAACAATCAAAACATGCAGCAATTTAAGGATCAGAAAATAATGTGTACAGTTGAAGAGCAAACCTTCTGGGTGCACCATTTTGATCCCCAAACATGCCAATTGTTGGAGTAGGTAGAATAGCAGGAGTTGCAATATTTGTCCCTACAATCTCAATCTTCATAGGTTTTCCATCCAACTGAACATTGTTGTATCTCTTGACAGCTGCCTCAGCATCTTTTCGCCGTGAGAAAACTACTTCTGCCGTTCCCTAATAGAAATAACGTATCTTAACGAAGCAGGACACAAACAATTCCTGGAAGACCATAGAATGCCAAACTTGATGTGGTACCTTTGATCTTCCGCTCCTATCATAATGAATTGAATATCGTTTTACGTCCCCGACCTCTGCAAAGAGCTCCTGTACAGAAACAATCTCATTAAGGACAACATAAGGCTTTTGTGACTTCAAATTCTACCAATTAGATAAAACGGTTCATGGGCAACAACTATAGTTCAACACACACACAAACACAGGAACACTGATCGAGGTTGGCAAGTACAAAGCTCAGCTGTTTGGTCCTAAGATTATATGATGATCTAAGTCTGAATATAGACTAAACTGAGCTTGGTTTAGAATCAATGAGTTCAACTTCAAGCCCAGCTTGAAATAAGCATCTCTCAACCAAAATGTCGTATGCACACAATTGGGCTGAGGTCGGGCTAAGGAAGTGAGATTCGATCAATTGGGTTGTGCTTGGTGCTGAGCCTAACCAAACCATCTATGCTTCATTGAGAAGCAAACATAGTCTAAGCCAAACCTTGGGAGAAAAACATTCTGGTCCCTTTTGAGGGTACGGACATACTGTTGTTAACAGCAGGAGTGGAGCTATTATTTAAGTGCATTGCGGTCACATAACAAGAGCCATAAATTTGGCAATGACATGGTAGAAATTTTAAGTTTATCGGGTCATGCGAATACCTTTTAAAAATATATCAGGCGTCAAATACGGAAAACATCAACAGTTATACATATCCAGAGGCATCCCAAGCCAGTGGGGTCACTTGATCACGTTTTCCATCATTTCCCTTAGCCCATGATTAACCCTGCCTAGTCCATCTAACCCCAGCGTAGTAGTAGTCAATTGGCAACAAGGGGCCTCAAGAAGCCATTGGTCTAGGTTCAACTCCCAGCCGCGTGTTATCATCCCCTGTATTTGGCCAATCCATGCAGGCTTTGCCCTGACTTTAATTGGCCCCCCACTAGTGGATGGTTGATTGATTCTCACGATGAGAGACAGTCTATTGAGCCAGATACCAAGTTCTATAAAAAAAAATCCCTAGACCATCACTGGAACTACTTGCTTTGCAGTTGGGCCAAACCAACAAATCCTCATTATCATTGCAAACCCCAGTAATTGTGGTCCAGTTCTACATTAACCACAAAATCTGCTTATAACCAACCTTCAACACTAACTTTCACCACTTGCCTATGTCAAATTTTCATATAATCAAGGAGGGTGTTCTTTCCACCACTAGTTTTAATCTTACACCGATTATGACTAGTTCATGGACGCAATATGATTTCCACCTCATGTTGTGAGAGGAGGTTCTCGTACACAAAGTGCAGTTTTGTAAGCTCAAGTTTACCAGCAAAATTCCAAATAAAGAATACTCCAGGCCAAGGGTGGAGCTTCTCGAGGGGGGAAGATGGCACAGGCCACCCCAGTTCCCATAAAAATGTTTTTTTTTTTTTTTTGTGCAAGGAGAGAGAATAAACGAACCATTGGGACCGAGAGAAATTCTGGTGATTAAATAAAGCTGTTTGCAGGCACCTATGTTCTTGAGCACATAACCAAACAGCTTTCTACCATCACCATAACTTCTCTCGGTCCAGTGGTCGTCCCCGACTGGAGCGGGGTTGGGAGCACCCAAGAATTACCCATCGGGGTTCAAGGCCATGAGGTACTTTTCAGGTTGGGGTCGGGGCATGGAAAAACCCTCCCCATCCCGCCCTGTTGCCATGAAAGCTCAATAAACACACGAACACAATAATACCGAAGCCCCCGGGGGTTTAAATCATAGGGGCAAAACTATACATACATTACTGTTCTTCACAAGGATGGCAATGGGTAGATTTTGTTCAGATTTGGCGTCTCGATACCAAAACCTGAAGTGGTTAGTTGCACACAAACCCAACACTCATGATCGACAGGTATGGTTTTTGGTGCACCATAATCAAACCATATGGTGTCTGGTTTCTAACCGAACCGCACGATACCCACAACATTAGTAGCTTATTAATAAATAGGTTGGAAAAAAAATGTGCTAAAACTCAAAAAATCCGATCTTACATAAAGAATTATCATTTACCATTCAATGTAATCAAGGAAATAACTAAAAAAATTCAACTTTCACAATGTGTTTTAGTCCACACACTAGCAGCAAACATTCAAAACACTTAAAAAAAGAAACCAAACAAAGTAACATAATGCCTAAGCCAACAATAACATCTTTGCACTTCTAGTCTTACTCTTACGTCAATTATCACTAGTTCTTGGACACATATGATTTCCACGTCATGTTGAGAGTGCAGATACTCATACACAAATACAATGTGCAGTTTTGTAAGCTTAAGTTTAACAGCAAAATTCCAAAAAAAAAAACTCCAGGTTTTTTTCACCTCATACCTAATATGCAACTAATTCATTTAGATTCATGCATATGGTTAGCATAAAGAAGCCAGACTAGCACAAGATTCTAGCACATTGATATTGGCCTAATTCTGACCAAAGTTTGTGTGAAAAGTGAAAACCTTACAAACTAGTACATGTATCAAATAAACCTGTAGTATGTAGAAACTGGTTGGACATATTAAAAGTATTACCCAGAGCAACGTAAGAAAAAAAACAAGCTAGTGTTTACTTTCTTGATTATGTTCAACTATCCAAATTCTTTCTCCCCCTTGAGCACATGTTTAATGAAAAACCAGAGCAATGTAAGAAAAATAAACAAGCTAGTGTTCACTTTCTTCATTATGTTCAACTATCCGCATTCTTTCTCCCACCTTAAGCACATGGATAATGAAAAACTACGACATCTGGTCATTTCCCCAATCTATAGGTTTCTTGAAAACGAAATGTTAGTCAATCTACCTCATTGTTGGGTTACGAATCGTATGTTAACTGCAGGGTAGTCATATGCGCTACGAACCAACTCGTATCTAAAGCAATCATTACCTTAACTCGTAAACTTTAACTTCATGACTTCTTCACAACTTCATAAAACGATCAGCTAATTGAGAAGTAGTATATAACCACAAACCCCAGAATTTACAACCGTAGTAGAAAGGCATAGGTTCAATAATTGTGTTCCTCTTTCACCTTCCTACAGCAGGGGCTATCCCAAAACTTCGAGTGTACTTCTGTATTTTTACATTGCAATATTTAAACACTACAACTTAGACGAAAACCACTGACAAAGTATTACTACGATCACTTCACACATTAGATGTTACATTTAAATAAGAGGCTTGACCAATCTTCCATTGTTATCATCTTTGTTAGATCAATCCACCTAAATGTATAAACGTGTGAGACACTCGACACTCGGATGAGGGTATGAGATTCGTGTTCGACACATTTAGTTGAACATAGTCCTAGAAAATATATTTCATAATTTGAACTTACCATAACTACACATCGAACTCCTGTAATTTGAATGAAATGCCCTAAAGCACTTTCTAAACCCCATTTACCCAAAAAAATAAAATAACTACGCTAAGAAATTGTCAGAAATTCGAAAGTTTTGGCGTATCCCTAAGTCCTTGAGATGTGGAAATTCAATGAATTGGACTATTTGACACACACCCGCACCGGATACTCACACCCAGTACTGGTAACATACGTTATCAATAAGCTTACACACTTCTGGATACACACAGAATCAATGCATTATTTACTTAGTACTCGCACGTCGACAAGAAGGTTTGAGCCAAAACATGGCTCCAAACAAGAAAAGAGTAACAACTCTTGCAGTTTGGGAGTACAGTAAGTCCATGGAGAAGTACTAGAACATAAACAGTAATAATTAGGGCTGCAAACGAACCGAGAACTGCGCTCTGCTTGACTCATTTAGTAATTGAGCCGAGCTCGAGCTTGTGTTTTACGCTTGACACCCAAAAACTCGGCTTGGCTCGTGTGTATAGGCTTGACTCAGTTAAAGAGGCTCGTTAAGTAAGTTGGCCAGACTTGGCTTGTAAAGGGCTTGGCTCAAGCTCGAGTTTTAGGCTCGTTTCCTCGAACACTAAGAAGCTCAGCTCGGCTCGTTAATAACTAGGAATCAAACAGCTACTACCTCTCTACACCAATTAAGCACTGCAGTGCTCATAAGTAAACATTTAAGAAAGAAAATAAATTAAATTGACTCAAAAACCATATCTAAAAAACTGGTAAAGAGTACAAACACTACCTTAACGTCTTCACCAGAAACCCCGTAATCCAAGTTCGAGATGAACAGCTTCGTCCCCGTCTCGATCGCCGACACTCGACCACCACCGGCCTGCGGCGCGTACGCCGCCGCCGCGTGATCCGCGAAAAGGTCGTGCCTCCACGTCGTCTCCGGCGCTTGAACCTAACGCGTCAAAACATTCCACAACTTCAACCTCCAATATATCCATCCAAACACACAGATCTACACATACAGCGAGAACTTCGGAGCGTTTGAACTGACCTTGGGTGCGTACGGAGCGGTTCGATTAGCGCTCCGGTTCGGGAGTCGACGGGCGGGACCGGGTCCCGGGCCGGAGTTACGAGCTCCGCCTCCTCTAGGTTTAGCTCCTCCGCCGCCGCCGGATTTCTTGTTCATCTTTATTATGTCGTCGAGCGACAAGTCCAGGTTCGACATATTTTTCTTTGACTTGGCAGAGGTTTCGAATTTCGATGGGGAACAGAGAGAGAGAGAGAGAGAGAGAGAGAGAGAGGGACTGGGTTTTTGCAGAGAGCGACCAAAAATATCTGCGGTTCTGAGTCTTCTGACGGAAAAGGCTTATGGCCCTGTTTGAATCTAAGGAAAAGAAAACAAATGAAAAGGGCAAAAAATGAAGAGAAAATTTTTATTTTCTTTTTACGAAAAATTTTAAAATGGCACTTGAACTTTGCACCAAACGTCACAGAGACACCTGAATTTAAATTTATTTCAATTGAACACCTGTACTAATAAAATTTCCAAATTTAGACCCCCGCCGTTATACTCTGTCCCAAAAATTGCTGATATGACATCTCCAACCTGTTTAAGTTGCCCCATTGCACATGTTTCTAACAGAGGACGATGCACCAAAGCGAAACACATAGACAGACTTCAGGTCTAGGGTTGAAAATATGTGCAATAGGGCAACTTAAACGGGTTGGAGATGCCATGTTAGCAATTTTTGGGACGGAGTGTAACGGCGGGAGTTTAAATTTGGGGATTTTGTTAGTACATGTGTTTAATTGAAATAAATTTAAGTTCAGGTGTGTAAAATTTGGGGATTTTTGTTAGTACGAGTGTTTAATTGAAATAAACTTAAGTTTATGTGTCTCTGTGACATTTGGTGTAAAGTTCAGGCGTCATTTTGAAATTTTCCCTTTCTTTTATCTTTTCTTTCAACCAAACAATAGAAGGGAAATTTTTAAAATTTTCCTTTCTTTTTCTTAGGTTTCAAGGATTGTTTGGAATCTAAGGAAAAGAAATGAAATGAAAAGAAAATGGAAGAAAAAATTTACTATTCACTAAATTTAAAATTTTTATTTTCTCCTCTAACCATATGATGGAAGGGAAATTTTTAAAATTTCTTTTCTTTTCCGTAGGTTCCAAACAGGGCCCTAGCTGTGATAGGAACAGCATGGATAGATAGATATAATTAAATTTCCGAGTTAAGGAAGCAAATGGTTTCGTGGTGTAGTTGGTTATCACGTCAGTCTAACACACTGAAGGTCTCCCGTTCGAACCCGGGCGAAGCCAACTCCTCCAAATCGAGTTTTTGCAGGTTTTGCTTCTTTATTTATTTATTTTTTATTTTATAAAGAAAATAAGTTATGCTGAATTAATGTGCAGTTTATTTTTCTTTGAGAAATTTTTTTACTCTATGCACGATTCTCAATAAGTTTCTCCATCTATCTCTCTCCACTTATTATCGCTCATGAAATCAATTTTTTTCTCCAAACCAAACAAAGTGGATTTGCCATTTTTGTTTGGAAATTGATTTTAGCGCTCCAAAAATTGATGGAGAGGCTCCAAAACGACGTCATTTTGTGTATCAACACAGTTCAGTTTTGGAGCCTCTTCATTAATTTTTGGAGTGCCAAAATCACAATTCTTTTTGTTTTACGGTGCCATTTTAAAAGGCAAGATATTCTCTGCAATATTTGTCCTTGTAGAGAATAATTTCTTAACTTGCATTTCGAAAATCAACTCAATCTAATGTACATACAAGTGCTTAATCTACACACAAAATTAGAATGAATCAGTCAAGCGCTTACAAATATCCAATTGAACTAGTATATTTTTTTTTATGAAGAAGCTTACGAAATTATTCTCCATAAGATAAATGTCTTTTTTATCGTTTGTTCAGGCTTCGAGATGGCATGGAGTTTGTATATTTTCGATAGAAAGATCGGTACCCTTGTATTCAGGGTGGGAATAAAAGGAGGAGAAAAGAGACTAGGTCAAATCAAGTTTCTTGTCGAAAGAGGAATTAGTACTTAGTGTGGATTTGGCTTTAAAAATTAAATAGTAGTAACTTATTTTTTTATCCTTATTCACAGCGTATTTATTAGTTTTGTGTCAAACTTTTATGACTTATTGATTTGCCTCGGCGAGAGGAATCAGAAAAGTATAAAATTTTGATCGAAACTCATAATTTTTTTAAAAAAAGACAAAAATAAGTACCCTTAACCTCATGCTTTGCCAATGCTCTCTTTTTCAGGACTCAAGCATTCACGTCCGCCTTTCTTAACCTCACCCAATTTCAAGACTTCTATCCTCCAAACCGAATACCTCAAGATTTTGGTTTATCCGTGAGCCCACAATGATTGTTTGAATCATTTATTCTGCACATACGTTTCACACATCGATAAATATCCGAACAAATTGCCTAAATGTAAGGTTGAAGTCTACAGGATAAAGGCAAGGGTGATGCGAAAGGTGGGGTACACATATGAAATGTGAGTAAGGAAGGGTTAAAGATTGGACGACTCAATGACGCTGATGAGAACACATTACGGTATTGATCCCAGTATAATATTTTTAGAAATACCAAATCTTACGTAGTGGGAATCGCTTTAAACGGTCTTGAATTTTTAAAAACCCCAAGAACATTCACAGTCCGTAAGGAAAATGGACCAGACACGGGAAAAATTTGCTTTCAGAGTCACATAAGAGAATAGCTGCCTTGGGTTCTGTTAGAACTGTGGCTCATAGAGTTCTAGAAAGAAGGCCAGATGTCGGAGTGTAGCGGAGCGGAGCGACGGCATCTGGCCCATCGCCGATGGTCTAGTGAAAGTAGACTGGGCCTTCGGCCCAGGTGTTTTGTAATTGGGGGGTGCGGGGGGGCGAGTACGGTTCGGTCCGTACAAGGGTATTTTTGGGATACAGACCAAATCTGATTAGGGTTAGAACATAGTAGTTATAAATACTCTATGTTGTAAACCCTAATTTATAACTGTGATAATAAAGAACAGCAGCCGCTCTCGCTCCCGTGGACGTACCCGGTTTTGGAGAACCACGTATATCTCTGTGTTTATTCTTTACTGTTCATACTCGTAAATCGTGTGCGTGTGTGTCGATCCTAACAGGTTCAAAGTTATCAGGCATTTGCAACACAACCTCATAGCAGAAAATGTGAGAGATAGTATGCACACGCATTACGAACCCATACACATGTACATGAAGCAACTCCAATGGATTGATTTCTACGCATTCACACACACGCACACACTCACTTATAGTTGCTATTGGAGGAAATTTTGTTGAAATTGATTAGTTTAACATAGAGAAAACGTGCAGAATCTATATCGGGCGTCTGTGGCATTCGATCGATTATTATCCCTTTCTTAAAAGTCTTGATACTACTGCTCCATACTTTGAAACGCACGGTATTTTGTACACTAGAGACGCTACAACGAGAAACATATGCCGGCAACTAATTGTTAGGAGAGTTTTATCCGAGGATAGTACTTGACTATGGGATAACAAATACGGATCCGAAAGGAATTTGTTTCCGTATTAGAGAAAACAAAAACCAGAAAAATGAAACGCAACCCATATAAACAAACACGAGACAGTATAAAATCGATGCAAATAGTAGTCTCGCCTCAATTAGGAACCAATTTCAATGGATGGTCCCGGAGCAGCAAATCTCATATTTGCGGGCCTTGCCGCCACGACGTGTTCGTTTGCAAAAAGAAGTTAGACTTCCGATCATCACTTACATTAACTTGTTAAGACTACGATAGGGCTCATAGCAACTTACGTTCTTCAAATGAATGGTTATATGATTTGGTATAGCAGAATCAAAATTGCCTCCTACTCAGCATCAGCGGTGATGCATGCCTCAGAGTTATACTTTTGATCATCCGCCGCATCAGCAGTATCACTTACAACATCATAGGAACGAGGCAATTTTGATTTGCTTATGTGATGAAAGAAACTTCGATCCTCTAGCTCTAGAACAGTTGTTGAATAGTTAATAGAATCTTGAACTCATTTACGAGGAGTGCTATAAAGAGCAAGCTAAAACCAGCCTGCCTTAATAATAGAATAACGGAAAGAATCAAACTCTTATATTCCGGGTGAACCATGCAAAGATGAACTATTTCCCCTTTCCATTTCTTTCTTGGAAGGAGAAGTCCGTTCACTCCGACAAGACAATCAAGGTCCCAAGCGCCTGGGTGACATCGGAGTGACGTTGTGAAGTGGTTTCCGAAGTCTGGATTGCTTTTCTTCCCCTTCGTCGGTTCAATTCAACTAAACAGATGAGAATATGAATTGTCTTTTCAAAGAAAACAAGAAGTTGCGTAATCGGATGATGAATAAAGGAACCTGAACCGCTCTACAAGAAAGAAGAAGAAAAGAATCTTTGCAACATCCCGGGAAAATGAAACTTTGATCGTTCAGATCTCCATTTATAAGCTAAAAAAGTCACAAGTTTCATAAACCCCGTCTTTTTCGTTACAAGACCTTTTTCACTAAGAAAAGCAGATCTCAAAGTGAGAAGTTGCAAAAACCCCGTCTTTTTGATAGCAAAGCTATTTCCCTTCGAAAGAGTGAGATGAAAAGTCAAAACTTGCATCTCATATAGATGAGAAATGAAGGATTTTGCTGTCCATGAGAAAAGGAAGGACGGGAAAAGCCTCAACAGGGAGAGAACCTTACTACGCTACCCAACCAGCTGATAAAAGGTCGAATTCAGCAGGGCTGCAGGCACGAAATGCCGATCAAATCCGTTAAAGGAAGCCTAATCAAAGCGGGCAAACAAGAAGATCTGACTGAGTTGATGATGGGCCGGATCTCGAAAGGCTTTCATAAAGACGTATGAGAAAGGGAGGGTCGAGAGAGGCTTATTGCACGATCCACCCAACCCAGCTAAGCTAATAAATGCTGCATAAGAGAGTGGGAGGCCGGCCCCTGCCCATCTGGAGGTGCACACCCATTTAGGAACATATGCAAAGGGGTAAAGAGAGAAGTCAATGGATAACTACCAAATCCAATGACTTTGATTTGTTCGTAACATTCTGTCATCGATCACTGCTGGGTCGGTTGGTGAGTCACCCCCAAAAAAGGAAGAAAAGAATGAAAAAAAAAACGATGTTTTCAGAAAGAGCTTATGGACCATCCCTCATAGCTTTCACTAATCTGGGAAGTGATCCTTAATGAGTGGCTTTAGGAGAGTAGGGTCCCTCCTTATATGCTCCATCCATTCGCGGAGGGTTTCCGTATCCGTCTCCGGTCCGGTAGGAAAGAAAGCTGTAGCTAGGAGCCTCTTTTCCTTCTGCCCAGCTCCCCGAAAACAACGTTCGACTTGCATGTGTTAAGCATATAGCTAGCGTTCCTTCTGAGCCAGGGTCAAAGTCGGATTTTGACTAGGATTGGGTCCTGCGTGGTAGAACCTGGTGAACCGGGCGTAGTACGGAATCTGAAGTCGTATGGTTTTCTCATTTGTTGATTGTCTCGGTTCCGTTCGTTGCTTTTGATTGATTCCGTTGCAGTCGTTTCATTCGCGTTCATTCTTCTCTTATGTCATTTCAACGTTGTCGTTCTCGTAGAAGAAAGCAAGGGAACTGAACATAATGAATTACATAGGTGAAGCGACTCTTTCTTCTCTTAATAGATTATTGAATGAGGATGAATAGTCGAGACTGACCCCAAGGAATAGATTGAGACGGGCTCCCTGTGTGAATGAAAGAAGTGAATTTACTTGGTTGGTTATGTAGTTCACGAGGCGGAGGTAACCGAAGTGAACGGTGTGCGAAGGCACCAATGAACTCATTCTCGTCATTCCCTGTCAGTTGCTTTCGAGTGTAATAACAGCATTCCTTTCGTTTCATTTATCCAGTTGAGGCTTGTATCGGTTTCGTTGCTTTTGTTCTCATCATGTCAGTCCAGTCCGTGCAGTTCGTTTCAATCCGTTGGGTTCGTTACGAGGGAGTAACAATAACGGAACAAAGATTTGCAATTCCTTGCCGTTCAAAGGAGCAAGCCACAAAAAAAGAGTCGGTTAGGGAGTACATTACGTTAGAGAGGCAGCGGAATCGAGGAAAGATGTGGAGAGATTTGTTCATGAAAAAACATCCCCTTTTGTTTTGTCATAGATAGGTAAAGCTATCTTTTCTAGGCATTCATTGGTGCATTTCGACTTTCACTTGGTCGCTATCTTGAAACCTCTTTTCTTTCGAATAGTTTTTTCTCTTCCTCTAACGAATCGACTGCAAGATCGTATGATTCATTCACAACTTTCTTTCCTTGGCAAAGGAGTAAATACACTTGTCACTTGTCCCCTTCAAGAAAAGGCTTCCCCTCGTTTTGCTGCAACAACCCATGTAGATTCTCGGACTCAAGGAGCTTTCCTTGGACAGTCATTACTCAACAAGACAAGCAGGGCCCCAAAAGTCCTTCCCAGAACGGAACCGCCCGCCTCTCATCGGCCTCAACAGGACGTCGGCCTCGCGTCACGGCCTCCAATCAACACTTCCTCGTCCTCCACCTGACTGACTAGTGAAGGGATGGTTCCTCATGTCTGTAACGAAGAAATATGGCGATAATGGATCAGCTAAAACCTCTAGTTTGAGAGCGAATTGACCAACAAAGTAACCCGCGGCCTCCACTCAGTTGAACCAGACGACCTACTTCTGTTCAAGATGCATAAACTCTATATTTACCACAAAGCGCTCATAATCAAAAACTGGATTTCCGCCCGCAGCTTCCTTTCTTTCTGACTTGATTTAATATCTTCTTTTTTCTTCTTTCCCTCAAAGGACCGGGAACGAAAGATGGAAGGAGCAGATTCATCTGATTCGGAACGTACAGCGAGACGAGAAAACCATTTCTTAGGGCTATTCTGACGCGTTGAAGCCTTTCTTTAGCAGCAGTTACATCCGGACCTAAAAAGAGTGGAGGTCCCTAGAAGCCTTACTTTAGAGTAAGGAAAGAGCCCTTTTGGAGTAGATTCTATATCTTCTTCTGCCCCTTTCGAACCAGAATGGAACCCTCTGACTCATCAAGTCTAGGAAAAGCACTTCCTGGAACGGAACTATCTGACGCATCAAGTCCAGGAACCCTCGGCCTACCAACAACATCAACAGGAGATCCCTCCACTTCTCACTTCACTCAGAAGCGTTAAGTACGTACGCATCTGCTTCTTCCTTTCCTGCTAGAAGGAAGGTTTGACTTTCCACGCCTCGGACAGAACTCTATTTATCAAAGGTAAGGCTTCTAGTTGTCGAAGGAAGTTCCTTTTTAGGTACGGGTGTAACAGATGCTTCTAGTCTGAGAATACCTAATTGTTTGAGCAGGTCTAACTGCAGCTGCAGCTTCGCCGTATGAGGCGCTTCCTAGGTTTCTTATGCCTGCCATTGCATCTCATTCCACGCCAGTCCCTTGCCTGCCATTGCATTTCATTCCTTGCCTGTTCCACTAGGTTGTGAACTAGGGTTGGTCCTGCTGGCGCACTTCGACTTGGTTGGCTTTACCTTCCTCGCTGTCTATAGCCGTCAAACTTCGCCTTCGCTTGGCTTTTTGACTCCTACCATTCATCGCCGCTGTTGGCTGTGCTTTCGTTTTGGTTCCCATCAAGAATACCGCTGATTGAGCAAGGGCTTCTGTATCGTGCCCGTGTACACCGAAAAGGGAGGGTCATTAGGGCTCAATAAGCCCCTACCCACAGTGAACGACCATAGAGATCTGTAGTCAATCAATCGAACGGTCCCTGAAGAGTCACCCCCGGGAAGTCTCCCCATAGTTTGATAGAGCAGGACATGTCGCTTGCCTTCGGAGTTGGTTACTTCTTTCTAGATAAGAATGATCCAGGGCCTGCCAAGTAGGAAGTTGTACGCAGAAGGTATCTGAAGGACCCGAGACCGCAGGGGCAACATAAAAACAAGAGTCGAAAGAAGCAACAGGAGGCGACTCAAAGAGAAGGTGTGAAGCCCTAAAGGGTAAGCCTAAGGTGTGAGAGCGGGCTCTATCCCCAAGGCTAGAATACCAAGTTAGGTAACTTTCTCGTTCCATTCCATTGGGCCTCGTTGAGGGTGCTTCTGCCCGTCTTGTCGAATTACAAGAGTAGTGTCGGCCGTAGCTTCCTTCTGTGCGATAGCCATTTGATGGTGATTGTACGAGATAGCTCAGAGTTCAATAACGAAATCCGTAGTTGTAGTCGTTCTGCACCCATTTTGAGGAAAGCAGCTTTCGTTACTCACGCTTGCGCCTATTGCTACCTCGTCCCTTGCGATGAGACCTCAATGAGAAATCAACTAAGTCAAATATCCGGCACATCCCTGGGTCGAGCACCAACTATCCTTTTAGTCTTCCCGCTAGCAGGAAAGTAAGTTGATGCGTACGTACTTAACACTTCACTCAGAAGTAAGAGCTAAGGATAGATAGAGGAATTAGGTTAAGGATGGTATCTTAACTTCGCTTACTGCGCTGTTAGTTCTTTAAGCCCTTCTAGTTTTCCCTTGCTATTATGAGTTTGCTTTCTTTCGTGACTAAGTCTAAGCCTAATTCCTTGACTGTACTCTTATCTCTTAAGGCTTTTTGCTTGTGCTATAGACGTTCATAAGAACCAGTGCAGCGAAGTACCTCATCGCAAGCAAGGCCTATCTTTGGTATAACGCCAGGCGAGCGTTCCTACCCCACCCACCGCCCTGGGGTCGGGCGAGAAGTCTTCATCACTTTACTTTCATTCGTCAACAGACCTTGGACACTCACCATCTGTAGAATCAAAGGAAACTGGAACAACGATTCCAGCTGAAACCAGATCCACCTTCGAACATCAAGTTACAATAGCAGCCTAACCTGCCTTCGTTTTGATGAAATCATCTGGTCAAGCAAGCAAAGACCACACCCTTCGGCCTTGAAGATGCGGCGAGGCTCCGCCACTTTAGTATATCCCCTTTTTTGAGAAAATCCCCCTCTCATCCAGAATTTACAACAACTGATACTGAAGTCCACGAAAAATGACTCAGTTGGAGGGAGAAAGAATGAATAACTACCCCAAAAAGGGGAAAAAGAAGAAAGAAGCCGCATTGAATCAACTTCCGTAACCTTATAATGGGCTGGCTTAAAAAAAAACGAAGGAAAGGTGGGGAAGGTTAAGGTAACCTAAAGTATAAAGCCACGGCATCGTACTTTCTCCCACGCTATTAACGCGGGAATAGGACGAATAGCACCCGTCGAAAGGAATTAAGATAGGATGGTTCAATCTTTTAACCCGACGGAGACTTTCTTCCTCCGTAAGAACAGGGGGAATATAGTAGTGCCTTTCTTTCCGAACCCGGCCAATTTAGCTACTTGCATACGTATATGATAAAGGTCGTGATAGACACAAGACATAGAAAGTCTGCTTGGGAAGTTCAATCTCGTTATGAACGGAAGCTCCAATTGATCAGTTCCTAAAGAGCAATCTAATCAGTGAACTCTCATAAGGCAACTCGAAGTGTACATCCAACTATTGAATGTAGCAGAAGAAGACGCAAACTGTCTCATCGCAAATCGCTATCCGCTTCTGCGGATTGATCAGCTCCGCTAACCCTTTCGTTTCGGGACCTGCTATGGAGCGGGAATGCCTCTTTGCTAATACTGCCCGAAAATCCACCTTGCTAAGCCACTTAGAACCCCTTTAGTCGAATAGACAAAGAATCGGAAAATTCATTATTATTTATATATTATTATAGGCTGTCAGAAAGATGCTCGGAAACGACATCGAAGCCAGAAAGAGCACCTCTGGATGCCCCAACTTGAAACTCCGTGGAAACTGATCACTAAACAGCAAAATACAATGAAAATGGTTCGGATACTAGATAGGAAACAGAACCGAAAGCTGTGGAATAGATATCAATCATCCCAAGCTTGCTAATAAAACCATTAAACCATTTTTTCCCAGCGCCCTGGGAAACACATTTGCTAGCGGATCTTCTGAACGCACGAATGGTGTCCTGATGAAATGACAGTCGACTTCAATCAATGTGTTTCGTCCTCTCGTGGAAAACTGGATTGGACGAGATATGGATGGCTGCCGGAAACTCGCAATGGTTGAGCATGGGCTCATCAACCCATAGACCTATATATCTCGGTCATCAAGGTCCTTAACCAGACAAGCTCACAGAATGCATGAGCCATCGTCTGTACTCGGCTTCCGCGCTTGATCGAGCAACAACTGCTTGCTTTTGACTCTTCCACGTCACCAGGTTCAGGTTACCCCCAACAAATATAAAATATCCGGAGGTTGATCTCTTATCTGATGGAGATCCGGCCCAGTCAGCATCAGAAAGGGCAGAGACACGAAGGTGGCCGTTGGGTGCATAGAGGATCCCACGGCCAGGGGCGGATTTTAGGTACCTAAAAATCCGAAAGACTGCCCCCAATGTGGAGCTCGAGGAGCATGCATGAACTGGCTAACGACTCCAACCGCAAATGAGAAGTCCGGTCGAGTGACGGTTTTTATAAAAAGTCCCCCAAACATAGTGTACACCTTTAGAGTAAAACCGATGTCGTTCTATAGCATACTAGCTAGAGGGATACATCAGACTCATTTAGAAAGGGGAAAGGCACTATTAGCGTTACATACTGTATACAACTAGTAGGAAATCCATGATAGAGACATCACAGAACATCACAGAAGCACAATCCTCTATCAATGCCGGTCTACAGCTGTATGTATTCGGATTTATGTTACCGAAAACCTCTCAGAGCTGCAGGGAAAGTCGAAATGAGAACAATATCATGGTACACAATGAGCGGAGAATATCATGGTACACTATGATGGTCCAGGGTAGAGACACCTTTCGAAATAAAGGGAAAGCCAAAGTCGAAACTCTGAGAAAACACAAATTAGGTATGTTAAAAGATTTCATTAATTTCTTATCTGAGATCGAGAACCAACAAATGTTTGCACTATGGAAGGACTTCGACTCGCTGGAGGAGAAATTGCTGACAGAGAAAGGGTCTGAGTCAGCTGCAGTTCCGCCTGACACTGTTCCGCCTGACACTGTGGTAACTAATAACTTTGTAAAAACAGCTGTGTTGTTGCTTTATTTTGTTTTAGGCAGGCCCGATGACGGGGGGGATAATTCTTCTTTTATTGAGAGTTTAAGGGAGACTCCCAGTGAACTACCGCCGGAGTTATTGGAATGGTTAAATCATAATAAAAAAAAAACAGCTATAAGCATCGATATCGATTACAAATTCTTTCAAATCGATTTTCCCATCCAACAACCCTCCACCAGGCATCGGTTTACTCTACAAGACATTTCCATACTCCGATTAATTAGTAGGGGGCTAGGTTTAACCAAGTATATCGATTCCCGGAATAACAGGGGGCTAGGGGATAGGATGTCTATCCATAGCTTAAAGGAGGTTGTTCTATGGGATGTCACTCCAATTCTAGTCCAAGTCGTAAGTTTATACAACGGTAAGTATGGACGCTTCTTAGTGCTAGTTATATTGGGGGTAGGATGTACAGTGTGGTTCTCATTCTCGCCCCCCTATACGGATGACTATATGAATTATTTTCCAATAATAGATAGATTAACTCCTTTCTTTAACCAAGATTATACTACCTCGCTATTCCAAGAAAAGCTGCAATTTTATGAAGCTAGAAATGTATCCGAGAACGTAGCAGTATTGCTCGAGAATCAACCACCATTTAACACAGTAGAGATACCTGCTACAGCTACCGGAGCTACGATGACAGTTGTCGGATTGGGATTCATTGTAGCTACCCTCTTAACAGTGGGTTATGTTCCTGAGTGTACAGAAGCGTTGGAATTGGGTTCCAGTTCAGCCTGACGAGAGCAAGAATGACTTCTCATCTAACCTTACTTACATCTATTCTATTTGACCCACAACGGTCGTGACAGGTTGACCATTATCGTCAGCTAGGATGATCTCTTTCAGTCGAGCTTCCCGCCAATGAAAGCTTCCCGCCAATGAAAGCTGGTGACTTCTGAAGAATCTGAACTGGGTACAGTCAGATGGTGCCCCCCATTGGACACATGAGCCAATGTTCTACACCCAGAAGGACTGAACACAGACGAAATAAAATGCCTACTATGACTATCACTATTCTTCTTATGGTTGGTAGAAAACCTCAAACTACCGGTCGGGAGCCAGGCCTTAATTGGTGTATTTTACCTGAAATGAAAGCCTGCTTGACCTGCCCATATTCTACGAATACAGTTGGCTTAGGTCATGGTAATGCTACGGAATATAATAATATGACCTCTGAGTTGCGAGATCCACAGGAACAGAATCAGACTCCTACTAGTACCAGTGATAGAGAGAACGAGAAAGATGAGAGTGGAAATGAGAGTTCAGTGAAAGAATTTTTTTCTTTGCGACAACGGAAAATGGTAACCAATATGAGATATATTACTAGGATAGGTTATCATAATTCTATGTTATCGTATACTTTGATGAATCGGCATATTGACAGGAATCAAATCATGAATTGGACACTAACAGGTATGGAGACTACTAGAAAGATCTTTGTTAGAACTTATTCTGAGAAAGCTGAACGTTATGATTATTCTGTTTGTTCGTTGTATAATCTAGCATGTGAAATTGATATATCATTTCATTATCTAAAAGATTATTACTTTTCAGAATTGAGTCTAGAAAAAGTGATAGATATTCAGAGAAGAATCCAGGAGGGTACTTACAGACTGTCGCCTCTTATCCTTCGCGACTACCCTGATGATCCCCGAGAGGGTAAATATTATAACCCTTCTCATAAAATTCATGTCAAGGATGAGCATCAAAATATATACTATTTGTGTGTCTGTCCAACACTAGAAGACAGCCTTGTGCTAATAGGTCTCGGGCGTATGTTAAACTTTCATTTTTTCAAGGTCAACCTTTTTATGGATAATTCCTTAGGCTGTCGAATTAGCCGGAATGAATATCTTGATAGAGTATGTGGTGTAGGTAATGTAATTAGTCTATATGAATTCGATTTGACGAAATCCTTGAGAACTATAAATCGAGATAGTTTTGTGGGTAAACTTTCAGAAATTGTGAAGAATAGGGATATTATAGAATTCGTCGTCGAATACCTTAATTTATCTATTAAAGATTATAGTTGTGGAAGAGACTTCACAGCGGATTTGGGATTTAGTATACCCCCAACTGGTTTTCTAAGTCATATATTCTTAAATTTCGCTTTAACCGATTTCGATAAGGAGTTTCAACGTGTCTTTCCAGGATTATACTATAGTCGGTTTTTTCATGAAGTTGTTGTCCCTTTCCCCAGTACTTCTTCCTGTAAGCAAGGAAAGACCTTGGAAAGCGAGGACACCTTCGAACCACGAGTACTCCGCTTATTTGAGCAACTCCATTTAGGTGGTAAAATCTTTACTATTAGACCAGGAGACGCGCCTTGTAAATAGATGCTGAGAGGGCCTTGAGGGAGCCAAGTTGTATGCCATAGAAAAGTGTTTTTCCCATATCAATAGCTCAAAGACTCGGCAATTTCCTCCAAGAACAGTTTGAAGAAGTTCCTAGGGTCTAGAAGCAACCATTCTTGATTAGGTGTTTGCAACACCATTGCACCGAAAGAGATTGATTAAACTCTAAATTCTCAAGCCCGTCTTGTGATACCAATGAACCAAAGTAAGGAGTATAACTGGAGTTCCATGGTCATTAGTTATATGGTCATCATCTCCTGCACTTTCATCATCTTCATCATTCTTTTCTGCGCTTCCATAATCTTCACCATGCTGGCTTTCATTATCATTGTCATTAGTTGCATGGTCATCATCGTGGCTTTCATTATCATGGTCATCATCGTGGCTTTCATTATCATGGTCATCATCATTTTCTGGACTTCCACCGTCATCATCATCTTTTGAGCTTTCATGATTTATGTTGCTAGTGGTTTGTTTGTTACGAAGTGTACAAAAAACTCAAACCTCCCTCTCTGTTTGTTGAAGGCTACCGTCCAACAGCTTCAATTTAATAGTTTTGAAGTCAGGAATCTATGCAAAAAATTTCTCTGACCCTTGGGAAGTTGTGTATTCAATAAAGGTAAATAACAAATGCCAAATAGAATACAAAGGCCTGCGAATTTGTTTGATGTAGAAGACACAGGTACAAAATCCTTGCGAAATTGTTTAACTTTGAACATACTGATATATGCAAAATGTTATTTTCATTGCCTATTGTAGAAAACACTGGACAATTACCCCAATAAAGGTGAATAGGTCACAGATCAGTTCAACAATTACCCAACAAAGGTCTGCGAAATTGTTCTATTTTTAGTCATATTAACAATTTCGCAGTCACATAACTCTGGATTGGCAAACCATTCCTCTCTTTTGCTTCACATACATATCGTTGAAAAGTAGCTCGCTCGTTAAAGCCAAATAAGACCAAATAAGCAATTTACAAAGACAAAGAGTGTAAAATAATAATCAAACGAACAGGAAGTGATGAAGACAAAAAATTGTAGTCATTTAATAATTTCACCTGTACATTTCTGAGATTGTCCAAGCTTTCTATCCCTGCCAACTTTCTTTTCAACTTTGGCAAATTCCACTTCAGAATGTTAGGAACAGTGAAGAATTGTGTCTCTTGTTTAATTATATTTGTTCTCTCACAAAGCCAATACTGCAATGTAGTCATAATGTATAAAATAATATTAGAGATCGAACACAAATATTTGTATCAGTTAATTGTAAGAGTATAAAGTTTGCTTGACTTACCAACAATAGCATAGCGCATCTAGCAACATCCTTCGGTTTTGTAGCATACATTTCAATTGATTTCATTAAATTGTCGAGTATTGCTTGTGACCAATTATATATAATTGCTCATAGCTGGTAGGTCTTCCATTAGCTGAACAAAACTCCAACTGATCTAAATTCCACTCCCAGAAAAAAATAGTGTACCACACAGGTACAAGCATATATACTAGCCGCACAACATCTTTGATGGCTTCCTCATCATGTTTTTCTATTAGGCTTTCGATCAAATTTGCAACTATTTTAGTGGTCATGATTCCTTTTGTTTTTAGTTCTCTTCTTGCTACAAGTTGAACATCATTCCGCTTCTGGTATTGATTTGTGATTGGTTCCTCCCCAGACACAATTCCAAAAATCAGCGCTACGTCGTTAGCCTGAATATTTACACGTTCTCCAGCAATTCTGAATGTCCTTGTTTCATGATCATAGGACTTTATTATTTTCAGGGCTACTTTATCAAACTTCATGCAATTATCATTTGGCAGTTTTCTTTTTCTCAATGCATCAATTAGCAACCAGAATGGAGTGGTCCTTAGCAATATCAAATGGTGTTCCAGCAGTTTTAAATCTCTTATAAGATTTACCATCGCTTGCAGGTTCGATCGGTATGTGATCTGTGTTCCTTCAGCATCCAGTTCTTTTTTATTATGTTTGCTTTTGGACTGAACTTCTCCTTGATTTTGTCTTCTTTTTGTTGGTGTTGTACTAGTTTTAGGTTCGTACTAGTTTTAGGTTCCTCCATTGTTGCCCGATATATTGATGTTTGCCCTGGCTCTGAGTTCATATGCATTTCCACCTGAATGTTATAGAATAAGTTCACAATTGATGCACAAAATTTTGACACAGAAATAAATTCCATGTTATTTACTCTTTTTTTCAAAAAGAAAACAAAATAATTCCATATAAATACAATTGCAATACAAAGGTCTGCCTTATTGTCCAGTGCTCATTGCTCATTCCTTAACACTGAACAATTACCCTACAAAGGTCGTGATTGGGGATTCTTACAAAAAACATATTCCTCTTGTGAAATTGTTTATATATTTCAATAGAGGCAATCTGAATTGAACAATTTCGTAGAGCCCCAGGAAAATTGTCCAGTGCTCATTGCTCATTCCTTAGCACTGGACAATATTTCGCAGATCGAGCCCCTGAGAAATATTTTAATTTACATACATAACACATTCTGTTGCTATAAGTCTACGAAATTCGATCGTAATAAATTAAGTCTAGGGTTTTTAAGAAACAAACTATTTTGTAAGCATATCTACTGCAAAATATCTGTACTAAATTACAATACGAGAGAAATGAAACTATAATTATGTAACAAACAGACGAATTACTCAAACAAGTTTTCACAAAAAAGAGACGAATTAAGTCGACGAGCATTGTTTCGAGAGAAAGTCTATACCAATTTTTCCCTTCATTTTCCTTGAACTCTTTCCTCTTTACGCTTCATTTTACTTGAAAATTTTCCTCTTTTACGATGTATATCTTCAGCAGTTCAAGTCGAAGAAATCAGAAAAAGAGACGGAGAGGCTTCGACAAGTTTAAACGCAGAAAATGTGAGGTTCTACAGTTCTTCCATTCTCGGTAGAGGCATCGACTTCTTTTTTTAAGTCTTTGTTTTTATTTTGAGTAAATAACTTTTGAAATGAGTTGGTTTTTAATTTTTTTAAAAAAAGAAATCTTACTAAATACTCGATGATTTTTTATTTTTTTTGCCCGAAACGTTTGTCTATTCGTTTTTGTATTATTAATAAGATTTTTTTAAAAAGAGAATGAGACTGCAATTTTTTATAAATCATATTGGTTGTATAAATAGGGCTGCTATTTTTTATATTTCCTGCGTAGAACGACTTACTAATTTTTTATATTCTTGCTTATAAAATAAATTAAAGAACCAATTAAAAAAAACATTAAATTGATTTTGTTACTTGGAATACCCAAAATCTAAAATGGGAGACCATTGCTCTCTTTTCTTTTATTAACAATTTCGCATTCAGTTGACATAAGTCTATGAAATCGGTGAAATTGTTGAATGAAATGTTATTTTCTTTGGCTATTGTATAAATGGTGTTTGAGATGTTTGGAAATAGCATTATCGTAGCATAATACAATGAGGCATCTCTTCCAACACAAATACAGGCAATCCCGAAGTTGTAGACTATGAGATAAATCAGCTAAACAACAATGTGGAAAAAAAATATTTGAGATTCATACCTCCCGAAGTTGTAGACTATGAGATAAATCAGCTGCGGTTGAAAACATCACTTAAAAGACAATTACAGATGGTGCTAAAAAAACAACCATTCCTCTCAACTACATAGGTGGCCTTCCAACCTAGACCTCAAGAAATGCAATATTGATCACATTTCCCTCATCCTTGTTCTACTCTTGATCAGCTTACTCGTCACAAGCATCATGACACAATATTCAACAAGCTTAAACCAGCCGAAGAACCATTCCTTCTAGGCATCAACCAATGAACAAAAACATAGAAACCCTACTCTTTTATCAAAGGCTAGAACGTACAGACAAGTATGCCAACTGATGCACAATCAATAAACTTGATGCCTTCAGATGATCAAGATAAACTACAACATGATTATATTTGTCATAATACATAATCCTTCAAGTTGTTGGGGTGCTTAGTTAGATTTTGAAGTAAATTGGACAAGAGAGTGGAAAATGATGGGTGAGAGATGTTATAAGGAGAAGTAGTGAAAGGCTTTATTGGATTTTCATTATACACAGTGAGTACAACAAAGCTCCATTTATAGAGCACTTCTACCAATCTCCAATTGTCTAGAATTGTCTAGAGACAAGCACATGTGTTTTAATTACTAGGATCTCCTATCTTCAAGAATTATCTAATTTTACCCATGTGTTTAATTACAAAACATCTCTCACAACTTCTAGACTATTCCATACAAATATCTTCTAGTGTATCTATTACTTCTACACACTTCTAAGTGTAAGTATTACTTCTACACACTTCTTATTATTTTAAACTTAGATATTTATTCTACATTATTCTAGAAGATTACAAATTACTTTTTCTAACACAAGTACAGTCAGCACTCTGTCCAAAATTACGCCTAGCCAAAGCCACTGGGGGCAGCAATGCATTGGGTTCCATTTCATACGTACAAAACGGCAAAACCACGTACAAAAGGTTTTCGACTTCTAAAAGCATTTTCTGTTTGGTAGCAATAACACACTGTCAAGTGTCGTAGCTAACAACAAACAGTACCAAACATAAGCCAAGTCCTGTACTTTTAAGCATCACTACTAACACGCAGAAAATGAGGAATCCGACAGCAACTGTAAGTATTAAATAGTTAAGGAGAGTAACAAGTGGCATTTCAAAAAAGATAAGACATCCGGAATGTAAATCATGGACTTCACTGAACATTGACTGAATAACACATGATAACTCTGAGAACCAATAAGAAGCCACTATCACGATTCAAGTTAGCTTGACCTTGTTTTATGCTAAATGTGGTTCAAAAGTTTTGTACCAAGCAATAAATGGACAGACTCTCTTGGGCCTCCAAAATAACACAATTATCAGCTAGGACAGTCATCAGAACTTGAGTTCATCCTTAAATCTACGGCTTAGGCCTAGTAATTAAGTAGTAATTAAGTTGTAAATGTGCAAGAGAGAGATCCAAGTACTCTTGATTAGTTAGGCCAAAGCCGATACACCTTCTCAGCATTGAAAACGAACAACAAATGGTTCGACCTACTCTTATAAGCCTCCAAAATGACATAATTATATGCTGGAAAGGGTCATAAGGACTTGATTTTATCTATCAAATACCGCAATTTTCACTTCCCTTTAAACTATGGCTTAGGCCTCGTAATAACATGGTATATGCAGGAGAAATGGTTTCGTGGTGTAGTTGGTTATCACGTCAGTCTAACACACGGGCGAAGCCAACCTGCCATTCTTCTTCTTTTGCTGGTTTTGTTTTTTTATTTTAAGAAAATAAGTTACGCTGAATACTTCTATTCTTTTTTTATTGAAACTTTTCTCTCTTACTTTCAAAATTAATGTACAGTACTCGCTTTGTTCGGTTCCGAACTTAGTTTTAGTTTTGATTCCAATCATTATTCTACTTCTTTTTCCAATCATTATCATATTTCTCCAATTATTACTTTCTTATCTCTCTCTATCTCTTTCCAATCATTACCCATATCTTCAATCATTACTCTATTTCTCTCTCTACCCACTACCAAAACTAAACTAAACTAAACTCCCATCCAAACACTCCCAGTGTATTTTTCTTTGTGAAATTTTTTTAGTCCCTGCACGATTCTCAATAAGTTTATCTATTTCTATCCACTTATTATCGCTCATGACACCAATTTTTTTTTCTCCAAACCAAACAAAGTGGATTTGCCATTTTTGTTTGGAAATTGATTTTAGCACTTCAAAATTGATGGTGGGGCTCTAAAACGATGTCGTTTTGTGTATCAACACAGTTCACTTTTGGAGACCCTCCATCAATTTTTGGAGTGCCGAAATCACAATCCTTTTTGTTTTACGGTGCCATTTTAAAGGGCAAGATATTCTTTGCAATACTAATACAAGTGCTTCATCTACACACAAAACTAGAATGAATCAATCAAGTGCTTACAAATATCCAATTAAGCTAGTATTTTTTTTATGATGTAGGTAAGAAAATTATTCTCCACAAGATTAATGTCTTTTTTATCATTTGTTCAGGCTCTGAGATGGCATGAAATTTGTACATTTTCAGTAGTCAAAATCGGTACCTTGTATTCGGGGTGGGAATAAAAGGAGAAGGAGAAAAGAGAATAGGTCAAATCAAGTTTCTTGTCGAAGGAGGAATTGGTACTTAGGGTGGAGCATTCATGTCAGCCTCTCTTAACCTCACCCAATTTCAAGACTTCTATCCTCCAAACCGAATACCTCAGGTTTTTGGTTTATCCGTGAGCCCACAATGGTTGTTTGAATCATTTATTCTACACATACGTTTCACACATCGATAAATATACGAACAAATTGTCTAAATGTAAGGTTGAAGTCTACAGGACAAAGGCAAGGGTGATGCAAAAGGTGGGGGACACATATGAAATGTGAGTAAGGAAGGGTTAAAGATTGGATGACTCGATGATGCTGATGAGAACACATAATGGTATTGATCCCAACATAATGGTATTAGAAATACCAAACCTTACGTAGTGGGAATCGCTTTTAACGGTCTTGAATTTGAAAAAAAATTTAGAGTGCGCAAATTAGTGTAGCAATTAGGAACCAATCCGCGAACCATAAAGGAACCACTGTGTAACAGAAACTGACTGACACAAATGCAATTTTTATTTTTCAATCATAATTATATTACGATGTAGCGGTATCGATAAACGCAAGAATCGATACATGCATACGGGCCCTACCTATATAACAACTGATATTTTTAGGCATTTCATAGCAGTCAGCAATATAACTTGAACCCAGACTCCTGTTTAAAATAAGAAAGTTTGACACGGGTGGGCTTCAAAGGCCTTGAGCCTTAACATGACAGATGTGAGATTTGTCAACACAGCTTCATACCAAATAGTGACAGAGACGAGATCCGATAAAAGATCTGAGAAGGCATACAAATCTCAATTTTTACAATTTGCAAAAACCAGATAGATAAAGAGAGTGAGAAAACACAAACGACATCATTACCTTAAATAAGAAACACATCCAAGGTTTATTAGCTGGGATAGTCTCGCTATCACTTTGCACAAACAAACATAGGAAGTTCAGGAATAGATCAATGCTGACACGAATAACATTAAGACAAGAATTTCCGAAGTACCCAAAAAAAAAAAAAGAATGACGTTAAGACTCAGATTTTGATCCATGGCCATGACTACTACTGCAACTAGTGAATTGTTACCTCGGTGGGTGTCGGTGAGGCTTTGGGTATAACCACAACGAAAACCCTTAAGGGTACGATACGCCTTACTCCAGTCTTGACATTGAAAGCAAAGGAGTAGCCTCCAATACCTAATGGCGTTGAAATATACAAAACCAGCACATCAAGTCATCAACCTTGTTCACCTAAGCAACTGGGGCAAAAAAAAGAGCTTCATCCCTTGAAGGAGGGAACGAGGCATGATCCATGTCGGTTAATAAATGTTTTTGAGCACCAAAGTCGATTTTATAGAGCATCCTCCACTCACCAGTCATAGGATCAGACAAGACAAAAATATCCACCAATCTGCTACAATAAGTCATCGCCGAGCAACTTAGAGTTCTTTCTCTTTCTACAGAAAGGATAGAAGTACGAGTATGAAAACTCCAAACCGCTGGGCTAGGAAACTCAATAAATGATTCAGATTCCACATCCAGAGCAACAACAGACTTTTCTCGATGATCAGCCCAGTAGAGAAATCGTCCTACAGATAATGGACAATCTCTGACCATACTCCAACCTTGATCAGGCAACTTTTGACGGTTAATTGGTTTTCATGCATGATCTTTGCCCAGAGTTAACATCACGCAGTTGTGTTTGCCCCCATCAGGCCCATAGGTGCACAGCACTTTAGTTAACATCTTGACGGCGGTATGTTTTACTCATTCTCTCTGTCTCTCTCTTTCCCCCCTGTTTTTTTACCCCCAAACCCTCGTTACTACAGAACATAGCCGGCCATTCGCCCCTTTTCCTATGTTCTTCGTCCCTTAGCCTCCTGTTCTTGCTTCCAGTCCGAGTAATTGTTGGGTTCTCCTGGATTTTGCCTAACGGCATGGCAGCTAAGCGGTGGTGGAAGGCGGCGGCGTTATGGTCTCCCGCCGCGTCCGTCCCTTGGGCTTTCACGGTTCTAGCTTAACGGCAATGGGTGCTTCCGCGGCAGTGGTGTCTGGTGGCCGGTGTGTTTCTCCATGGGTGGCTGATTGGTGGCGTGGTGGGGTGGAGGAGTATTCCGGCAGTTTAGTGGTGGTTCTGTCAAGATCTAGTGGTGCGGCGGGTGGTCAGTGTTGGTGATGTGGTAATGCTTTAGGGTTTGGTTTTGGGCTTCTGAATTGGGCTTTGTTGTATATTCGGGCTTTAGGCTATCAGGTTGGGCTATATTGTAATATCTGGGCTTTTTGGCCTTTGGGGTTTTCTTGAGCTTCATTGTTTGATTTTGGCTTTTTAGGCCTTAGGCTTCCGGGCTTGTCCCGTTGGATTGGGCTTTTGCCCTTAGCTGTATTTGTCCAACCTTTGGTTGGACTTCTCCTCCCCTTTCTTGTTGTACATTTGACAAGATCCCTAATAAAATTTTCCGCCGATAAAATAAAAAAAAAGAGCCACCGGATGGCATTTAAATGGAGGAACAGTTACCGTTTGCTTCGTGACAGGATTAGCTACATGCAATGTTGAAGGATCATGTGGATTGCGAAACAGTACTAGACCATTGCAGGTAGACAAAACCCGGTTAGAAACATAAAATTTATCTCTGTAACTGTAGCACTCATTTCCCCAAACTCTGCAAATTCACCAGTATGTGGAGTATAGGAGTATTGCATTAACAAGCCGGTACTGGAACAAAGGAGTTGTTCCTTGCAGAAGAGAGGATCGTGGATGATTTTATACCACTGCCGACAAACGAACCTCGTTTAGTTGTAAAGAACATAGGCCGGAAGACAAACAAGGATGTCGAAAATCAGCTCATCAGGTAGAGAAGATTCACCACTCGTCTTCTTTTTCTTCGAACAGGGAACCAGTTTATAGTTTTTGCGACCCGCTCTCCCATTAGAACTGCTCCTGCAGTCATCTAATGAGGATACAAGAAACTATAAGACAAACTGGATGACGATCCACCAAGGACACCCAACATTGAATCAAACACAACATGATCCTCATAAGCTGAAAAAGCAATACATAAGACAATCTAAAAACGAAAAAACCCCGAGTACATTCACAGTCCATAAGGAAAATGGACCAGACACAGGAAAAAAATTGCGTTCTGAATCACACAAGAGAATAGCTACCTTGGGTTCAAAGTTATCAGGCATTTGCAACACAACCTCATAACAGAAAATGTGAGAGTTAATATGCACGTGCATTCCGAACCCATGCACATGTACATGAAGCAACTCGAATGGATTGATTTCTATGCATTCACACACGCACACACTCACTTATATATAGGTGCTATTGGTGGAAATTTTGTTTAAATTGATGTTTAACATAGAGAACACATGCAGAATCTATATTGGGCGTCTGTGGCATTTGATCGATTATGATCCCTTTCTTTAAAGTCTTGATACTACTGCCCCATACTTTGAAACGCATGGTATTTTGTACAATGAGAAACATATGCCGGCAACTAATGTTTGCAGAGTTTTATCCGAGGATAGTACTTGACTATGGGATACCAAATAAGGATCCGAAAGGAATTTGTTCCCGTATTAGAGAAACAAGAACCATAAAAATGAAACGCAACCTATATAAACCAACACGAGACAGTATAAAATCGGTGCAAATAGTAGTCTCGCCTCAATTAGGAGCCAATTTCAATGGATGGTCCCGGAGCAGCAAATCTCATATTTGCGGGCCTTGCAGCCACTACAGGTTCGTTTGCAAAAAGACGTTAGACTTCCGATCATCACTTACATTAACTTGATAAGACTATGATAGGGCTCAGAGCAACTAATGTTCTTCAAATGGATGGTTATATGATTTTGTACAGCAGAATCAAGTCCCCAATTGGGAGGAGGTGGAGGAGTGTAACCATGGATGCATCAAAACTAGATTGCAAAACTCAAAGAAGGAAAGAAACTGAGGCTGAAAGTGAGAATCCATTCTTTACGAGCAACGGAAGGCAATGTCACGGCCTCTACCACAGATTCAACAAGCTTTAGGCTGAAAGTGGTATTGAAACTGATAGGTCATTGAATATCTTTTGCCTCGAGGACTTGAGCCACCTCTAGCATGACTGGATCTTTGTCCTTTATTTCCAACGCTCTTTCTATTAAAATGGGGACCCTCGGTCTATTTCCAACCTTTTTAGGCTCTGCCCCTTGGTCTATTGCCATTGTTGTTAAGTTTCTGAGATTGCCTCTCCTCCGTTGTTAGGATTCTGAGATGAACTTCAACTTTTAGTGACTGAATAGCCAACCATGGTGTTGCCGATGATTTCTTGCATGCAAGGCTTTAAAACTTATAATGAAGGACAATTCAGCCATTGAATTAGGCTCCACCCTTGCCCCAACAGTGGTTTTGAACATTGCTGAGATCCATCAACATAATGAATTCATAAGTTTTAAGTGAATCTGAACATAACTCGTCCAAATGATGACATTGGTTTAACTAGCAAATTGAGATTGGCAGTCAGAAGAGTAGGAATTGAAGTAAGTGTTGTAGCGGAAGAAGTGGGGGAAGAAATTGAAGAAGATGATGATCATAGGGACAGTGCCATTGATGGAACTTCGCTCATCAGAGCTCTAGGGCCTCTGCTCTGATTACACGGGGGGAATTTTTCTCTTTAGCGATCTCTCTTGTTTTTTATCAGAAAAAAAATTGATTTGGGGTAAGAGTAGACTACGAGAAGTGTTGGACCGCAACCAATTGGTAATTCGTGTTTTTAGAGTGGTCGCCGGTCGCAGGGAGTGACATTGTGTAACCAAATCTATAGGGGGCACTCCGAGCCCAACAAGAAGATTAAAGGGGACAAGAAGGCAAGGAGCATGGTTCTTGTAAGTATATATCCCAACCTTGTTTGCAGCTATACCATGACCAATAAAAACAATATGCAAGCCCACGTCCGCATGGATGAAAGTTGGAGAGAAATCAACAACCAAAATCACGCAAGTGCATATACACACAATTGTACAGGCTCAAAGGGTTTGTGAAGCTGTAGAGACTACCGGATGTATCCCTTTCCCCTGGCAAGAAAGGCAATTAGGATCCGAATGGAATTGCCTGCTGATCAGATATACTAGTATCTTGATTCTTGGTACTTGTATTGGGTTACTCGGAGAACCTTGAACTTCAATTCGGGCCACACGAATGATTTATCACTTTTGCTCTAAAACCATGTCGCTTTGAGAAAAAACTAAAGTGTTCGGCCCATTTCAACCGTTGATTTGCGAGATCAACGGTTCTCAACGGTCGAGAGGATGGGACAGGTGCCTGCCCGGAAGGGGGCTGGACAGGGTATCTGGACTCATCATCCAGGTTCGACATCTTTTTAAAATTTTTTTTGACTTGGTAGAGGTTTCATCATGGGAGAGAGAGGAGAGAGACTGGGTTTTTTGCAGGGAGCGACAAAAGACAAAACGCATGACTGTTCTGACGGAAAAGGCGTAGCTTTGATAGGAACAGCATGGATAGATAGATAAATAAAATTAATTTCCGAGTTAGGGCTGCAAATGGTTTCGTGGTGTAGTTGGTTATCACGTCAGTCTAACACACTGAAGGTCTCCGGTTCAAACCCGGGCGAAGCCAAATTGGCAGCATTGATCTTTTGCAGGTTTTGCTTTCCCTTTTTTCTTGTTTTATCGATTGATATACATCTCTTTCTTACATAAAAGGGCAAAGTTCACTTACAACCTTTGTGGTTACGCCCCTCTGGTTCATTTAATTTGTTGCATCTGCACACCTTGTGGTTTGTAAAAAATTGTAGATGCTCCCACTTCTGTTCACAAAATCGAAGAGTAGAGTATTTCTGTAAAAAATCATATTAATCGGATATCAATTACTTAGTGATCGGATCCTTGTTAAAATGCAAGGTAAAGTTAAATTTGAAAATTTACTTCATAATCAATTCTATTCGACCATGAAATTTCGATTTTTCGATCAACTTGAATTAGGGTGTGAATATAGTACTCATTAAGCTCAACAATATGAATGGTTTAGATCTATTTTAATTATTTTTTTTTTTGTAGAAGGGATGGATTGTTTAGATTTTGGGAAGAATAATAATCAAAAGAAAATGAGGTCATATTGGACCTTTAATCATTTTTGTTAATAGTGGAAGCATTTTTTAAGTTAATTGGGTGTATTTGCAATTTCTTACAAACCACAGCGGGAAGCACAGAGGATGCGGATGAAATAAAGTGAACCAGAGGGGGGTGTAATTACACATGGGCCAAAACACGGGTATATATAAGTGAACTTTGCCCTGCATAGAATATCGAGAAAGAAGAAGAAGAAGATTGTTGGCACGACATCAACTTGTTGGAGGCAAGAGCTCGTGTGCGCACACACACAAACTCATAATATGAAGAAGATAATACGAGAGAACACTTGAAATACTTTATTCACTCATACTTTACAACAAGATTACATGCAAAGTTATATATAGTAAACACAAAATGTAACCCACCACACACTTAATAGGGATGTTTCACAATCCTAACTCCATTATTTTTACAACTCCCCTATAACTCCCACCAGCAAAACATGAAATGACACGAGGGAAATACAACTCCCTATATTTATTGAATAACACGAGTTTATTTTCCGACACAACTAACAAGGAAATCGATTGCAAACGGACAAACATCCATCAAAGCACTCCATATGCCATAGCCATAGGATATATATAGGATTGTGTGATATAATCTCGTGCCATGAGAAATTTGAACAAATAGTTTTAACAGTATGAATTAGCTGATCGCAGGCTCACGGCCTAGTCACGTACAACTTTTTCTTTTTTCTTGCTTTTTTTGATCGGCGTCTCGCACAGCTTCCTCAGCACAGCACAGCTTCCTCAATACTACGCTTAAAGATGGCTGAAGCCTCAAACATGTGGCCTCGATACGTAAGTGAGCAACGAAGCGCAAGACACAGGCCACACAGAGGCAGATACACGACGTCTAAGTAAACAATGGTTACCGCTACGACGGCAGGCACCACAAAGGGAAAATCGGGGATGCTTGTGTCGATGTCGATGATGTCGTAGGCTTTGGTGCACGCCGCGGTCGTGGAAACGACAGCGACGTACAACGTTGTTATAGCCGCGGTGTACCTTTTTTTTTAATCAGTAAAAACAATGTATATTAGATGGAAATAAAAGGAAATACTCCCTCCGTTCCAAAATGACTGTCCCGTTCGGTCTCCAAGAAAAATTTTAAATTGTTAATATCTTTCAATCTACAATGTTTTTAAATATTTTAAAAACTTTGTATAATAGAACTAATTGAGATCTATCAAATAAGATCCATATTGCACATAAAATTCATTATAGATTGAAAGATATTAACAATTTAAAATTTGCCTCGAAGACCGAACGGGACAGTCATTTTGGAACGGAGGGAGTACTATCTAGCAAGAATATGCCAAGAAAGCAGAGAATACAAGACCCTAAAAGCACATGGGCTAACCAGCGGCAAACCTACTGATCGAGCAAACCCAAAATGGAATACGCGGCGATGTACCTGTACGGCAATGCCATGAAGAAGTCGCTGCTCGTGAACTTGGACAGTTGGATCGCGACCATCTCCACCAGCGAAAATAAGGCGGCAAGCAGGGCAACACTAGTGTAAAACAAGAAAAGCAGCAGTTCTTGCTGTTTGTCCGTACCATACAGGGCTGGGAAGCCGGAACGCCCGCTGTCTCTGTCGGTGTCGAAGCCTCCAGGGAGAGTGAAAACTGCGGCGTAGTTGACTGTGCCGAAGAGGGCAGAGACAACAAACATGCCGTCGTTCATTGATTTCAGGGATTTCTTGGCATCATTTTGTAGGCTGGAGTGGGTATCTTCAAACAGCTCGGTTGCCGTCTTCCCGCCGGAGTTTGGGTACCACAGGAGATGCGGAGGAGAATCATAACATACAAGCTGCATGAATATTGTCGAGAATATAAATAATTAAATTACCCCTTCCCCTAACCGCTTAAACTTTTAGATGAGTTGGTGGTTAACAATCTAATATGGTATTAGAGCAGATAATTAATAGATTCTGGGTTTGAAACTCGATGCCTATTTAATAATTAAAAATTACACGTGTTTAGCTCACATATAGAAGAGAGTTTGACTACACATGAAGAAGCGTGTTGAGAGTATAAATACTTAAGCTTTTTAGACGATTTAATAATTGACAATCTAATAAATATACAATAGAATATTACAAAGACTTACTATCTCGCTTGTGTATCAATTGTTCGTTCCTTTTAAGAATTCTAACTTTTTAAGGGAAAATAAAATCTTTTTAAGAAGACGTGTAGTATTCTACACTCCCCACTTTCGAAGTAGCAATGTTTTATAAGTCACTTTCAAAGGCATTGATTTTCTAACATTGCCACTATATATGATGAGATTAAATTCTGTCCGGATGAGTCAGATAGAGGGGATTTTCCGTCAGCACCCTTCATGGGCCCCCATCGCGCATTTTTACACAAAAAATTAGCTTGTTCGGATATTGATAGGTATGACAAAAGTTGATTTCTAGACGAAAAAATGAACGGCCTAGATTTGTCAATTGTTTTTTAAGTTAAATTGTCCACAACCGTTCATTTTCTCGTCTAAAAACTCAACTATTGATATACTTATCTATGTCCGATCAAACTGATTTTTTGCACAGATACATTATTTTACAGGCCCTACAAGATGTACAGTTTGGATTACCTAAAAAAATGTGTGAAGAGGGCCCATGGGGGTGGCGGAAAACCTCCTTTTTTCGGCTCATCCGGACAGAATTTACACCCATATAATATATATATGATTTACAATCACAGTTGTTACGAAATAGTCTAAAATAATTAATTTTTTTGACTTTTTAGATTAACAATTTCAAAATGGAAAGATGGACAGGCAATTTGGAAGAGAAAAAATATTACTATATTATAATTATTATCCAATAATGTGCCGAAGGAACCTACAAACAACCGAGGCAAAGCGGTTTATGACTGTTCATATCAATAAATAGAATTGAACAACGCAAAAAAATAAATAAAGGAAAATACGGTATGCATGCATTGCTGATCTAGTTAGTAGAGGAATTGTCGTTGCTGATCTACACTGCCTCTGCCCCTGCTGCAATGTTGAGAGGGAATCCCCGGTCCCCCTTCTCTTACTTTGTAATTTCTATTGGAAAATATGGTCTGCAGGGCTGCATATTGGTGGGGGATGGAGGAGCTTATTGATTTGGTGAAAACTAGAATGGCCTTGGCCCTTGTGGATCAAAGGTGAATGTGATATCATTGATTACTCTATTGAAGACTTCAATACTCAAAAGGTGCCTAGAAGGTATATATGAGGAGAATGAAGATATAGTATGATTCCGGCTTCTCTGCAGTCAATTGCAGATAAGGCCGTGCGGTTCAATCTGAACTGTTCATCTTGAAAATCAATAGTTCAGATTTATTGATTTTTCTACATGTTATAATCGTTTACTATCGATCATAAATTAAAAATAAATCTGGACCCTTAAAAACTTCATCCAACGACTGCGATCATTTGGACCGCACCTCTGCAATCCAGTACAGTCCAAAACTAGACTACTGCAGACAAGCCAAATTCATATAGTAAATGCGATATCATTGGCTTTTCACTTCGCTTCATGTATCAATATCGATCTAGTGATTTGGTCTATTCTTTTTTGCTTCTCGACGTATATACCCTTAAAGTTATGCAGTGGTAATTAACTATTGCGTACTGCCCCGTTGCAAGAATTCCAAACCCACGGCGGAATTCAACAAAAGTAAAAGCAGAATGTTGTGTGCTGCAAAATATCGTACATATATGTTTATTTTGTCACAACATTCGGTACGAAAAATTTCGGGGTTTGGGTTCTACGTAATTTAGAATGTAGCGTGAGTAGTGAAGAAAATAGTACAAGGGTTCATACCTTAAACCAGTACACATTCCATATCATCCGGTTCAAGCTTCCAAAGAGAACTCTAGGATGAGCACCGTCTTTGGCTGCCAAGTGCAAAATGGAGTTTTTATCATGATCAAGAGCTGCCATCATCCAATCCTTTCTAGCAATGTTCTTCTTCAAGAAACTGTACATGGTGCAATCTTTATTCTCCACTGCTATGTGAAATATGTTCTTCCCGTTGCTATCGAAGCAATACGCAGCCTCTGGGAATTTCCCAAGGATTTCTTTCACCAACTCCAGAATGCTGTTCTCCGCCGCTTGAAGAAGCGGGTTTCTTCTCGTAGCACTACTACAATAATAGATAAAGGTCACACTCAGAAGGTTCACAAAGATCACAGTTTTAGTAAAAGCGTGATAAAAAATTTTAGACTAAATTTTTAATCTCAGTTTAAGGGCTTGTTTGATAACCTAAATTCAGCAATTAAAACTGAATCAACTAAGTAATAATTGATTCAGTAAGTTTGCTAACGACATTATACATTGCTTAACAAATTAAGTGCTACTTAAAATGTAGGCTAAAAAAATGAGAAACATTAAGTAATTTTGAACTACTTAATTCTGGTTGAATTCTTGTGTAGTTGTATTTAATCACCATATCACCACCACCACCACTCCTACAACCACTCCACCATCGCCACCACTTCGCCACCATCGCCACCACTCCTCCACCACTTCACCACCACTTCGCCACCATCGCCACCACTCCTCCACCACTTCACCACCACTCCACCACTAACACCACTACACCACCACCACCACCACCACCACTCCCCTATCACTCCATCACCACCACCATGGCACCACCATTACCACACTGCCACCACCACTACCACACTGTCGCCACCGCCGCCACCACCACCACCGCGGCCACCACAATGCCACCATTGCACAATTATCACTCTACCGATGCCACCCACTGTCACCATTACTCCACCGCCACCGCCACCACCACCATTACACCACCACCACCACTCATTGCCACCGTTACATCACCTTCATCTACCATCACCATTACATCACTATCGCCAGCACACCAACACCACCTCCACCGCCGCCGCCGTCATCACCACCAACACACCACCACCACCACCACCATTCCACCATTATTATTAGTACATTGTGATCATTAGTAAATTAAGAACTAAAATTAATTTATCATTTTTTAATTCAGTACTTAATATGTTTACCAAATAGCTACATCTTTTCAGCTTAAAAAATTTAGCATTCAGCTTTCAGTACTTAATTTTTCAGCAATCAGTTTTATCAAACAGGCCCTAAGTCAAAAGCTGAGATAAAAAGTGGCACTTAATATAATTTATCTCAGTTCTTTAAAAACTGTGATTGTAGATAAAAGACTTCGCTCTTGCGGTGAGATAAAAGACTGACACGCGGAAGAGAGTGAGATAAATGACCTCACTCTCGTGGTGTGATAAAACACTGACACTCGAAAAAAAAAAGTAAGATAAATGACCTCGCTCTTGTTGCGAGATCAAAGACTGAAGCCGAAAAAATGTTTCACTCTTGCGGCATGATAAAAGATTGACAAGAGACTAAAACCTAAAAATGACCTCATTCTTGCGGCGTGACAAAAGACAGACTTTTGAAGCGAGATAAAAGAAGGAAGCCCTAAATTTTAGATATTTTGAAGTTCCTAAGTTTTTTAACAACTAGTCTAAGAGATATAAAGCTATGATGAACCTATATGTCTATTGTTTTACTCACCTTTTAAGTTTCTCGGGGAAACATATGTGTATCTCCATCTGGTTGGGGTATTTGGATGATAGTACACAAGTTACACTTGTTGGAAATCGAGGGTTTAAGTTGAAATCTAATTTTAGATATTGAATTATGTGTTTAGATGGTAGAAAACTAGAAATATATTCCTCTTGTATATGCCAGAAACGAAGTTATTTCGGATGCCTTCCAAGTGTTTGACATATTAGGTAAAAGAACAATCATGTTATTTTGGCTTAGCCTTGTCTGAAAATTGTAAAAATCCAGTTGGCATTAAAATTGAAATTCAATTTAAACACAAAATTAATGTGAAATGGTTAGTTTCTAAAAAAATCTAAAGTTTGTCCATAATATTACAATTTGTAGGTGGTGATAATTTTCATGAAAACACTAATAGCACACTACAACAAAAAACACTATTGTCGAATAAATTTACTAACTAAAATTAATTTTTTTGCAACAACAAAATCCTTTGGTGACCAAAACTTAGTTTTGATTGGCAAAAGATCGATTGTCATATTTTTTATATTTTTACACAATATATATACAAATATATCTATTTTTTTTTATATTTTTTATTATCATGTTAATTGCATTTCAATTGTTCAATAAATTTTAAGAGAAAAAAAAAGTTTTCTCACTTTAAGAAGTAAGTATAAATATTTTAATTTCCCTCATGTAACAGAAGTTCTTATCTAGCTTAATAGTAAGTACTTGGAAAATCAATCAAAGGTGTGTGAGTTTGAAACTTGGCAATGCCAAGACAAGATGTTCTATTAGATGCCAAAAAAAGATCACGTGCAATGGTTTTTCCTCTCAGTTTAAGGCTTGATTGCTTTGAAAACCGTGATCTAAAGTAGGAGACTTATGATATCTTCCGGAAAGATCACGTTTTAGGAATGTGATTAAAGACATACGATCACAATTAATAAGGGTGATCATTTTGAACTTTAGATCACAGTAATAAACCGTGATCTAAAGTAAAGGACTTACGATTGCACCCGGAAAGACCATGATTTTAAGACCATGATTATCATTATTGTTTATTATAGTAGTGTAGTAATAATTGGCTAATCATTATCGTCGTCATAATCAATATACCTTCCACATGATGAGTTGGTGTAATGGCTCCAATCTTCTTCTTTTGCAATCAAAGTTTTGGCTAGTTTCAGTGCACACGCATGCTTTTTCTTTACGTCATGAACTGCTCTAAGCCAAGGCACCACTAAGCAATAGAAAAACAAAAGAAAAGTAATAAGAGAGAAGCATATGGGCAAGTCAATATTGCCTGAAGATCACAGCTATTAATCGTAATTGTAAATTTTCAATCACGCTTTCAAAACCGTGGTCATGGATGTTTATTGCAACGCTTAAAAGACCTACTTATAGCTTTTTGAATGAATGTGATGTGATGTGAGAGTACTGCTGTGTTAAACGTGTTTTTGATGCAACTTTTGCATATACTAGCTAATGATTCATGCGTGAAGCTTTTGGGCGGAGAAGAAGAAGCATGCATGCTTCTTGAGAAGCCCGTGGCTCTAGCTTAGTGTCAAGGAGTTTGATCGGATCGTGGAGGCGTGTGAATCCAATGGGGTGCTGTTCTGACTCTCTCACCTTTGTTGAATTTCATTTTGGATATACTATTTTACAAGTTTTGATGCTTCCATTTCCTTTGCAAATATTTTCCCAGCGTTCATGATATATTTGCGTTTTCATGGTCTGTTTGCAGAAACTATTTCAGTTTCCCATGTTTAGAAACATTCTATGATTCAGAAATAAACCATGATTATTGTCTTATTCATGGGTCATTTGGATAATCATAAAATATGTTGGACAAATATTGGTACATAGTTTGAAATAGTCCATGAAAAAAACATGGTCCACTTGGAATTAAATTGAGTTTTTGATTATTTCATGTTTTGAAATAAACCATGATTATTTTCATGATTTTATATAATGGTCCATTTAAGTTTTCATGATTTTTTTTTGCAGAAACTTATTATTGGTTTTGATCATGGCACATTCAAATTTGAGAGAGAGAGAGAGAGAGAGAGAGAGAGAGAGAGAGAGAGAGAGAGAGAGAGAGAGAGAGAGAGAGAGAGAGGATAAGGAAAATCGAAATAAAAATGGAAAATGATAAATAAAAGTATTGTTGGGTTTTATTTGAATTTCAGGATGGAAAACTAATATTTCAAATTTGACAAGATGAAGAAATCTAAAATCAGGACTAATAATTAAGTTACCCCTAACTATGACCCGTTTCTTAGAGTTTTTTTTTTTCCTGCGTGCGCATGGATATGACTGTTAAGCTGTATTAATTCATATATTTGTGGAGGAAAAGTAAAAATTTGATGGATCCAACTGTACACCAAAATTAAATCTTTCAAGTTTTCGCTATCCCTTTCCCTCCACAGAGGATATTGACACTATTTTGTTCATGGTTTTGTGGAGGAAAATGAAAGAGAAAGGAAAAATTTGGAAGATCCAACGACTGTGAAACAATTTTTTAGAAAGAAAATTTTGAAAAGCATGCACACAAAAGATTAGGGGAGCTAATCGAGCCAAACAATTCAAGCACAGTATTGCTGAAGCTTGGCTTAACTCCTTATTACATTTGTCCAAATTTGGCTTGATCTTGAAACTTTTTGAGATTAATTATTCAAAGCTCGGCTCGAGTTTGAAATTTTGTATTGGTGATAAGTCTGGCTTGGCTTGTGGAATATGCAAGCCGATCTCAAGCTTTCAAGTATGACCTTAAACTCGAAAAGTTTTGAACTTTCAAACTAGACTCGTTAAGTTCCAAAAAGAAATGATCTAATTTAAAAGGCCATAAAGAAGACCTAGCGTAATTAATTTCGGCCAAAAAAAACTTATAAATGTAAAATTCAGTTATGTACTAGCTGCATTCATTAAATTAAAAACTCCCAAACCATTAAATTTTCATATCATGAGATATTTCCTATTTGAATGCAATGGTACTTTAAAACAGGTGAAAATATCCATATGAAAAGCTGATGCAAATCTTATATTTTGGGACATTTATTAAATCTACCCCTATATTTGTGACATTTATGGAAGTTAGCCTATCGAGCCATGCAAATTCTCATATGCTCAAGCTTGGCTTGAGTTCATAAATAAACATAAAAATGTGATTGAGTTTGACTTAATTTTTTTTAAAACTACTAGTTTGAACAAGCCAAAAGTCAAGTTGAGCTTGAGCTTTAGCTATTTGGTTCGTTTAGCAGTCCTACAAAATATACAAGATTTTCGTGATATATATATATATATATATATATATTTATATTTGTAGAGATAGGGAAATAATTCAAACCTGAGATAATGTTTTCGACGAAAGACCCTATTGATTGGCATATAACAGGTTTATTCCTCTGGGGATCCTCTACATCTTCAGTAAGTTTAGACTCATTTATCCACATTGGCATGCCTGCCAAAGTTACAACAAATAAATCGTTGGTTATAAAATACTAGGGTTTGCAATGTGAGATCTAATTAATGGCAATTGTGCAATTAATATTGTTAGGGTTTGCCCATGCCTGAAGGCATGATGCAACATAAGATCTAATTAGTGGCAATTGTGCAATTAATATTCTTTGAGAGAGAGAGCGAGAGTTATAGGATTTATGGAGTAAATCAATGGTTAGGATTTATAGATCTAGAGAGATAAGATTCAAAAACAATTCTTCCGTATTATGTAGATATTAGTGGAAGACAAATATAAAAACTACTCCCTCCGTCCCTTTTTTAGAGTTCGGTATTCCATTTTAGGCTGTCCCTTAATAAGTGTCCATTTTGTAAAGTTAGTAGGTAAAAGTTGGTGCATTGTCTATTTTGTCCCTAAAAGTAGATTCCATTTTGAAAAGTTAGTAAGTAAAAGTGTAATGATGATGGAAAGTAGGGAAAGTGAAAGAAAAAATTAATGTGAAAGGTATAATGATGATGTCTTGTTAATAAGTTGGAATTACGAAGCAGGACACTTAAAAGGGGACGGATGGAGTATATTATGATTATATTCTAAGACACAACTATACAACTACAAATATATACATTGAGCGGTTCAACATTCGGAACCTTTTATATATTCATAGTATATATTTTAATAAGCAAAACATAAGATAATATTTTGAAAGTCAATAAGGATACATCGAGGAGGGATCAGCCAAGCATTATACACCGGCCAGTACACTTTCAAATTTGGCAAGTTACCAAAACTTGAAAGGCGCACAATCAACAAATTAAGTCCTGGATCACTGAACAAATTAATTTTTAGAGGAAAGGAAATAAAGAAAATTCATTCATATTGTGCTAAAGAAAACAAAAGTGCAAACTTCAAAATGTTAAGGAGTGTTCCTAATGTGTTACTTAAATGCAAGGATTCCTCTTTGACTGCACCAACACTATTAATAGTATTAGAGTTGGGTTGTATGTAGGGGTAATTTAGGTTCGGTTTGGGGTGAAATTTTCGAAGACCGATTCATTTCTGTTCAAATATTTTCAGGACCGATCCTGACCGGAGTTGAGTTTGGTTCAGTTCAGTTCGGGGTGGGATTGGTCCGGTGGGAGATTTCGGCCTGCCCAAAATATAACATTTCCATTTAATCGTGTATGTATGTAAGATATACATAAAAAGTAGTATATATGAAATTATTTTTATATAAATATTTTTATATTTTTTAATGTAAAAATGTATAAAATATATAGTCGTTCGGTTAGGCAAAAATTCTAGGAAACCGAGACTAAACTAATTTTGGTTTGGTTTGGTTTGGTTCGGTTCAGTCCGGTCCGAAAAAACTGGCTTTACCCCAACCAAAAGCTGAACCAATTGGTCGGGTTTTTTCCGGTTTTTTTGGTCTGTCATTTTTTGTAACACCCCTAAATGTATGTGCAAACTTATGGTAACAGTAGTACCTCTTTGACAAATACTATGATGTCAATATTGTATCAATATTATGAAGCTAGTCTGTGTCTGTTTTCTTCCTTTCGTTCCCCTCAATGTATCCTTATCGAGTTATATATATATGTATGTATATGTATATATATTCTATAAGAAAAAAAAGAAAAGAAAAAAGACTTACAAAGGTAGACGAGACACAAAAGGAACTGTAGGGAAACGGAGGGCCTACTGCCAAGATTCCTAAGCCAATAGTTTGACCCACTTTTAAAGGAAACGGGTTTGGTGGCCAACATATTCAGTGCGGTGTTTCCATTTTTATCATGTGCTCCGGCAAGATGAGGAAATGATTCAACAATCTCCATAGCCAGACCTGGTTCAAAAGACTAACCACAATTTTAATCAGTCCTAGTTAGTTAATAATGTAAAGAACGGAAAAACATTTTTATGGGGGTTTCTATAAATATGCTTTTACGGAGCTGAATCGAAATAACTCTTCTGGAAGAGTTAACTTTTTCTTGAAAGAGTTTTTTTAAAATCCAGACTATTATTGTCTAAACGGACGGGTGAGATTTGTCGCCTCCGTGAATAAGTTATTCACGGCTCCTCTAAAAAGAATAAGGCCTTAGACCTCTCTCTCTACTCGCTTAAGTTTTTAATGAGCATCACATGGTTAATAAACAATCTAAAAAAACATGAGTGTGTATTGGCAGTATTGTAGAAATGGCAAAGGGAAAAAGAAGAAGAAGAAGGTACTGTAATGTTCTCCTATGATAGCAGCATGAAGAATAGTGCAGCCGTCATCTCTCCTCAGCATCTCCTCACGAGCAGCCGCCGCTTTGAGAAGGTTGAACACCTCCTGCTCTCCATTCGCAGCCGCGGAGTAAAGCGGCGTCTCTCCCATTGCATTGCACTCCGAAACCAACTCTCTCTCCCTCTCGATAAGAATCTCCACAACGTTGACCCTGCCAAACCTGGCTGCCTCGTGGAGCACCGTGTCCCCTCTCCCGTTCCACGTCCTCAGATCTCCCCCACCGCCCCCGTTGCTCCTCGTCAGTAAGCCGCCCTCGAACAGTTCTCTGAAGGCGGTGGCATTTCCGCCTGCCGCCAGGAAATGGAGTATGGTGTTGCCTTGCGCGTCTCTTTGAGTCAGAATATCCGGTTGGTCGGTCAGGATCCGGCGGAGCACCGGTAGCGATTTTGGGGTCCATGTTAGTGTTGCTCTGAGTGCTGCCGAGTGGCTGCTGTTGGCAAAGTTGGTAACCATTTTTGTTGGGAACACTCACACACACACACACACCAAATTAAGAAGGAATTGAAGTTAAGCTAACTTATTTATAAGGTAAAATAACTTCCTATGTACAGCTTAATAAGGTAACTTCCTACAGAAAAAAGGATGTGAATAGGGATTAATATCTTTATTTTACCAAATAAAGAAGTTAAGAGAAGAATGAGAATAAAGCCCCACGTTCATGTTCCAAGAAAAGAATAATGAAAGAAAGTTGGGAGTGCCAAATTCATAAAATGTTTTAAAAAAAGTCAATCTAGACCACCGTGTAGTTTCACGTAGCATGCGATGGACTTGTGTGGTGGAACCACACGGTGGTCCTAGACGTGGAAAACAATAGGAAATTAATGAAAATGTTTCAGGTGGAAGTACCATCTGTTTTAGTAGTAATTTCTTTGTCTGTTCTAGATGACTGTGTTTTTCTTTTTTAAACTATAACTTTTTGGGGGCAAATTTTTTGTATAAAAAAATATAACTTTAACATACTAGTTTCTTTTTTGTGCAAATCAAATCATAAAGTTACTGATGAAAAATAGCTTTGAAATTTTAAAAATGGCATGATTACCTAAAAAAATATCATAAACTACACAAAACATGTATTTGGTCTTCTACTCTTGTTAGGGAGAGGTTATTCCATCCCTTGGGTATGAGCATGTGGTGTCCCCAGGCCTATGCACAACACATTTTGGTTTGCCCACGAGTATTATTCCATGGTCCTAGGGCACCACAACGTGGTGTTCCAATATTCATATCCACCATACATTTCTGCGTCCAAAAATATGTATGATGGATAAGAATGTTTGGGGCCACGTGGTGCACGGTGCCTCATAATCATTGAATAATTTTCCATCCATCAGATATCGGATGAGAATTCTCGCAGAATAAAGGTTCTATTGAACTTTCGAACAAAGTGCAAAAAGTCCAGACATATATTGGCATAAAAGCAACTGTCTCTCACTTTGGTGTTTGGGCTTCGGCTCTTTAGGTATGGGCTTGTCTCACTAATTTAGTTTTTTTGATTGGTTTTTTGACAATTGAGAGTTTGGGTCTTAGACTAGGCATAAGATTTTTCTTAGCTTTGTATCTCAGATTCCGACAGTGGGGTGGAGATGGTTCTCTGAAGAAGAAAGGCGGAGATGATGGCGGTCCAATGACAAATCAAATCCATTGGCTTGCTGCTGGTATCGCTGCTATGGATTTTTAGTTTTTTTTTTTATATTTAAAATCAGTGTGAGTTTTTTCGCACAAAAAAAATGCCAGCCTGAATTGGGGGCGCAAAACAATATCTGGTTTACCACTATTATTAAAAAGTTAGCATTTTTCACCAAGTGTCAAACTGGCATGTTGTAACTTTTTGGATTGAAGTTAATGAACTGTTTTTATTGAAGTACACCTACGTACATGCGCCTAAGCTCCCGTGCCTTCTCCTTTTCATTTCGAAATCCTCTGACTTTAATAAGTTTTTTATGAGTTATGAAATAAGAATATTTTCCGAATCATATTTGTAAGTATATTTTGTAGTTGTGTCAACACGTGTTTAACAAATTTTAAACTTACAATTGGCAAGTTTGTACCATATTTTGTCCCCATATTGGCCTAATTCTATCCATTCGATTTTCTCTAATTCATTTTTAAAATTATTCTATATAGTTAGTTATATTTGATCTAAATAATTATTGAGGGCCTCATATTTGGGGTTGGCCTTAGGCCCCCAAAATTCTTTGGCCGGCCCTGGATGAATACTCGACAAAGCGAATTGAATCATCTGCTCTACCCGTTCGAGTTTCAGCATATCTTGATATTGCAGCTTAAGTTCGACCTGTGGCCCTGCTCTATTCTTTCGAGTTTTAGCTTATTTGCGACATGTGGGTGCTCGGGCCTCCTATTGGGCGGGCGCCTCCTTTTTTTTTCTTTTTCTCGGCAAACGAAACTTTTTATAAAACTCGAAAGGGTTACATCGAGGGAATACATCCTAGCTCGTAGAGCCTAGAAGCACCAAAAGAAAATACAATCACAAACACATCCAACTGATAGTTGGATAACACACCTCAATCTAAATTACAATTTTAGTTTTCGGATACCATCTAGAAAGACCTTAAACTCTTCTACCGTACAGACCTTGATGTCGAACTTGGCCTTCATCCACATCGCGACCCTAGTTTTAACTACATCTCCCACTTCCCAGGCCTGTTTTGCTGAGTTGTTGAAGATGTACTCATTCCTCACCAACCATAAAGACCAAAGCGTTGCATAGAAGCATACTTCCCAAATATGTTTCTCCAAATTGGAAAATCCATTTGTAAACCACCAACTTGCTAAATCCAGAACCGAGACCGGGCACACCCATTTCATATTCCACCACTCTAGTATTATTGACCAGACACTCCAAGAGAAATGACAATGGAGAAATAAATGCTGATTTGATTCAAGATGCATAGAGCAGAGAGGACATAAGGCTAAATGAATTTCATTTATCACATTTCTACTAAGAAGTTCTGACCTGGTTATCGCTTTTTCCTTGACAGCCAACCAAGCAAAAATTTCCACCTTGGGGGGGCTTAAGTTCTTCCAAATAGAGCCCAGAAACGCATTACTTGACTGGGACAGCAATTCCCAGTGGCCATATGCTGATTTCACAGTGAACTTACCATCCCCCGTCCATCGCCACATTAACTCATCAGGCTTCGTTTGGATTAATGTCACCTGTTGAAGTCGCAGTCTTAGGTTATCCATCTCTCTTTTCTCCCGCCCAATCATGTCTCTCCTAAACAGAAGGTCCCAAGATCCTCCAGCAGCGTCGCCCCTCATATTACAAATCAGTTCTTCCTTTTGAGAAGATAGTGAAAACAGTCTAGGATATTCTTCTTTCAAGGGTAATTCACCCAACCAAGCATGATCCCAGAACACCGTAGCATTACCTGAATTTACCTGCACTCTGAAGCTCTCACGGATGGAGTATCCCAAATGAGATGAGGAATTCTCCAATGAGCAAATATCCGCCCAAATTCTTGAGGTTGAACCTGAGCCATGAACATAAGGGAGCCAACAATTTCCAACCAACTTATATTTATCTCTAATGACTTTCACCCAAAGAGAGCATTTATCTGTACCAAATCTCCACCACCATTTGGCCAAAAGCGCTAGATTCTGTTGAAGCATCTTTTTCACCCCCAACCCTCCGTCAGGTTTCTTCCTTGTAATCTCGTCCCATTTTACCATGTGTATCTTTTTTTTATCGCTAGTGTCGCCCCAAAAGAACTGTCTCTGCATTTTCTCCAGCTTCCTCGCGACTGCTACTGGCATTTTAAATAAGGACATAAAGTAGATGGGCACGTTAGCAGAGTTGGAATTGATAAGGGTAATCCTTCCCCCCGTTGAAATACACTGTGATCTCCAAATACTCAGGATCTTCTCAGTCCTCTCGACTACGGGGTCCCAAGTCTTAATCCTACTGGGGTTTGCACTTAACGGCAACCCAAGGTATTTGATTGGTAATTTTTCCACCTTACACCCCAAAATACAAGCCAGTGAAGTTATCGCTTCGGGTGGAACATTCACTCCACAAAGAGAGCTTTTTGAGAAGTTAATTCTCAAGCCAGACATCAATTGAAAGCACCTTAAGATTCTCTTAATGTTTGCCATCTCCTCCGGGTCATTGTTGCAAAAGAGAATGGTATCATCCGCAAATTGTAAATGAGTTAATGAGACCCCATTACTCCCCAATTTGGTTCCTTTGATAATATTCGCTTTCTTTGCTCTTTCTAGCATATGTTAAGGCCTTCCACAATAATATTAAAGAGGAAAGGTGATAGGGGATCCCCCTGCCTCAACCCCTTGTGTGTACAAAATTCCTGAGATGCCGATCCATTGATCAATATTGACATAGAGACCGTCGAGCAACACTCCATAATCCATCGTCTCCACCTGTCCCCAAAGCCGATCCTCAACATCATATTGTTTAGAAAGCTCCAGTTGACACAATCGTACGCTCTTTCAAAGTCTAGCTTTAAAATAAGGCCCCCGTGCGCCCTATTTTTCCAGCTGTGAATGGCCTCATTGGCTATAAGAACGCCGTCCAAAATTTGTTTCCCACATACAAAGGCAGCTTGGGACTCCCCAATAATTAATTGCATATGCTCTTTGATTCTATTTGCCAAAACTTTAGATAGAACCTTATAGACCCATCCCACCATACTAATGGGTCTATATTCTTTAAAAGAAACCGGACAAGCTACCTTAGGAATCAATGAAACAAAAGTGGAATTGATACCTTTAGTAAGCTTCCCATTGGCATGGAACTCCGTGAAGAATTGAGTGACCGACTCTTTCATAAAATCCCACCCTTTCTTGACAAAAGAGAAATTAAAGCCGTTGGGTCCCGGTGCTTTGAGACTGCTACATCCTTGCAAGGCTGCCATAATTTCCTTCTCCTCAAATTGTTTCTCAAGTTGCAACGCTATCGCTGGTTCTATCATTCTGGAGAAGAACCCCCCAACAATGGTATGATCTTTCTATCTTCCTTAAAGTTATTCCGAAAATTTTTTGTAGCGGCTTGTTTGATCTGATCCGGTTCCACCAGCAGACATCCATTCATCTTAATTGAACCCACCAAATTCCTCTTGAATCGGTTGTTAGCTGAGATTTGGAAAAACCTTGTGTTTCTATCTCCCAATTTTAGCCACTTGACTCTAGATTTCTGTTTCCAAAGAGATTCCGACAACTTGGAAAGCCTCCAATAATCTGACTTGATAGAACATCTTAGCGCTTTTTCCTCGTCATTCAATTGCCTATCTTCAGATAGAGTGTCGAAGTGATGCAGTTTAGCTTCGACTTCTTGAAGGGCAGAATTGATGTCCCCGAAGTCCTCTTTATTCCAAACTCTTAGCCTGTCCTTAACTCCTATTAATTTTTGCATAATGACAAAGCCAGCCCAGCCACTCACCTGAACCTCATCCCATACAGCTTTAGCTTCCTTCATACAATTAGGATCAGACAACCATATGTCCAAAAACCTGAAAGGTTTGGGACCCCAATCTCTATTATCATCCAAAAGCATGATAGGGCAATGGTCTGAAATTGGCCTAGGTAGACCCCATTGCAAGACCCTAAACTTATCAAGAAACTGTTGGGATAGCAGAAATCTATCCAAGCGACCGTGGATGGCGAAGTTCTGAAAATTAGTCCATGTATACTTCCTGCCCAACATTGGGATATCTACCACTTCCATATTAATGCAAAATTCTTGAAAATCCTTCATACCCCTATCCACTCTCACACACCCCACCCGTTCAGACACATCCCTGATTTCATTATAGTCACCCCCAATGCACCATGGAACTTGAGAATTTGACTTAAGGACCAACAATTCCTCCCAGAGATCTCTACGGGATAGAACTACATTAGGGGCATAGAGATTCACAAAGGTACAAGGGAAATCATCAATGGACCCTTGTATCAAAATGAAGGATCTATTAACCATCACATTAGACACTTTAAAGAAAGAATCATTGACGTCGGAAATATGGATTTGAGAAGGTAATACAAGTGAGAACTTAGAAATATCACACTCGCCACCCAATGGAATTCACCCACGGGATAAGAGTCGTACTAGGAACTAGCCAAAGGCTGAAATTTCACTTCAATTATCAAGCTGATTCATATCAGTACATAACTGGCCTTTTAAACACAAAAAAAAAAGGTCTAGAGAATTCCTGAAGCATAAAAGAAAACGACAATTCCAAGAGAACTTTTCAACTCTCAAGTGGAAGATACCAAAAGTCACGTGCATATCAGCAATTATTTAGTCAAAGTTGGTTATGAGAATAATTCCAAGACTTAGTTGGGAGTTCCAAAATTAGGCAGAAGGGCACTAGAATTATCTTGGGATTCACCGGCATCATTCGCTTCCACTGCGTGCAACTCGCCCTCGAGTTCATCTGCAATTTCATCATCATGAAATGGAGAAAGATCTGATACATTGAAAGTTCTTGAAACACCATACTCTTCTGGAAGTTCAATTTGGTATGCATTTTCTCCAATTCTTTTGAGAACTTTGAAAGGACCATCAGCTCGAGGCTTGAGCTTGCCATAACGCCCTGGCGGAAAACGTTCCTTGCGAAGATGAACCCAAACCAAGTCTCCTTCTTTGAAAGCAGCAGCCTTCCTATGCTTATTAGCACTTTTTTGATACTTTTCATTTTGCTTTATGATACGGTCTCGCACCTGCTCATGTAACTTCTTGATATATTTGACTTGCTCTTCAGCATCTCCACTGAAATGATGAGTTACAGGAAGTGGAACCAGGTCCAATAGGGCTGCAGCTGAACCACATGGCGAATTTCTGACCGAAGTCCTCGAAGATATCGGGCGATGGTTTGCTCTTCTGGCTCCAAAATATCACAACGCATTTGTAATTGATCAAATTCTGCTGTATACTCTTCAACAGTCAACTCCTTTTGCTCAAAATTGTGAAATTTCAAGAAAGCATCTTGACGGTAATTATCAGGAAGGAATTTCCTCCGTAACTCTTTCTTCATTTTCTCCCATGTCTCGATCCTTCTCTTCCCATCTCGATCTCGTTGCTTCTTAAGATGTTTCCACCAAAGCGAGGCATGTTTCTTCAGCTTGATGGCAACCAATTTAACCTTTCGGTCTTCCGGAATATCTTTGTATTCAAAAATTCTTTCAACAGTGTTGAGCCAATCCAAGAATTCATCAGGATGCATTCTTCCTTCAAACTCTGGTATTTCAACTTTCACTCCGTATTCTTGCTGGAAATAACGGTTTCGTCGAAATTGGTAACGAGGAGCCCCTCCATTCGATGCGTGGCTAGAAGCACGGTGAAAAGGGTTAACCTCCTCCTCAACTGAAGCTTCATCCTCTGAACCGTGATGCGAATCATCACGTTCCAGAGTCTCGTAGCGTTGTAAACGCAACTGGAGTTGCTGCACTTGTCTCCTCAAGTCATCCACCTCGACATCACGAAGGTCTCTCTCACGAGCTTGAGGTTCATCGACATTTTGTTTGCGACGACGACCTGCCATTGAAACCAGGCTCTGATACCAAAAACTGACGTCGGAAATATGGATTTGAGAAGGTAATACAAGTGAGAACTTAGAAATATCACACTCGCCACCCAATGGAATTCACCCACGGGATAAGAGTCGTACTAGGAACTAGCCAAAGGCTGAAATTTCACTTCAATTATCAAGCTGATTCATATCAGTACATAACTGGCCTTTTAAACACAAAAAAAAAAGGTCTAGAGAATTCCTGAAGCATAAAAGAAAACGACAATTCCAAGAGAACTTTTCAACTCTCAAGTGGAAGATACCAAAAGTCACGTGCATATCAGCAATTATTTAGTCAAAGTTGGTTATGAGAATAATTCCAAGACTTAGTTGGGAGTTCCAAAATTAGGCAGAAGGGCACTAGAATTATCTTGGGATTCACCGGCATCATTCATTCCAAATAATCAACAGACCCCCTGACGCTCCAACAGAATTAGAACATACGAAATCCATGTTGCTTGCACCCCATATTCGTTGAATTACAAAACGGTCCACAGATTCCAATTTTGTTTCCTGAACAAACACCATATCCGGTTTCCTCTTCTTAATAAGTTTTCCCAAAAAACGTTTTTTAGTATCATTCCCCAATCCTCTTATATTCCAAGATAAAATCTGCATAAAACTGACTTGATCAAAAACCTCCGCCACCAATTAGACGCTCAAAGCTCTAATTACCTCCCTCCCTCTCACGCAAGAGGGCATATTCCTTAGACTCAATCATAATCATCTTCTTCAAAATTTGATCGTCGTTAGGTAAAAAATTGACATTCAATTGAGCACCTAAAGCCATGGTGGCCCTTACCTCTTCAATGATGCGCTGGGAGCTCTCTATAGAATCAGCAGAGGAATTGGGCACAAAATCCTCCTCACCTGGTTCACTCGATAGGTCCTCATAGATCTGGATGAGGTTGGATAGTTGTCTACGTCTTCTCCTTCTGCACGCTGCATCATTCAAATCCACCATGAGATTGATGCCTGGAGGTTGAGATGGGTGAGAGGTGTGGGATGCGGCACCCCCCCCCCCCCCCCCCCCCCCCCGCTGGATAGGGGAATATTGAATTTGATCCTCTGAAAGCTCAGAATTCTCTGCCCTTGGCTTGAGAACCGGTAAAATAGAAGTGGGCTCCTCCAACTCCTTTTGGGTCTGTGGTTGTTGCAAGCCCACCTCACATGCAGCCCATTGTAGTTCTGGCCCAATTGTAATTGCTACAATAGCTGGGATACCTTGGCCCAGTACCAAGGCTTGAGAGACCCCCACCTGGGACCCCTGGTCTACCGACTCACCCACCACAGATTCAAAATCCCCTCCATCAGATTTGTTTAGAGTTGAGCTTGGCATTAAATGCTTGTCAACTTTCTTTTGCTTAGAGCTCCGGACCTTGAACTGACCCGTCCCCACCCTCTGCTCAGACATCATCTTTGTAGCCCTGGCCCCTCTGCTTTCCTTACCAACCCCCCTTCTCTCATTGGTTGGACTCTGAGCAAAACTTTCCATGTCATCATCTTCAACCTCCCACTTCCATGTCTCAGGATTCCTACCACCTTCTTCCTGCACCAACTCCACTGTTTTGTTTGCCACGCCAGATTTGTGGGAAGGCCAGGCTTCTTTCCAAATCTCCTCTGGATATACACATGTCGATTCTTCTTTTACTAGAACATCATACCTTACACCATGCACCTCCAATCGAATCCATCTTTCTATCCTTATAGATTCCTCTGTGGCTATAAGTATTTTTCCTTTTGCAAAAGACAGGTCCTTCAAGGATTCCTCATCTATCAAAATGAGAGACCCCCATACCTCCCCAATATGCTTAAAAGTTTCAACATTCCAAGAATTAAGAGGCATACCAATACAACTCAACCAAGCAAACCTTTCAGTGCTAGCCGGCTCACCCTGCCATGGTTTCACCTTCGCAAACCAACGTTCCATCCACGGGCCTTTGATAAGAGAGTCTCTGACTTCGTTATTTTGGAACGTAATAAGCACTGATCTTCCCCCTAGAGCTCGAAATTGGACTGCCTCCTCATGCTCCTTACTGAAACTCTCCTTCAATGTCTTAATCGAAACCACTCTATTCATAACAGCCACAGCACTCCGAAATAGCCATCCATTCCCAATCCCGTCAGTTTTGATGATGATCTCTTAATCCTTTGATAGGGCTGGATTTGAGGTCTCCCCTGTTAACGCCTGAGCAAAAGAAACTCCTGGACATTTCCTTTTCCAACAAGAGCCCCCATTCCCATTAAAGGTGTTCACCCCTCCTCCAACATTATTGCTCGAGTTAACCTTCTAGTTACCTCTTGGAATCCTATCTACGAGAAATCTGGGTAATTTGGGATTGCGTTTTTCATTCCTCAAATCAAAACTTGCCTCTTTGACAAATAACCTCTTGTTATCCACCCAAACTCCATTCATTTTGGAGATTGCCAGACTTGCCGATGCATGGCACCCAAATCTAACAAACCCAAACTTGCTACCAGAGCCTTTACTCCTCTTTCTCGGAATAAAAGCATCCTTTACTGCTCCAAACTTCGCAAACGTCCTTGAGAACCAGTGAAGATCCCTTTCCTCTGGGATGTTGTCAACAAACAGAGTAACCACTAGCCCCCTTCCAACCTGGGATCGATGATTCCTAATCACTGGAACCCAACCTCCAATATCTGCCTTCCCGTTACCTCTCTCTGGCTCTCTCTCACTTTCTCTCACCATCATGTTCGAATTTCTTTAGATCCCTTGAAAATTATTGGTACCAATACACACAGAAAATTTGTACAACTATGACTATGAGGCCCTTATCCAATTTTTCGGGCGCCTCCTATTTGTTCAGGGCGGGCGGGTCTTGTTCTTGGCAAATCGGAACTTTATTTGGGCAATTCGTTAGACATCGGAATCATTCCAAATTAACAACCACAAATACATCCAAGCTGGGTTCATAGGGAAGCCTCCCTCGATGTTTCTTTGATGCAGTAATAAAAGTAATCTATTACCGATTGGAAACAAAAAAATACACCCAAGAACCGCCCCCACAACCCCTCGCCCTCCCATGACAAGACACAAACAATTGTGAAGTGTTTGTTTCTTTTATTGTGTGTTTCGTCTCTTTTTATCTCTCATTTTTTTCCTTGATGTACCCCTTCGAGATTAATAAAATTTCGTTTGCTGAGAAAAAAAAAAAAAAACAATTGTGTGCATGGAGGAATTTTTGGATGCAAAAGTGTATTATGTAAATTGTAAGAATTTAGAAACAATTAATTTATAACCACACACTTATAACTTACGTACAACAAACACAAATTCTTTCACATTGAGGAGTGGGGCCTGCACACACTGCACAGAGTGTGTGCCAGCCCCACTCTTCATGTGAGAGGAGTTTGTGTGTTTAAGTGTGTGTGGTTGTAGAAGAGTTGATTTAGAAATATGAAAATCGGTGCTGATCGCTGTTAAGTTTAATTTATTTATACTCCATCCTTTTCCGGACTAACAGATTAAATTCTTTTCACTACTGGTGTAAAAGTTCACTTTTTCTCCAACCCAACTGCATCACGCCACATTTATGAGGTTGATGACGTGGCGCCACGTGATTGATTTGGATGAAAAATGGATTTTACACCAACTGTAGAAGAACCGCTTGGTGTAAACGCTCACTTTTCATGATAACGGAGGTATCTAACCAATGTATTAAAATGCAAGTTAAAGTTAAATTTGAAAATTTACTTCATAATTAATCAATTCTATTCAACCATGAGGTTTCCATTTTTTTTTGTTGTTGAATTTGGGTATGGATGTAGTATTTGTCAAGCTCTATAATACGAACGGTTTGGATCCAATCCTTTTTTTTTTTTTAGAAGGATTGGATTGTTTAGATTTTCGGAAGAAGAATAATCACAGAAGAAAATGAGGGCGTATTAGACCTTTAGTCATTTCTGTTAATAGTGGAAGCATTTTTTCCGTCAATTGGGGGTGTTAATTAGAGGGGGTGTAACTGCACATGGACCAAACCATGGGGAGGTTTAAGTGAACTTTGCCCTACGAAGACGATCGAGAAAGAAGAAGAAGAAGATTGTTGGCACGACATTAACTAACAAGGAAATATTGACTGCAAACAGACAAACACCCATCAAAGCACTCCATATGCCGTAGCCATAGGCTATATTGTAGGATTGTGTGATAATCTCGAGCCACGATATATATATATATATATATATATATATATGATCAAATAGTTGATAATATAATCACTTCAGTGATAAATAAATAAAAAAATTGCCATTCAAAAAAAAAAGAAAAAGAAGTTGAACATAATGAATTAACTGATCGGTCCGCAGCCTCACCTACTCGCAGTCTCATACAACTTAGCTTCCTCAATACTATGCTTAACGACGACTGCCTCAAACATGTGGCTTTGGCGCGAAAGTGAGCACCAAAACGCAAGACACTGGCAACACAGAGTTAGGTACACGTCGTCTATAAACCCAATGGTTGCCGCTACGAGGGCCAGCCCCAGCCCCAGGTGGGCAGATATGTTGGCTCTGTAAAAGATTTCGAAGGCTGTGAAGAACGCCATGGTCGTCAAGACGCCAGAGACGTACAACGTCGTTATAGTGGCAATGTACCTTTTTTTATCAGCAAAAATAATATATATTAGATGGAAATAAAAGGAAATACCTAGCAAGAATAAGCCAAGAAAGCAGAGGAAAAAAACTCCAATCCAAGACCCCAAACAAGCAGGCTAGACACCAAAACAAAACAAAAATACAAGACCATGAAAGCACATGAGCTAACCATAGGCTAACCAATCGAACCGAACAAACCCAAAATGGAATAAGCCGCGATGGACGTACCTGAAGGGCAATGCCATGAAGAAAGCGCTGCGCGCGAAATTGGACAGCTGGATCACGACCATCACCCCCAGCGATAAGAATGGGGTAAGCACGGCGAAGCCAGTGAAGTACAAGAAAAGAATCAGTTCTCGCTCTTTGGCCGTACCAAATAGGGCCGACGTTTTCATTTTGCAATTCTCGAATAGGTGTATCACATGATTTCGACAAAATTCAAAAACAAAAAGCAAAGAAAAGGTGCATAACACCCATAAAGCACATGCCCAGGGCATCAACAACAGAACAATAATGTTGTCGAAACAATGATTAATGTTTCGGATAGCAAATGGAAACCCACGACATTAATCGCGCTATGAATAAAGTCTGTCTATTCTTCATGGATAGTCAACAACGCAAAAATTAGAGCCGAACTACTAATGTAATGCGTCATAGTATCGAGTAGGCATGGAAACAGTAATAGATTGACATTCACTTCGAACAGAGAACACAGTGCCAAGTATCCAGACACTCACCTGCAAAGACCAGAGATTATCACCCATTAACAAGCTTGAAGGCAACCATTTATAAGAGTACAAGAAAAATCTCATGGGACAAAAGAGTGACTTAATCTATCAAGAACATCCAGAAAACAAATATGAAATCTGGTAAACAAGATCGACTAGCGTCATAGAGTTTTACCAGTGGGCGAGAAGTACAAAAGTACAATGGCCATGATATACCTCAATCATTGACTATCGCGTCAAATTGTGTCAAGATTGAATGACCCTCACTGCTTGGATATGCATGTTGGGAACAGCCCAGGGAGCAGTAGTGGCGCTTATAATTGAAAGGGGAAAAGCCAGTGTTTGGTCTATAAACTGGGACACAAAATTCCAGACAGCTATTTACAGTGTAAGGGGCCGATTGGATGCGGTATCCGTTGGGTGTATGAGGCAATCCGGGTGTATTGGCTCTTGATTGGACAGGTTTTTCTCCATTTGGGATCATCTTTTCCTCCTGTATGTCTTTATCCCCTTCTTCGTTAATACCGGCGGCTTGAGGGTACTAAATTATTGCGACCTCCGGAGGTAGCAATAATTAATCCGGCGCAATACAGGTGAAATCTTGCCATTTTTGCCCTCCCTAATCCCCCTCTTCATCTCCTTTTCGCTTTATCTCCTCTTTACTGTACAAAAACGCAAAAAAAAACCCTGGGTTGTGTGGTGCGATCCGTTGCAATTCTGGTATGATTTACACCTTGTCTTGATTTCGATTTACACTACCATCTGGTATTGGTTTTGGTTTTGATTTTAACATGTGGTTAGGGCTTCGATTTGAGTTCAATTTGTTGGTAATCGAATTTTAAACCTAGAAAAGAGCAACTTTTAACCCAAAGAACAACATGCAAACCAGAAAATAGAAGATGAATGGTATTATTTGGTTAGGGTTTCCTGATATATGGTTAGGGTTTCCAGAAAAGTTTCTTTTACTAGTATTGGATTTCGTAGATATATCTATATGCCTGGAGAGTCTTAATTTCTAGATTTTGATTTTGTATAGAGGGAAGTAGGATAAAATCATAAAATGGATTTGGTTACTGGACTTGCAAACTAGGGAAATAATGACTTGTTAAAAATCTGGAGATGTTACTAAAAATGCAAAGCAATTTACTAGATAAACCTTCAAAGTGAAGAGGCAATGGTTGGAAGCATCTGGTTTATGCTGGAAAAACAATTCGAACAAATTGTAGAGAACCTGATTTTGGTGGATAAGCCCCGTGGTCGTTATGATCCAGGATACCCAATGAACTTGCATTTAAATGTCCATGTTTCAGATGCTCAAACTGTGGATATGGTTCTTTTTTTTTATCGGCTACTGTGGATATGCTCATTAGACTTTTTTTGGACAACTGCTGTCTGTGTCTTGAAGTTACATTTTGTGCCAAAATTCTCAATGAGACAACTTCTATTGTGATGCCGGTAGCACGTGTCTTCTGGATTATACTGGACTTCACCATCTTAGCTCTATAATGGAGGACACAATAGTGGGTACATAAAAAACTAGAGCTATTTTCGTTTGACCAAAAAAAGAAACTAGAGGGCTAGTTGTAGCATGATTATTGAACACCACATGGCACAAGAACTTTGTAATGGTTAAATAATTGACAACTATGGAGTAATGTTGTAAGTAAGAATTTTGTGATGGTAGATGATGACATTGTCATGTATTCCTATTTTATTTTTGTTCACCCAATTTATGGCAAATATGGTTAGTAATTGCAATTATGTTGAATGACAGGTTATGGGTGATTTGGTACCCCTAAAAGGGCAATGATGAAACAATTACAATGTAAATGAAGGTAGTGCCTTGGCGGGGTAACTTTTGTTGTAGCTATGAGTACCCTCATGTTTTTCCTAATACTTTTCTGAGCCCCCCGGACAACATGCAAAGCTGCACTCTAAACTATAGTTTTGGACTTGGGTTTCTGTGCACCTTTGCTGCAGTTTGAATGAATGGCTGCTACTGTATTTTTGTGTGTTTAAGTGCAGTGTGTGCTGCTGTGTTCTCTCAATCTGTGTGTGTTTAAGTTAGATAGGTTTTGCTGCCCACTGGAGAGCATGCTAAATTGCAGAAAACAGCATGCTAGACAGCAAGGGGTTGTGTGTGTGTGACCTGTTGGTGCAAGTTTGTGACTAAAATGTGTGTGTGTGTGTGTGTTTAATGGATTGAGCAAGCATTGTTTGTGTGTGTTTGAGAGAAACTGAGTGTGTTTTGGAAAACAACATGAAAATTTGGACTTTGGTGGAAAAGCATGACTGTGTGTGTTTGGATTATGCAGTGGTGTTTGGTAGCATGCTATTTTCTACTATTTCTGTGTTGAGCAAAGTTGAGCCAAATTTGATTTAGAATGCTATTTTCTACTGTTACCATGCTGTATTTCTACAGTTTCAATGCTGATTTAGAATGCTATTTTTCTGTTGTTACCATGCTGTATTTCTGTAGTTTCGATGCTGGTTTCTGGGTTTGGAACCATTACTTCCAGGCATCAGCCAATGGTGAAAAACATAGAAACCCTACCTACGGGATTACTAAGAGTACGTTTTTTTAGAGAATGTTAATAAATTTCAAAATCTATTTCGTTGTCCAGTCACGACTATTGTACACATGGTACCCAATAACATATTCGAGACCGTCCAAACTATTTTGGACAGCCCAAATTTGAGTAGGGAAAAAGAGGAGAGAGAGAGTGGTCGGCTGAGTAGGTGTTTACCAATTTTCCCCTCGATAGAAATCGATAGAGATTTTGGGAAACAATGCCAACGACAAAAATAAGAGATTTTGGGAAACAATGCCAACAACAAAAATAAGAGCGAATGCGACTATGTCTCCACAAGACAGATACGTGGTTCCACGCCGTATTTCAGGACTTCACCGGTGGTTACTAATTGACTCGTAAAAGAAGACCGTCACCTGCCAATCTTCAAGAACGGATTGACCCATCGATTGTGCGGAGTGGATTGATGGTTTAGTGAAGTGGGGTGGAGCGGAAGAAAAATAACAAATGGACTTTGTTATTTTTCCAAGGTAGAATCGATCTATCGACACGAGCGAGACATCGAATATTCTAAGTTAGTCTTAGAATATGAATCATATTCTGAATTACAACCCAGAAGTGGGTTGGTAATTAAGACAAAAAATTGAGAACAAAGTTAAGACTTTGATTTTGTTGGAGAGATTACAATGAGGCCTAAAAAGGCTATTTATAAGAAAACAAAGATGTGTAGAAAATAATTTCCTAACTTCTCACTACTCTTCATTCTTCTAATTATCTTTCAAGTGTCCAAATAACTTCCCACAAACTTTAGAGTGTGTAGGAGCATGCCACTAGTCCAAATAACTTCCTTTTAACTTCCAAATGTGTAGGAGCATACCAAGTATCCTGTACTTTATTAAAATACAAACAAAGAAAAGAAATAAAAACTAGTTATATTATTAATACAAAATAATAAAATAGGAAGCATTCTCATAATTGCCACCTTTCGGTCGATCATCGACAAACGGTGAATATATGGTGCAAACAGTAGGAGAGAGCATGCTCAGATTTCAGCCGTCCAAAACATGTTTTGTCACGACCCAAAACCTACCTTGGAAGTCATGACCGGCCAAGCGGGTGTTAAGCCGCCAAAGGCCTGCACATATTCCAGTTTAGGGATTTCTCGCATTATTGTCCTTTTAAACCATATAAGCAAAGTATGCGGAAGCGTAGAATAAATAACATAATCCCAGAGCTTCTAAGTGTACAAGTATAATAAACACAAACCATTAGACACCACTTGATTCTCCACGATTATTCTAACCCTCCATTCAGCCCACAACTTGCTATCTACCTTAACCTGAAAAATTGGAAAAAGATTTTCATAAGCCGAAGCTCGGGTGAGAAACGTATACCAAAATTACAAGTTTGACCATGGAAATACCTCATTATAAACAGTTCAAAGCAACAATCCAAATATTTCGTTGTACATCCAATACATGCATTTTAGCCCGTAAGCTCATTTCTTTGGTCCAAGAGATGGACCCTTTTCATTTTATTTCTCTTTCAACTTTTGCACTTTTGAGCGATAATAATAGCATTCAACGGTATTTTTGCCATCAGTTGGGGAGCGACCCCATTGAAGAGTGGTAAGATATCGTTACCCGATGATGCCTGACTGCATCTCCTACCTTATTACTTCATGCCGCTAGTTTCTTTCCACGTCCCCTAGCGCTCGAGACACCGTTCGAATGATTCATATTATCACAAACATGTACTAAGAAGAAGTAAAATTCAAGTTCCCAAAACATATTGCCATGGTCTAAATTAACTGTAACACGAAAGATTTAATAAACAGGCCATCACATGTATTTTATTCAATGTCACCAATTAAATCAAGTAGGAGAATCGAATTCCACACTTTTCAGCCAAAAACAAGCAATGGCATTTTATCTCAAAATTCAGAAAAATACATGTAACCAAGGTTTAGTTCATCACGCGTGCGAACTACTCCTTTGAATTGATACCTAAGTAGAAGCACACTGATTATCACTAGCCCGAAAATATTGCTAAGTAATTAGTCTAAATTAGGACACCCCGGTAGGACCAATAACAATTAGTTTCAAAATCTCCCACAAAAATCCAATTCCCAACCTTTTCCACCGATTGAAACTCCAACAGGACCATAATGGAATGTAGTTTAAATGACATGAAATATTTATCCATTCAATACTCTAGCTAAGAAGAAAACATCAAAAGTAGTCACTCCTGTGAGTTTGTCCGAAAATTATGGAACATGTATGGACAAATTGAGGGGATGGGACCAAGAACTCAGCAAGCAATCTGATCCTTTGTCAAAAATAAGTATCCTCTGAGATTATAAAATGGGTTTTACGGTGTAGGGCTCGAAAATTAGGAGTAGGGATCAAGAACAATGAACGATAGGAGGATTCAAATTTACCGGTTAAGTTTCCTAGACCTTCGAAAGGAAATTGATGTTGAACGGTGATGGTCATATATGGATGGACCGTACCAGATCTTAAAGGAGAAAAATGGCCACCTCCTTCTCCTTTGCTCTCTCTCTCTCTCTCTCTCTCTCTACAGTGGAAGAAAACAGGAGTGGATCGGAGTTGATATCTTAATTACTTAGTGAGTGTAGTTAACTAATATAATGTCCTTATCCCATAATATATATACTTCGGTGGAATAATAAGTTGAGTCAGCACCCAATTCACCCATGCACGCCACATGCCACCACAACGCACAGCGTTGCGCCACATGGCCCTTCGGGCCTGATCATCGCTATTCTGGTCCGTTCGCGTACAAATTCCGGTCTCCAAAAATTCTCATAATTTCAACATAAACAAATAAAAATATGAGGATCATCGTAGCGTTGTTCGATTTTCAAGGAAAAATTATAATATAGAATAACTCGTACCATATATCATATATAACTCAATTGTCTCTTATTATTTACAAAATTAAATCAAAATTCACACATTCATTCGGATCACGATACACTTCGCATAGCCTAACTTATTATTAGAATTAAATTAGAGTGTCGAGTTCCTATTCGGATCACGTGAGTAGAATTGAAAAGTCGGGATTTTACATGTTTGGACAGCTCGGATGAGCGCTAGGTACAGCCACATATATAGTGCCCAATTTGTACCTGAAAATTTCTCGTGAAGACGATGAATTTTCACTGCGGTGGAGTTTAATGCCCGAGGGCTTTCGATATTTTTTCCAGCATAGGAAAACAAAAAATATCCCAATTACCCAACATAGGTCTATGATGTTGTAAGTTGTAACAATTTAGAAATATGAAAACCGGTACTGATTGTTGTTAAGTGATAGGCGCGCGAAATACATGGATTTTAGCGCCTAAGTAGGGAAATTAGCGCGTTAGACGTGCATTTAAATCCCATTTTCCATTTAATGCGTGCACGTGGTTGGATTTTGTGTTTGTGCTTAATGTGCAGGAAATTGAGTTGTTTTGGCGCTAATGAGAGGTATCCGGGAAGGCCGTGATGAAGCTTCAGAGCGAGAGAAGGCTGTGGAGACTAAGTGTTGGAAGCAAAATCGTGAGAAATGACCAGAGCTCTCTCTAGCGCTACACCATTTTTGGTGTAGCGCTACCTAAGGCCTTAGGGTCAACGCCGGTTAGGAGCGAGTCAACTCAGTCAAACACGCCCGAAGGAGTTCGCGAGCGCTACATAGGAAATGATGTAGCGCTACCGAGGGCGTTAAGGCCAGGAACGGCGCCGTTTTGTTCCTCCGGTGCCCGATTCCGATTTGTTTTAGGATTTTTAATTGTAATTAGTTAGGGATACTATAAATACCCCGTTTTTAACTCAGACTGGGGACGTACGTTTTACTTAGGGTTTGTAGCAGCTTTTGAAACAACGTATTTTTATTTTTGCATCGCTTTTAACTTTTTGGTTGCAGTTCTTCTAGTTCTAGTACGAGATTCAAGTTTTCTTCAGTTCTGTTCCGGATTCCCAGCATCGGATTGGTATTTTTGCTTCGTTAATCAATAGTTTCTTCAGTTTAATTGCGGTATCCGTTCTTCTTGCTATTTCGATTATTTAAATATGTTTAGATTTAAGTTTTCTCTTATTTTTGTTATTGCGTTCGTAATAATCATGTGTGAGTGACTGCATAGGGTGCGGCCGCGGGACGGAAGCGTCACGTGGCTAGTCCAATCATTGTTTTACCTCGTGGCTGAATAAATTCAATTTTGAGCAGTTTTAGGAAACGGAATTTTTCTAACGAACAAACCCAGGCATTGCCAGATTTCGAATGCGCACGGAAATTGGTGACAGGTGGTGCGCATTCGTTAGGGAATATTTTTCAATTCTAAAATCAGTAAATCGAATCATTGTGGCCCGAGTAAACATTGGTTAGGCTAGTTGCAGACGCTGGGTTCCCACGGCTGCGCTCTCCTTTTTAATTCATTAGAAGTCAATTTCTTCAGTAATTAGTTAATCAAACCAGTCAAACAAGGGGTGGCTACCTAAGAGCCAATTAAAACTAGAATTCCACATTTTTGAGTCAGCACCGTCCGTCCGTCTCTGTGGTTCGACTCCGGTACTTCCGGAATTATTGTGCTACACTGGTCGAGAGTCCTACGCTTGGGACGCGTTTTTAGTTTAATTTTATTAACACCCGGTCGGTCAAGCATTTTTGGCGCCGTTGCCGGGGACGGCGACGTGTGTTCTAGATTGTGAGTTTTTGTGTCTTTTGTCTTTTAGTTGAGTCACCATAGGTAGAGAGAGGAAGGTGTCCTTTAAACAGGACCCTCTTTATTATCGCGACCCGACACATCGTTTAGTTCGAAAAGAACTGGAGTCAAGTCAGCCTGCGTTTTCTAGTTCTTCATCTCCTAGTTTAGAGTCAGACTCAGCTGAGTACCAGTCAGAGTCTATTCCCATTAGTGGTCTCTATATAGATTTGCATTTTGAGTCAGTTAGTGTCAACAATCCACTTTTCCAGCCAGAGCTAGAGTCAGTTCCAGAGTCAGAATCAGAATCATCCGAGATGGGAGATAGGCAAGTAGCTATTCAGCCGTCCTTAAGGCAGCACATGCATCCCGAGAGGACCACTCCTCTCGGACCCATTGTGTTCCCGCAAGAGACACAAGAGGCACGCAATGCCTTTACAGTCAAACCTGGTGTCCTTAATAGTCTCCCGAGTTTCCACGGGAGAGAGTGCGATGATCCGTATGAGCATGTGCGGACATTTGAGGGATTGGTGCGCAATCTTGCGTCCAATACCCAATATGAGAATGCGTGCCTCAAGCTGTTTGAGGCAACATTGAGGGATGGCGCGCTTCTGTGGTTCCGAATGCAAAAGTCTCAGTCCTTCACCACTTGGGCACAAGTGCGTGATGCCTTTTATAGGAAGTACTTTTCTGAGGCTAAGACTAAGAGTTTTAGGCGTCAAATCCAAGGTTTTAGGCAGGAGAGGGATGAGCCATTTCTCAAGGCATGGGAGCGTTTCAAGGAATTACTCCTAAGGTTGCCACATCATGGCTTTGAGAGAATTCAGTTAATTGGGTTCTTTCATCTGGGTCTCAATGCTGAGTCAGTCCAGCACATAGAGTATTCTTGTAAAGGGGACGATTTCCTATCCAAAACAGCAGACCAGGCTTGGGACTTTTTAGATGACCTAGCTGATAAGCAGAGGGCCTTAGAACCATCCGATTTTGAGCGATCCGGACCTTCTGGGTCCAATGTTGTCCCGGTTACCATTCGTGACCAGCGACTTCAGGCTCAGGTTGAGAAAATGGCTCAGAGATTAGAGGAGTTAGAGGTGAGGCAGACTCGTCCAGTGAATGAGGTGTCAATTGAGGAAGTATGCGTATGGTGTGAATGTAAAGGGCACACCGCGACCGTTTGTCCTGGGTTTATTGCCGCCAAGGGGGCGAGTCAATTCAATCAAGAGGAAGTTAATGCAGTTAGGGCCTGGGATCCTTATTCTAACACATATAATTCGGGATGGAGGGATCACCCCAATTTTGGGTGGTCAGACTCCAGACCCGCAGGTGGAGGTCAAGCTCAACCACTTGCGCTACCTCCGCCGCAGCAGTTTCAACAGTCCCAATCGTCCAGGCCTCCTCAAGGCCAGATCATTCCATTCCACTACCAGCCACAACTTGGTAGGGGGGCAGGTCCATCCACTCGTGGTCCTCCCCCAGGTTATTCACAGATGACCGCGCGTGATCATAAGTTAGATGATACTGTCAATTCCCTGATGCAGTCACAGATGACATTTCAGACGGAAACGAGACAGCAAATTGGGGCCCTTACAACCCAAATGTCACAACTCACTGCGGTTATCGGTCAACTGCAGCAGGAGAAAGGTAGGTTTCCGGCCCAGGGTAGTACAGCGGGGGCCCATTATTTGGACAATTCTTCAGGTTCTAATGTTCATAACCCCAATCAGGAGGAGGCTAAGTCGGTCACCATTCTTAGGAGTGGGAAGGAGATCGATAAATCCATAGAACCTAAACAGAAACCAGCTCCACCCCCGGAGCCGGTTGTTGCACCAAGAGCAACTCCTGATGTTGATGATGTCCCTAGGAAAGAGGTAACGGCCGATGAGGAGTCACCTGAGGTGGTGGTGCCTGCAGCTGCAGCCCCCACTACTCCAACACCGCCGGCTGTGCCAGTAGCTCCATATCCCCAAAGGCTAGCGGTGAAACCTAAGCAGAACATGAACCATAAGATGTTTGAACTTTTCAAGAGGGTGCAATTCCCTATCACCTTGATGGAAGCAATTGAGTCTTTTCCCCAGTGTGCGAAGGTATTGAAAAACCTTTGCACGAAAAAGCACAAGAATCCAAATAATATAGTTCTGACTGAGCAGGTGAGCTCCATTCTTCAGACTGAGATTCCTGCAAAGTGCAAGGATCCTGGGTGTCCCACTATTACCATAGATATTGCAGGCCAGACATTCGATAAGGCATTGCTGGACTTAGGAGCGAGTGTTAACTTGCTCCCCTATTCAGTATACCTGAGGCTAGGTCTAGGCGATCTGAGAGCTACTCCTGTCACGCTGCAATTGGCAGACAGGAGTGTGAGAGTACCCAAGGGTGTGGTAGAGGATGTGATGGTTCAAGTAGGTGAGTTCCGATTTCCTGCGGATTTCATTGTTCTGGACACTTGCCAGAATCCTGAGATTTTAGAGAAGACCCCCATCATTCTAGGTCGACCTTTCCTAGCCACCTCCAATGCTATCATGAATTGCAAAACTGGCAGAGTCCAGTTATCTGTTGGCAAGGAGATGATGGAGGTGGATGTCTATAATGTCAACACTCTTGAGGAGGATGATGAGGAGGTAGAAGAGGTGAGTTTGATCAATGCGCTCGTTCAGGAGCATATAGAGACAGTGTTGTATAAGGACCCTCTGGAGATTGCTCTTACCGCCGAGGAGGCGTCATTTTTAGATTCTCCAGAGGTAGGAAGTTTGTTAGAAATATTAAATGTCGAAGATTCAGTGGGGGAAATATGTGGGGTCTCTTATGACCCAATGTTCGAGCCTCTGGGCGACCCTCCGCCCAAGGTTCTTCCGTCATCATTTCAGCCACCTAAACCAGAGTTAAAGCCTCTGCCGGACACTCTCAAGTACGCCTTTTTGAAGGGCAATAATACTTATCCGGTTGTGATCTCCTCATCCCTTGAGGAGATTCAAGAGAGGAAGGTGCTTGATTTATTGAGAAAGCACATAGGCGCGCTTGGCTGGACTATAGCTGATTTGCATGGTATAAGCCCAACGGTGTGTACACACCGAATCGATCTTGAGGATAGTGTGAAGCCTTCTAGGCAGCCTCAGCGGCGCTTGAATCCCCACATGAAAGAGGTGGTTCGAGCTGAGGTTTTGAAGCTCTTAGACGCTGGTATCATTTACCCAATTGCCCATAGTGAGTGGGTGAGCCCAGTTCAGGTAGTGCCTAAGAAGGCTGGGGTGACAGTTGTTACAAATGAGCGAGGTGAGTCCGTACCAACCCGAGTTCCTACAGGATGGAGAGTATGCATAGATTACCGGAAGCTCAATGCGAGCACCCGGAAAGATCACTTCCCTCTCCCTTTCATTGACCAAATTTTGGAGAGGGTGGCAGGTCGGGCTTTTTATTGTTTCCTGGATGGGTATTCGGGATACAATCAGATAGAGGTTGCGTTAGAAGACCAGGAAAAGACCACTTTCACGTGTCCGTATGGTACTTATGCTTACCGTCGCATGCCCTTCGGGTTGTGCAATGCACCTGGTACTTTTTCCAGGTGTATGATGGGGATTTTTAGTGACATGGTAGAAAGGATTGTGGAGGTGTTTATGGATGATTTTTCGGTCTTCGGAGACTCATTTGATGGGTGCCTTGAGAATTTAGGCAAGGTGTTGCAGAGATGTGAGGAGAAGCACTTGGTACTGAATTGGGAAAAATGCCACTTCATGGTTACCCAAGGGATTGTGTTGGGACACATTGTGTCCTCCAAGGGTATCGAGGTGGACAAGGCTAAGATAGACTTAATTCGTAAACTTCCTACTCCTAAGTCTGTCAGGGATGTGCGTTCATTTCTTGGACACGCTGGTTTTTACCGGCGGTTCATTAAAGATTTCAGTGCTATCTCCCGTCCATTGTGTCAGTTGTTAGCTAAGGACGCACCCTTTGTGTGGTCCGATAAGTGTGAGGAGGCATTTCAAAAGTTGAAGTGGAGTCTCACGACTCCGCCTATTGTGCAGTCTCCTGATTGGAGTCTTCCCTTCGAGTTAATGTGTGATGCATCTGACTATGCAGTCGGAGCTGTTTTAGGACAGAGGAGAGGGAAGGACCCATTTGTGATTTACTATGCGAGCAAGACGCTCAATGAGGCACAAATGAATTACACCACTACCGAGAAGGAGTTGTTAGCCGTGGTGTTTGCCTTAGATAAGTTTCGATCCTATTTGGTGGGTTCGCAGATCACGGTGTTCACCGATCATGCGGCCCTTAAGTACTTGATGACCAAGCAGGATGCGAAAGCTCGCCTTATTCGGTGGATTCTGTTGCTGCAAGAATTCCATCTCATTGTTAAGGATAAGAAAGGGGTAGAGAATGTAGTAGCTGATCATCTGTCTCGTCTGGAGTTCGAGGATCCCACCTCGAATCTTCCCATTAGAGATTCTTTCCCAGATGAGCAGTTATTCGCTGCTAATGAGTGCCCGTGGTATGCTGATATTGCCAACTATTTGGTAACTGGGCAGATTCCTTCCCATTGGTCTACCCAGCAGAAGCAGCGTTTCTTGAGGAGTGTCCGACAGTACATCTTCGACGACCCTTATTTGTTTAAGTACTGTGCGGACCAAATTGTGCGTAGATGTGTCCCTGAGTCTGATCAACAGGGGGTCATAGAGTTTTGTCATGGGGAGGCGTGTGGTGGTCACTTCTCTGCGAAGAAAACCACCGCCAAGATTCTGCAGTGCGGGTTCTGGTGGCCCGATATGTTTAAGTATGTGCATGCATTTTGTAGGTCATGTGACCGTTGCCAAAGGCTTGGCAAACTATCTTCACGTCAGGAGATGCCCCTTCAGCCCATTCTTGTGCTAGAGGTATTTGATTGCTGGGGCATCGATTTTATGGGTCCATTTCCTATGTCTCATGGTTTTGAGTATATTCTGTTAGCGGTGGATTACGTGTCAAAGTGGGTGGAGGCGATTCCCACCAAGTCAATGGAGTCCAAAGTAGTGCTAGAGTTTCTTAAGGCTAATATCTTGTCGAGGTTTGGCGTGCCACGCGCCATTATCTCGGATCAGGGCACTCATTTCACGAGCCGGTCATTTGCGAAATTGATGGGGGAGTTTAAAGTTAGTCATAAGGTGTCAACTTCGTACCACCCCCAAACCAATGGGCAGGCTGAATTAGCGAATAGAGAGATTAAGAGGATTCTAGAGAAGACTGTAGGTGTGACTAGGAAAGATTGGTCTACCAGGTTGAACAATGCATTGTGGGCCTACCGCACAGCTTACAAGACCGTATTGGGTGCTTCACCCTATCGGCTCGTTTACGGTAAGGCCTGCCACCTACCAGTTGAGTTAGAGAAGAAGGCCTATTGGGCCATTAAGAAAGTAAATTCCAGTTTGAGTGAAGCGGGTGAGCATAGGAAGTTACAGTTGTGTGAGCTCGAGGAGCTTAGGAATGACGCGTATGAGAATGCTAACATCTATAAGGCTAAGGTTAAGGCGTATCATGATAGGAATATCCAGCGCAAAACCTTTAGTGTTGGTCAGCAAGTTTTGCTTTATAATTCGCGTCTCCATTTATTTCCAGGGAAGTTGAGGTCACGTTGGGACGGTCCCTATGTAGTGGTTCAGGTGTATCCAAATGGTTCAGTCGATGTCCGCGATTCTAAGGATGATCATGTGTTTAAAGTCAATGGGCAGCGTCTCAAACCCTATTTGGAATTTCTCGAAGTAGGTGAACCCGATGAGGAGTTGATTGATCCTGTCTATCAGGACGTTCCGGTTGAGTAGGCTTTTTCAGCCATGTTTTGACGGGTAGCTCACGCGTACCCTGCTCTTCATTGAGTGTGGACCCGGCTCCTAGTGATAGGGGCACCCATCATTGACTTGGGTTTTATAGCTCCGCACGCCGCTATTAAAATAAGGATCGTGTGCCCAGCTCCGGTTCGAAGGGCAAAATTTGTAAATATTGTGCATATTTTGTTTTATCATGTTTCGTTTAGTCATGCATGTCAGTTCCGCTCGCACATATTCGTCTGTTTGCATGTTTCATTTTGTTTAGTGTTACATGTTTTGCATACAGTTTGGGAGATATTTCACATAAAAAGATTCTACCAATGTTAGTGGAAAAAAGGGCTTTCATTAGCTTTTCTTGGTAATAGTTTATCGGTAACGATCCATGCTCTCTGAATAGGCCCCTATCAGTGGCAACTTAGGTCTGGGGGTGAGGTTTGATATTGCCTAGCGTACACGCTAGGTCGTATTTTGTCTTGCTTTGTTTTGATCGTAGGGGACGCTGGACTTGATTGTCTGGCGAGGTCGAGCGGTAAATTTTATTACGGGTGCTAGCATAACACATTTACAACGGTCTTGTATAGCCACCCGTGTCTCGCTCATCCGCTTGACACGGGGAGAAAAGTATGACACGTGAGACTGCGTGAATGTCTGGTGGTGTTCTTTTCTTTTCTTATTTTTAATATTTTTATTTTTGTTTGTTTGTGGCCCGGATAACACGCGCCGGGCGGGACTAATGCCATTTGCATATTTTCGGTAGTTGTGGTTTCAGTCTTTTGGCAGGGTACGCGTGCTACCACACCAGCCTTGGTAGATTAGGCCTCACCGCTGGGGAGATGGAGGCATTCAGGAGCTCTAAGTCATGGGTGCCATTACGTGTGGCGGTTGTAAGCCCGAAGCCCCCAGCGCGGCCTTGTGTGACTAGCTGTGGTCCCATTATTTGGGTCCGAAGGAGCAAGCCCTGGAGCAGCTGCAATGACGATGAATGCAAAAGCGACAAATTCCTCGAACATCGGCCGAGGTCATGGTGGTTGGCTGCCACCCCAGGTTCACTTTTTCCTTCTCTTTATTTTTACTTTTCTTGGTCTTCATGCTTTGGGGACCATGCGCATTTCAAGTTGGGGGAAGGGTGTACTTTGTACACAATTACTTTTGTGTTGAGCGTTGTTAGTTGGTTTAAGGGTCTGTTTCTGTTTTTATTTTATGTCTGTTTCTGTTTTTATTTTATTTTTAAATTTTTGTACAGGGGATACGTTTGTTATGCCTATTTGTATGAGTTAGGTGAGTATGTTAGATTCTTGGCTCATTATTTGCCTATTCAACTTATTTACATGCATATATCTGGCATCTCTGTTTGAATACTTTCGCACCATAAGCAATGGTGAGTAGGTGTTCCCACTTAGTTCACAGTGTGTCCCTAATAGCATTCCCATGTTTCCTTGTCTATCGATTTCTGCAATTGCACAAAATAGTAGGCGTTTGTACTACCCATCGTAGTCTGAATATTTTGCATGCATGTTGTGAGAGTTGAAAACAGGCTTAGGGGATGAAGCAAGGCATTCTTTGTGTAATTAAACCACTATATGAGTCCCGTTGATCCCATTTTACACCCGTCCGTGTCAGTCAGTTGCTGTGTCAAACTTAGGGAACCGGTGTTTGGATGGGGTGTGCTTTGGTAGCCAGCTCTGTGCTCATTTTGGAGGCTTTAAATTGTAGGGAACCATTGTCATGAGAAGTTTTGCTCATGGGTGCTGTGTTTTAAGAACAATCTGAGCCTTAAATTTCAGCCAGAACCCAAAACCCAAAAACCATTTGGATACTAGCCAATAATTCCATTTGAATAAGAGAGAGAGGAAGTCAACTGGCCCCCCCCCCCCCCCCCCCCCCGTTGACCGAAAAAAAAGAAACAATTTCGGATTAAAAAAAAAAAAAAAAAAACCAATAACCGCTCGGGTGCGCTACACCAAAAGTGGTGTAGCGCTACAAATGCCTCTGTTAAAAAAAAAAAAAACGCATACAGGTGCGTCTCTCTCTCTCTCTTCTTCACTTTCTCTTCTTCTTCTTCTTCTTCCTACGCCTCTCTCTCTCCAAACTCCATAACCAATCCACTCCATTATCCTAAAACTCCATAACTCCCTCAAAACTCTACCAATCTTCACCAAAATCCACAGAAACACCCCTCTCACTCTCCTCTACCATAATATCCAACCCAAAATTTCCATAACCTTCCCAAACTTCCAGATCAGAAAACCCAAAAATTTCCAAAAACCCAAACTTTTACCCTTAAGTTAACCAAGTCATGGCACCCAAAAAGCAAAACATTGGTAAGGGGAAGGCAGCGGCTGGTTCCTCTGGCCCGCCGGAGGAAGTCCCAATGGGCCGGGCTAAGCGTAGGGATCGGGAGCAGATTGAGAGGGATAATCAGGCAGCATGGGAGTTGTCCATAAAGGAACGGGGAGTAAAGAATGAGAGGCACATTGTTGATGACGGGTTATGGCCGGCAAACTTCACTCCTTTCCTCGCCATTCGAGACCAACAGTTGAGGTATTGGTTCGAACCTAACCCTGGGTTTAATACTGCTTTAGTTGAAGAGTTTTATAAGAATATGGTTGTGCCGGAGCCGGGTCACTTTTTGGCTCCGGGTGCCCGGATTACTTCAAAAATAGGTAATACCCCGGTCTTTATTGATGCGGCTGAGATAGCCAATGCATGGGATTATCCGAGGCCTACGGGACCCGTAAATTACCCTAGGCCGGATGAGACTTTTGATCAGGATCAGATGGCTGGATTTATGTATGAGCACAGCAGGAATGCTAGGATTCCCCATTGGCCTGGTAGGTTCACGACAGCATATAGGTTTCTCAACCAAGTGGTTTGTTATAATTTGTATCCTAGGGGTCGGGAGGGTGCACCCCAGAAATCGGTCGGGAACTTGATGTTTGCGTTCATGGCTGAGGAAACGGTCTGTGATTGGGCCCTATATGTTTTTGGGCAGATGTGTGATTTTAGGGATGCCCCGACTACATTGAGAATGCCTTTCCCGTGTCTGGTTACCAAAATTCTCAGGAGCAGGAACGTTCCGGGGAGGCGATACTATAGCAATGATGAGTTACTGCCAAAGGAGTTGGACTCCTCGTTTATTCAGAGGAGTATGGCTCAGTTAAGGGGGATTGAAGGATCGTTGCTTTCTCCACCGCCGGCTAGCGCTAATACTAAGACTTGGTTGGAGAAGATATTTGGGTGTGTGACTGGCATTGCTAGGAGCCAGTGGAAGTTGAAAAGGGAGCAGAGGCAGTTGGCTAGGAATCAAATGGATTTACTTGATAGGCAGCGCCACCTGCAGGCGCAGATTTCTGGGCAGAATCCAGGACCTTTCCAACCTAGACAGTGGCCGGTGTTGGAGGTGAGCGATGATTTCGCGGATCCACCTGAGGATGAGGAGCAGTCAGATGCTGGAGATGCTGGGGAAGAAGATTGAGCATAGAGCTGGGCTAGTGGTGGTGTTATTTTATGTGTCTTTGTTGAGTCCTGTCAGTTTATGTGTTATTTCATGTGGTTCGTGCGTCGGTGGTTAGAGTCTTGTCATTTTGGATATTGTGTAATAACTCGTACTACGTTATGTTTGAGACTGTTGTTTTGTGTTGAGCACTGATGTGGTGCCGGAGTCAAGGTGGCGGTCAGTCAGGGTAGGTTGTCCATGCGCTTCTATAGGCCGCCACCCTTTGCATGTTCTTTTTCTTTTTGCAACCACGGTCGTTATAAGCTTGTTAAAGTCCTTAGTTGACCCGATGCACGTTGTTCAACTCTCTTGCATGCATGTTTTATATTTAGCTATGGATGTTTGGTATCTTAATTTCGTTGAGCTTTCATTGTTATAACTGGCGTTGTTTTGATTGGCACGTGGTGATTTTTGTTCCATCTCACGTTGGTCGCCAAGCGCCGCATGGGATGTTGAGTGTTCCGTTGAGCGAAAGTGACATTGTGACTTTGTGGTGGCATGTTTATCTCTACAATTGTTTTGATGCCAAATTGTTCGAATTGTGGCTAGGGCATGCATGTGAATGAGTTAAAGGTGGCAGTAAGAGGAAATTTCATGTTCACTTGCTTTTTAAACAAGTTGCATAACCCTCGTATCCCTTGTTGAGTTTTCTTTTCTTGTTTTGTTATCTTTTATTTCGTTCGTTGCTAGGGACTAGCAACGCTCAAGTTGGGGGATGTGATAGGCGCGCGAAATACATGGATTTTAGCGCCTAAGTAGGGAAATTAGCGCGTTAGACGTGCATTTAAATCCCATTTTCCATTTAATGCGTGCACGTGGTTGGATTTTGTGTTTGTGCTTAATGTGCAGGAAATTGAGTTGTTTTGGCGCTAATGAGAGGTATCCGGGAAGGCCGTGATGAAGCTTCAGAGCGAGAGAAGGCTGTGGAGACTAAGTGTTGGAAGCAAAATCGTGAGAAATGACCAGAGCTCTCTCTAGCGCTACACCATTTTTGGTGTAGCGCTACCTAAGGCCTTAGGGTCAACGCCGGTTAGGAGCGAGTCAACTCAGTCAAACACGCCCGAAGGAGTTCGCGAGCGCTACATAGGAAATGATGTAGCGCTACCGAGGGCGTTAAGGCCAGGAACGGCGCCGTTTTGTTCCTCCGGTGCCCGATTCCGATTTGTTTTAGGATTTTTAATTGTAATTAGTTAGGGATACTATAAATACCCCGTTTTTAACTCAGACTGGGGACGTACGTTTTACTTAGGGTTTGTAGCAGCTTTTGAAACAACGTATTTTTATTTTTGCATCGCTTTTAACTTTTTGGTTGCAGTTCTTCTAGTTCTAGTACGAGATTCAAGTTTTCTTCAGTTCTGTTCCGGATTCCCAGCATCGGATTGGTATTTTTGCTTCGTTAATCAATAGTTTCTTCAGTTTAATTGCGGTATCCGTTCTTCTTGCTATTTCGATTATTTAAATATGTTTAGATTTAAGTTTTCTCTTATTTTTGTTATTGCGTTCGTAATAATCATGTGTGAGTGACTGCATAGGGTGCGGCCGCGGGACGGAAGCGTCACGTGGCTAGTCCAATCATTGTTTTACCTCGTGGCTGAATAAATTCAATTTTGAGCAGTTTTAGGAAACGGAATTTTTCTAACGAACAAACCCAGGCATTGCCAGATTTCGAATGCGCACGGAAATTGGTGACAGGTGGTGCGCATTCGTTAGGGAATATTTTTCAATTCTAAAATCAGTAAATCGAATCATTGTGGCCCGAGTAAACATTGGTTAGGCTAGTTGCAGACGCTGGGTTCCCACGGCTGCGCTCTCCTTTTTAATTCATTAGAAGTCAATTTCTTCAGTAATTAGTTAATCAAACCAGTCAAACAAGGGGTGGCTACCTAAGAGCCAATTAAAACTAGAATTCCACATTTTTGAGTCAGCACCGTCCGTCCGTCTCTGTGGTTCGACTCCGGTACTTCCGGAATTATTGTGCTACACTGGTCGAGAGTCCTACGCTTGGGACGCGTTTTTAGTTTAATTTTATTAACACCCGGTCGGTCAAGCATTAAGTTTAATTTATTTATACTCCATCCTTTTCCGGGTAAAGAAACTAACAATTCATTAAACAATAATTGTTATATAGGTTAAATTCTTTCCACCGCCGATGTAAAAACCCATTTTTCCTCCAAACCAATCGCATCATGCCATATTTATGAGGTTAATGACGTGGCGCGACTGTAGACACCCCATTCTGGACTGTCCGGATTAGTCCTTTTTATTTTCCGTTGTTGACCCGATGATGATAAACGGTCGAGAACAGTCCAGAGTCGATGGATGGATTTGAGCTTTAGATGTTGGATCCTCCACCTTCAAAGCCCGCTTTCAAAGCCCACTTCAAACCCTTCAAAGCTCGAGCCCAATGAACCTCAGCAAAGCCATACCTTGCTTACGCCACCTTCTCGTTGGCGTGCGCCAGGTACTTGCCACGTGTCGATCATCGACCGTTGACTGAGTTTGACCTGGCGCACGGTAGGTCACAGGTGGCGTACGCATGGTCAAGACCGGTCAAATCACTGCTTTTCTGTCACGTGCTCGAAACTTTGCAACCGTCTCAGTACGGCGCAGAGTCCCCTGATCATTGCATTCTGCAGGGGACGTCCCCCTCTCTCTCCTACACAACCCATCACCTAGTCCCATGCATTTAATGCATGGGAGCTCCCTTCTTAACCTAACCAAACCCCTAACCCCAGCTGATCACCCCTGGACTCAGCCTCTCTCCTCTATAAATGCAAGCCCTTGCATTCATTTGCAAGGGTTAACCTCATTTAAGAAACCAAGCCCATCCCTCTCTTCTCTCTTGTTCTTTATTCTCCCATTGAAGGAAAGAGAGAAAGAGAAGCTCAGTACACACTCCTCTCCACTGTCCAGTCACTTCACACCCTCCATCTTCAACATCCAAAGCTCCATCCATTCTTCTATCTCTTGCGACCAAAGGTATACCACCTTTGTGTTGCTTTCTGTTTTCAGTTCCTGAGGGGAACCAGAAGGGTTCTGGCTAGTAACTGATACTAGTCCAGACCCCTCTCTGGTAAAATAAATCAGTCGTAGAGGCCACTTCATGGCGCACGCCAGTTTAGCCATGCCGTACGCCACCTTTGGCTGTATGTGCACAGCTGGCGTGGGGATCATGAAACGTCCTTTTGTCGCTTATCTTATTTATGTCATCACCTTACAGCATGCTAAAAACCAGTCTATTGCTTTCTGTATTTTAGAACTGTTCAAATGTAGCTTTCAATACTTGTACTTTCTTTGTTCTCAAGGCCTCTGGGGTACTTCTGGTCTTGATCCAGAGCCCAGATGATGTAAAGCCAAACACTGGTCAACACACAAACCTGGCGTACGGCTCCTGTAGGTGGCGTACGGCACGCTTGTTAAAGGCCAGTGCCTGGCCCTTACATCCTAGCTCAATCCTGGCCTCTTGTTCCTCCCCACTCTGTTTATGGGGTCTGTCTTGCTATTTCCCTGGCTACTGGCCATCCTATTATGTCTGTATCTGTGTATAATCAATATTATAGCCTGTGTGGTTTGCCCTGGGTGTGCACTGGTCCCTTCCAGAGCCCAGAGGATTGAGAGTAGGAGCTGTAAGAAATTGAGGTGGTAGTGTACGCCAGCCTGAAGGTGGCGTGCGCAGGGTATGCTGGCGTGTCGTGGCTTTGCCATGGCGTGCCAGCATGTCGCCTGCTCACGCACCCGACGGGCAGCGTACATCATCCTGTTGGGCTTCTGGCAGCGCTTGTTCTCAATCTATGCTCTTACATCTACTTTAATTCAAGCAAGCAAATCATCATCCATCAACATTTTTGTCATATAAAACCGCAACGTGTTACAGTATTAAATCCCTATTAACTGTTCCCCCGCCCTAACTGGCCAAAAATGATCAAATGAGAGAAAAATGCAAACGTTTTAATAAAATGCCCGAGTAGAGACCGATCTTCGGATTGGGCGAGAGGGGTGCCATAAAACCCTTCCCCTCTCGTAACCTGGCTCCCGAACCTCAGATATCGAAGGTGACGACGGACCAGTCTACGCCTTCTCAAATCAAATCAAACATTTTTTAAATCAAAGCAAAACGTAGCAAACGTTCTCGAGTTCGGTTCCTTGGGTATTGTTCCGCTAAAACCCGAGTGGCGACTCTGAATCGAAGCGTTTCGCCGCGCTATTTTCCAAAAGGGCCGCCCCCCCCGAACAATATCCATTCCAAACCAAAATCGGGCGATTTTCGGGGCGTGTGTCCACAGTGGCGACTCTGCTGGGGATCATTGCATTGACTAATATTTAGACATTAATACATAAATGAAACAATCTTCAAAAGCCTGGCACAACAGTACGCTCCGCGCTGCTGAAGAACGGAATGGTAACGTAACAGGATCTCAGCATCCGACCAATCCGAACTGGGGCTTTTACTATTGTTCGCTTATGTAGTTTTGTCTAAGTATTGATCAATAAAAGTGAGCCAAGCTTCAAAAGGCATTTCGAAACTTTTTGCATTTCTCTCTCATTCGATCAATCTTTGGCATTCTTCATTTGCATCAATGTTGGATAAACCCCGTTGAGGTGTTTTGGGTAACCGGCACAGTTTACTGGAGCCCGGGGTCCTCGAACGCCCAACAACCTTGGACGATGATGAGTCGTAATACCGTTCGACCATTGCTTTGCTGCACGCATTGCAGTGGGAGGTATACCGCGGCTCTAGTCAGAGGAACCCCTTTCAGCCAAAACCAGCCTCGTCATGCGTATAAAGCAATAGAACCTTTCAACCTAGGACAGGAACCTGCAGGGTAGGATTACTTGCATCTAACCCCCATAAACTGTCTATGTGTTACTGCTTTTCCTATCGCATGTCTGTACATACATTCATACCAATCTGCGTAGGAGTATGCTAGGGCGGCTTTTAGGTAGTCTCTTCGAGTCTGTCTCATGCCGATCAGGACGCTGCCTGGACCAATGAAGAGTCGTGTATCTTGATGGTGCACGTCATCAGTTTTCAAAGTCCTTGGATCAGCGAGACTTTGGGAAATCAAAACTTTCTAAACCCTTGTCTAAAAACCCGATCGAAGTTTCAAACAGAAAACTAGGAACAACGGAGAGAATGCCGTGATACTTGCACCATCCAAGTTAAAGTGCTAATCACTTACACCATCAAGGCTGCTTACGCCACTTCGGTTCCGGTATCACGTCATCTGCATCGAGTTGTTCCGACCTCCAAAGTTGAAACTTCGATAAAGGAGCGGTCAAAAGGCTTAGGTCGTTTTGACATCCCTTAGTGTCCATCGACTCAAACAAGGATACGCCATCGAAAAAGAAATCCGAGGATTCTGGCAGCATCCGACCGCCATGAGACAAACTCGTTTCTAGAGTCTAGGAGGACACTGACGACGATGACATGCGCATTGCATTCTTTCAAATTCTTTCAAAAGCTTGCTGCAGGAACGCCACTGAGTTCTCATTTACTTTGCTGTCCAAAGCTCTAGGCCATCACCCTCACCGATCATCAAATCCAAAATGACAGCACAAACAGATATGGCTGAACTGCAGAGGGCTATACAGGAACTGAACCAGAAAATGGACAAGCAAATGGATATGGTCCAGGGGCTAGTTGACCTTTTTACTTCCGTCATGTCAAAGTTGGATCAGGGGCTAATCAAGGAATCCTCTCAAGCCTGCCACGCTCCTGCCGTCGGAAAGTGCTCGAAGGACATGTTCAAAGACCTGGCTGAGTTTCATGAAGGCAGGACTTACCCGAAGGAGAATGTTGGATCCTTTTTCAAAGCCCATGCTGAAAGGGAGGATATGTGCAATAAAGAAATCAATCCCAAAGGCAAAAGGGTGCATCATGTTCCTCAATCCGATCGTCGGAACCCACCAAGGACCTTCTCTCGCTTCTCCACACCGTTGTCCTCAGTTTATGAGAAGCTCCTCGAAGCTGGCTTCCTCAAACCACTTCTTCCAACCCCTTTACCTCGAACATTCCCGGCATCTTACGATTCAAATGCCTATTGTGCCTTCCATCAAATGCCTGGCCACCTCACTGATGCCTGCTTCCGCCTTCGACATGCCATTCAAGATCTCATCGACAATGGCATCATCCCAGCTCCGCTCCCATCAAGGCCCAGTGTCATCTCTGAGCCCCTGCCTCAACATGTTTCTAACCCACATGTTAGCCAGATATCCATCAGCTCCACTCAAATCAACCCTACCTCCACCATATTCAATCAATCCAAACCAGTCGTGTCTCCCCCATCCGAGCCCGAGGTTAACCTGATGGTCATAGATGCAATCAAGGTCCTTGCTGCCAACACCAGGATTGACAGTGATGAGGAGCCTACAAAGGAGGAATTCAAGAGGAAGGTTAATCGATCAAAGGAGAAAGCGGACTGGCTGAGATCTTTCAATCATGAGAATTTGGGACTGTTCCCTCAAATGGGTCTGGCCGAAGAGGATGAAGCACTGTTGCTTGGGCCTGTCATCCTCTAGCTCCCACTTCTCTGCAAGGAAGTCAAGGGTAACTATAAAAGTTGCATTTTCAAATCGCGTCTATTTTGCATTGACACTTTCGAGTCTGAATCTGACACAGTGTCTGTCAAGTCGTCTAAGTCTAGCTCTGAGTTGGAGTTTGTGCCTCTTGGCCCTCCATGTCGTAGCTTCTATTCGAGTCTTTTGTTGTACTTGGCAACCCCGAGGGCTTTATGATATGCATTATCCTGCTTCTAAGTACTTTGCTGGCTTTTAAATAAACTGTGTCGACCCTGACGACGAAGGGATAGATTTCGATGGGATCATCCCCAAGGAAATGTGTTCTCTCGCCGAAAGGGAAGACGAAAGGCATGCTCAGCCTATTAAAAGGAAGAAGTAATTTCAAATAAACTTGAAAGATGAGGTAGACCCCCGAAAGCTTCAAAGTGGTTCAGTGCTGTCCCCAGAAGGGCATTGTACCAATTCAGACATGTTCAAAGAATTCAACAATATCTTGGCATGGATCTCACAAAGATACACCTGGCGATGATCAGAAGATAAAGAAGCATCGAATCCCCTGGTACCGGATGCCAATCCAGAAAGCAGAAGCTCAAAAGGCTCCAGGCCATGTACCATGTCCAAAACAGTAGCAGCATCATTCCTATCAAGCGCACATTAAAAAGGTGCAAAAAGGTGGCCTAGAGCGAGGCATTTCAAACCGAAGCAGTCAGAACCCTTTCACTATCAAAGCCATTCTATCTGGGGCTACAATCAAAGATTATCGGCCTCAACAAAGTTCAATACTGTGGTCAACATGGATCAATTCAAGTGCTACTTTTCCTTGAGAGAAGCTCGTTGGGTCGAAAACCACAAGGGTGGGCGATTCCAAGCAAAAGTTAGAGCAGCCTGTTAGACCGAAAACCTAAGGAGGCGGTCTAGGCAAAAATAATAGGCAAAGTCAAAAGCTCGCTAGACCGAAGACCCAAGTGGGCGGTACTAGGCAAAAGTTAGAGCGTAAAAGGAGAGGTAAAATACACGAGTGAACCTTGGCCTGAACTACGTTTTGACCTGATTCCCCAGAAGGGGATACGTAGGCAGTCTCTCTCTTCGAGACTCGGTCATAATCTATCAACTGGATCTCAAGTTTTGGCTTTGGTGCACCACGTTGGCCGCCTGAATTATGTTTTGACAAATCCTTCCTCGAAGTTCGATTGCAATCTGTCAGTTGGATCCAAGGCTTTGGTACATCGCCGTAGTCAAGAAGAAAACAAGCTTCATTTGTGCAGAAGGGGGAAAACCTTTCATCTTTCAATTTTATTTCAAACTACTTCTTCAATTTCAAAGCTGAGCAAAAGCCTTCAAAAAAAAAAAAATAAATAAAAATCTGAAGCATGAAAAACAGAACGAAATGCTCGTGAGGCCCAATGGGCTCACAGTTTATTCTAAGTCAGCAGAGTCTAGTGTAAGCGATCGCAGCGGGCTTGTAGTCATGCACGCTAGTTTGAGGTGCATGCGCTCACTTGTTCAAAGTGATGCACGTTGGTTTCAAACCCGCTTGTGCTTATTCGATTCCTGGAGCAAGCAACAGTAGGCGGCCATCGTGCCTACCAAATATTTTGGACTCCTGCGTGGGTACCTCAAGTTCAAATCAAGGTCTCGGTGCCTCGAAAGTTGTTCTATCATTCAAAGTACCTCGAATGTCATTCAAGGGGCTTTTGCCAAGTTTTTTTTCTATGCCATGCAAGTCATACGGACCTAACGTGACTGCATGGGGGTGTCGGTTTCAGTCCGGGCCTATATGAGTCATCTCTTTGCGTCTTTTTGTCCATCTTTGCGACAATTTTCGAGTGCTTTAATCTGTTTCCCATTCTGGGGCTTTCTTCTCAATTTTATTTGTTTGTACAGGTCATTGTACATCTATTTGACCTTACGTAAGCGTCAGTTTCACCTGTCCACTGGACATTTGAATTTTTGGCTCATCAAAGCCCAAGATTTCATTTTTCCGCGAATCTAAGAGTCCGCCTCTTATCCTGGGGCTTCTTCTCTCTTTTCATTCGAGCTAGGCAAGTCTATACATATACGTGTGTCTGTGTGTCGACTCAGCTCACTTGTCAACGCAAATTAGATATTAGTGGTGGGTTTATGCACTCTGTCGCAAAGGAGAGTCAATAAACTGAAAAATGTAACTTTTACATTGCTACCCTAGCTTCTATCTTCTATCCAAGCAGTGGAATCGTGTGAACAACAAGAGTATGTCAGCCCATGGCAAAGCAAAACATATCTATGGGGCACATTTGCCTAAGCATCAAGGAAGGGGCAACCAGGCCCAATGTCGTCACTATGTCAACTGAGGCACACCAGCCCGCTCAATGCCCCTCTATTTGGGCACGCAAGCCCGAAACTCAAAAGCAGAAGGCAGTAAAGTAAGGAGACTCAGTGGTAGTCCTCAAGCGTTGTCGTCCTCTTAGAAGCCGCCCTTAGCTTGCGTTTGTATTTTCGATTTGTGCATTCAATTTAATACATATCATTGCATATTGTATATCAACTGTTCAAAAAAAGGAAAAGTCTATCAAGTGCTAAAGCATGCCTGTCCAGTATCGAAAGCAGCAAGTAATCAGGATTTTGGGGGTTCACACCTGGGATCTAGTCACTATTGGAACTAAAACCGGAGCTGCTGCTTTGGGATAGTGCAATTGCAAAGGGTGATGCCACATGTCGTTCTCCCTATCCATTTCTCCATGGCAAATGTCAAGGGCACAGCCTCATTGTCCCACTCCACTAGGACTTGGAGCACATTTTGGTAATCAGAATACAATTCAAAGCAGCAATGACTCATGCAGCTCGAAATCCAAGTTCACGGACGACATGCTCATCCTAAAGAATGATCCTCCAGTATTGTCCTTCTCAAATCAACGACGGTCAGCCATATCGTCCTTCTAATCAATTCAAATCAACGAAGGTCAGCCCTATCGTCCTTCTAATCAATTCAAATCAACGACGGTCAGCCATATCGTCCTTCTAATCAATTCAAATCAACGACGGTCAGCCATATCGTCCTTCTCGAATCAACGACGGTCAGCCATATCGTCCTTCTAATCAATTCAAATCAACGACGGTCAACCATGTCGTCCTCAAAGTCAATTCAATGCAACGACGGTCAGCCATATCGTCCTTTCAATTCAATCAACGACGGTCAGCCATATCGTCTTTCAAATCAATTCAATCAATGACGGTCAGCCATGTCGTCCTCAAAGTCAATTCAATGCAACGACGGTCAGCCATATCGTCCTTTCAATTCAATCAACGACGGTCAGCCATATCGTCTTTCAAATCAATTCAATCAATGACGGTCAGCCATATCGTCCTTTTCAAATCAACGACGGTCAGCCATATCGTCCTTCTCAAATCAACGACGGTCAGTCATATCGTCCTTCTCAAATCAACGACGGTCAGTCATATCGTCCTTCTCAATCCAATGACGGCCAGCCATGTCGTCCTCAAAGTCAATTCAGTGCAACGACGATCAGAATGTCGTCCACTTCAATCCATCAACGGCGATCAGCCATATCGCCCGCTTCCAACCCTTCACGGCATTCAGAATATCGCCCGCCGTTCAACTCAGTGTACGCCCATCCAATCAATCACCACCACGGCGGTCTGCCCGTCCAATCAGTCTATAACAACCGTCCGCCTATCCTGATCCATATCTATGTATAGCAAGTGCAACTTCCAACAGTTTCATTGCTCTGTCTCGGATGGTCTTTGATAAGGAGATTGGCTCTGGTTCCCAACAGATGGAATTTAACCTACCTGACACGACCTACCCGTGGCTGTTGAAGTTTCTGTAGGCCGAAGAAGGTTCGATCCCCCAGGGTAATGATTTGTCCGCAACTGATTAATCCCCAGGAGAGTCCGTCTCGGCATTCAATGATGGTCTGCCCATCCCCGTTTCCCAACAAAGTTCAAATTCTCTTTCAATCAAATCAACGATGGTTTAACGAGTCATCCCTTAAAAATGACCCACCGTCTCAAGTCAACGATGGTTTAACGAGTCATCCCTTAAAAATGACCCACCGTCTCAAGTCAACGATGGTTTAACGAGTCATCCCTTAAAAATGACCCACCGTCTCAAGTCAACGATGGTTTAACGAGTCATCCCTTAAAAATGACCCACCGTCACAAGTCAACGATGGTTTAACGAGTCATCCCTTAAAAATGACCCACCGTCTCAAGTCAACGATGGTTTAACGAGTCATCCCTTAAAAATGACCCACCGTCTCAAGTCAACGATGGTTTAACGAGTCATCCCTTAAAAATGACCCACCGTCTCAAGTCAACGATGGTTTAACGAGTCATCCCTTAAAAATGACCCACCGTCACAAGTCAACGATGGTTTAACGAGTCATCCCTTAAAAATGACCCACCGTCACAAGTCAACGATGGTTTAACGAGTCATCCCTTAAAAATGACCCACCGTCTCAAGTCAACGATGGTTTAACGAGTCATCCCTTAAAAATGACCCACCGTCTCAAGTCAACGATGGTTTAACGAGTCATCCCTTAAAAATGACCCACCGTCTCAAGTCAACGATGGTTTAACGAGTCGTCCTTCAACGATGACCCACCGTCACAAGTCAACGGCGATCAGAACGTCGTCCCGTTCAATTCATCAACGGCGATCAGAACATCGTCCGGTTCAATTCATCAACGGCGACCCGAACATTGTCTTGCTCAATTCGTCAACGACGATCAGAATACCATTCGATAGGTCCGTCCGTCTGCAACTAAGTGTTCCCCAGAAGAGTCTGCCGCATCCTGCCTCGAACGAATACCCTTACTTCAGTCTCGCTTCAAATGCATTTTCCAGCAGCCTTATTGCTTTGTCTCGGATGGTCTTTGATAAGGAGATTGGCTCTGATTCCCAACAGATGGAATTTAACCTACCTGACACGACTTACCCGTGGATGTTGGAGTTCTTTGTATCGAGGACGGTTTGGTCCCAATCAACGACGGTCCACCCGTCCAATTTCAAATCAACGACGGACCACCCGTCCAATTTCAAATCAACGACGGACCACCCGTCCAATTTCAAATCAACGACGGTCCACCCGTCCGATTTCAAATCAACGACGGTCCACCCGTCCGATTTCAAATCAACGACGGTCCACCCGTCCGATTTCAATTCAACGACGGTCCACCCGTCCGATTTCAATTCAACGACGGTCCACCCGTCCGATTTCAATTCAACGACGGTCCACCCGTCCGATTTCAATTCAACAACGGTCCACCCGTCCAATTTCAAATCAACGACGGTCCACCCGTCCAATTCCAAATCAACGACGATCGATCCGTCCAATTTCAAATCAACGACGGTCCACCCGTCAAATTTCAAATCAACGACGGTCCACCCGTCCAATTTCTGCCCTCCGCGAGCAGCAGTCTTTCTCAAGTAATCTGTCTGGCTGAACTCACCAATCAGGTTCTTTAAGGTTCATGCCTTCTTTATCTTGCTCGGGATAGTCAAGAGTAGGGTGTCTAGACAACCTTTGACGTTACTTGTCTCCACTCAACCAAATGGTGCTCCAAGTGCCGTCAAAGGGGGGCTTCTGTAGACACCCCATTCTGGACTGTCCGGATTAGTCCTTTTTATTTTCCGTTGTTGACCCGATGATGATAAACGGTCGAGAACAGTCCAGAGTCGATGGATGGATTTGAGCTTTAGATGTTGGATCCTCCACCTTCAAAGCCCGCTTTCAAAGCCCACTTCAAACCCTTCAAAGCTCGAGCCCAATGAACCTCAGCAAAGCCATACCTTGCTTACGCCACCTTCTCGTTGGCGTGCGCCAGGTACTTGCCACGTGTCGATCATCGACCGTTGACTGAGTTTGACCTGGCGCACGGTAGGTCACAGGTGGCGTACGCATGGTCAAGACCGGTCAAATCACTGCTTTTCTGTCACGTGCTCGAAACTTTGCAACCGTCTCAGTACGGCGCAGAGTCCCCTGATCATTGCATTCTGCAGGGGACGTCCCCCTCTCTCTCCTACACAACCCATCACCTAGTCCCATGCATTTAATGCATGGGAGCTCCCTTCTTAACCTAACCAAACCCCTAACCCCAGCTGATCACCCCTGGACTCAGCCTCTCTCCTCTATAAATGCAAGCCCTTGCATTCATTTGCAAGGGTTAACCTCATTTAAGAAACCAAGCCCATCCCTCTCTTCTCTCTTGTTCTTTATTCTCCCATTGAAGGAAAGAGAGAAAGAGAAGCTCAGTACACACTCCTCTCCACTGTCCAGTCACTTCACACCCTCCATCTTCAACATCCAAAGCTCCATCCATTCTTCTATCTCTTGCGACCAAAGGTATACCACCTTTGTGTTGCTTTCTGTTTTCAGTTCCTGAGGGGAACCAGAAGGGTTCTGGCTAGTAACTGATACTAGTCCAGACCCCTCTCTGGTAAAATAAATCAGTCGTAGAGGCCACTTCATGGCGCACGCCAGTTTAGCCATGCCGTACGCCACCTTTGGCTGTATGTGCACAGCTGGCGTGGGGATCATGAAACGTCCTTTTGTCGCTTATCTTATTTATGTCATCACCTTACAGCATGCTAAAAACCAGTCTATTGCTTTCTGTATTTTAGAACTGTTCAAATGTAGCTTTCAATACTTGTACTTTCTTTGTTCTCAAGGCCTCTGGGGTACTTCTGGTCTTGATCCAGAGCCCAGATGATGTAAAGCCAAACACTGGTCAACACACAAACCTGGCGTACGGCTCCTGTAGGTGGCGTACGGCACGCTTGTTAAAGGCCAGTGCCTGGCCCTTACATCCTAGCTCAATCCTGGCCTCTTGTTCCTCCCCACTCTGTTTATGGGGTCTGTCTTGCTATTTCCCTGGCTACTGGCCATCCTATTATGTCTGTATCTGTGTATAATCAATATTATAGCCTGTGTGGTTTGCCCTGGGTGTGCACTGGTCCCTTCCAGAGCCCAGAGGATTGAGAGTAGGAGCTGTAAGAAATTGAGGTGGTAGTGTACGCCAGCCTGAAGGTGGCGTGCGCAGGGTATGCTGGCGTGTCGTGGCTTTGCCATGGCGTGCCAGCATGTCGCCTGCTCACGCACCCGACGGGCAGCGTACATCATCCTGTTGGGCTTCTGGCAGCGCTTGTTCTCAATCTATGCTCTTACATCTACTTTAATTCAAGCAAGCAAATCATCATCCATCAACATTTTTGTCATATAAAACCGCAACGTGTTACAGTATTAAATCCCTATTAACTGTTCCCCCGCCCTAACTGGCCAAAAATGATCAAATGAGAGAAAAATGCAAACGTTTTAATAAAATGCCCGAGTAGAGACCGATCTTCGGATTGGGCGAGAGGGGTGCCATAAAACCCTTCCCCTCTCGTAACCTGGCTCCCGAACCTCAGATATCGAAGGTGACGACGGACCAGTCTACGCCTTCTCAAATCAAATCAAACATTTTTTAAATCAAAGCAAAACGTAGCAAACGTTCTCGAGTTCGGTTCCTTGGGTATTGTTCCGCTAAAACCCGAGTGGCGACTCTGAATCGAAGCGTTTCGCCGCGCTATTTTCCAAAAGGGCCGCCCCCCCCGAACAATATCCATTCCAAACCAAAATCGGGCGATTTTCGGGGCGTGTGTCCACAGTGGCGACTCTGCTGGGGATCATTGCATTGACTAATATTTAGACATTAATACATAAATGAAACAATCTTCAAAAGCCTGGCACAACAGTACGCTCCGCGCTGCTGAAGAACGGAATGGTAACGTAACAGGATCTCAGCATCCGACCAATCCGAACTGGGGCTTTTACTATTGTTCGCTTATGTAGTTTTGTCTAAGTATTGATCAATAAAAGTGAGCCAAGCTTCAAAAGGCATTTCGAAACTTTTTGCATTTCTCTCTCATTCGATCAATCTTTGGCATTCTTCATTTGCATCAATGTTGGATAAACCCCGTTGAGGTGTTTTGGGTAACCGGCACAGTTTACTGGAGCCCGGGGTCCTCGAACGCCCAACAACCTTGGACGATGATGAGTCGTAATACCGTTCGACCATTGCTTTGCTGCACGCATTGCAGTGGGAGGTATACCGCGGCTCTAGTCAGAGGAACCCCTTTCAGCCAAAACCAGCCTCGTCATGCGTATAAAGCAATAGAACCTTTCAACCTAGGACAGGAACCTGCAGGGTAGGATTACTTGCATCTAACCCCCATAAACTGTCTATGTGTTACTGCTTTTCCTATCGCATGTCTGTACATACATTCATACCAATCTGCGTAGGAGTATGCTAGGGCGGCTTTTAGGTAGTCTCTTCGAGTCTGTCTCATGCCGATCAGGACGCTGCCTGGACCAATGAAGAGTCGTGTATCTTGATGGTGCACGTCATCAGTTTTCAAAGTCCTTGGATCAGCGAGACTTTGGGAAATCAAAACTTTCTAAACCCTTGTCTAAAAACCCGATCGAAGTTTCAAACAGAAAACTAGGAACAACGGAGAGAATGCCGTGATACTTGCACCATCCAAGTTAAAGTGCTAATCACTTACACCATCAAGGCTGCTTACGCCACTTCGGTTCCGGTATCACGTCATCTGCATCGAGTTGTTCCGACCTCCAAAGTTGAAACTTCGATAAAGGAGCGGTCAAAAGGCTTAGGTCGTTTTGACATCCCTTAGTGTCCATCGACTCAAACAAGGATACGCCATCGAAAAAGAAATCCGAGGATTCTGGCAGCATCCGACCGCCATGAGACAAACTCGTTTCTAGAGTCTAGGAGGACACTGACGACGATGACATGCGCATTGCATTCTTTCAAATTCTTTCAAAAGCTTGCTGCAGGAACGCCACTGAGTTCTCATTTACTTTGCTGTCCAAAGCTCTAGGCCATCACCCTCACCGATCATCAAATCCAAAATGACAGCACAAACAGATATGGCTGAACTGCAGAGGGCTATACAGGAACTGAACCAGAAAATGGACAAGCAAATGGATATGGTCCAGGGGCTAGTTGACCTTTTTACTTCCGTCATGTCAAAGTTGGATCAGGGGCTAATCAAGGAATCCTCTCAAGCCTGCCACGCTCCTGCCGTCGGAAAGTGCTCGAAGGACATGTTCAAAGACCTGGCTGAGTTTCATGAAGGCAGGACTTACCCGAAGGAGAATGTTGGATCCTTTTTCAAAGCCCATGCTGAAAGGGAGGATATGTGCAATAAAGAAATCAATCCCAAAGGCAAAAGGGTGCATCATGTTCCTCAATCCGATCGTCGGAACCCACCAAGGACCTTCTCTCGCTTCTCCACACCGTTGTCCTCAGTTTATGAGAAGCTCCTCGAAGCTGGCTTCCTCAAACCACTTCTTCCAACCCCTTTACCTCGAACATTCCCGGCATCTTACGATTCAAATGCCTATTGTGCCTTCCATCAAATGCCTGGCCACCTCACTGATGCCTGCTTCCGCCTTCGACATGCCATTCAAGATCTCATCGACAATGGCATCATCCCAGCTCCGCTCCCATCAAGGCCCAGTGTCATCTCTGAGCCCCTGCCTCAACATGTTTCTAACCCACATGTTAGCCAGATATCCATCAGCTCCACTCAAATCAACCCTACCTCCACCATATTCAATCAATCCAAACCAGTCGTGTCTCCCCCATCCGAGCCCGAGGTTAACCTGATGGTCATAGATGCAATCAAGGTCCTTGCTGCCAACACCAGGATTGACAGTGATGAGGAGCCTACAAAGGAGGAATTCAAGAGGAAGGTTAATCGATCAAAGGAGAAAGCGGACTGGCTGAGATCTTTCAATCATGAGAATTTGGGACTGTTCCCTCAAATGGGTCTGGCCGAAGAGGATGAAGCACTGTTGCTTGGGCCTGTCATCCTCTAGCTCCCACCTCTCTGCAAGGAAGTCAAGGGTAACTATAAAAGTTGCATTTTCAAATCGCGTCTATTTTGCATTGACACTTTCGAGTCTGAATCTGACACAGTGTCTGTCAAGTCGTCTAAGTCTAGCTCTGAGTTGGAGTTTGTGCCTCTTGGCCCTCCATGTCGTAGCTTCTATTCGAGTCTTTTGTTGTACTTGGCAACCCCGAGGGCTTTATGATATGCATTATCCTGCTTCTAAGTACTTTGCTGGCTTTTAAATAAACTGTGTCGACCCTGACGACGAAGGGATAGATTTCGATGGGATCATCCCCAAGGAAATGTGTTCCCTCGCCGAAAGGGAAGACGAAAGGCATGCTCAGCCTATTAAAAGGAAGAAGTAATTTCAAATAAACTTGAAAGATGAGGTAGACCCCCGAAAGCTTCAAAGTGGTTCAGTGCTGTCCCCAGAAGGGCATTGTACCAATTCAGACATGTTCAAAGAATTCAACAATATCTTGGCATGGATCTCACAAAGATACACCTGGCGATGATCAGAAGATAAAGAAGCATCGAATCCCCTGGTACCGGATGCCAATCCAGAAAGCAGAAGCTCAAAAGGCTCCAGGCCATGTACCATGTCCAAAACAGTAGCAGCATCATTCCTATCAAGCGCACATTAAAAAGGTGCAAAAAGGTGGCCTAGAGCGAGGCATTTCAAACCGAAGCAGTCAGAACCCTTTCACTATCAAAGCCATTCTATCTGGGGCTACAATCAAAGATTATCGGCCTCAACAAAGTTCAATACTGTGGTCAACATGGATCAATTCAAGTGCTACTTTTCCTTGAGAGAAGCTCGTTGGGTCGAAAACCACAAGGGTGGGCGATTCCAAGCAAAAGTTAGAGCAGCCTGTTAGACCGAAAACCTAAGGAGGCGGTCTAGGCAAAAATAATAGGCAAAGTCAAAAGCTCGCTAGACCGAAGACCCAAGTGGGCGGTACTAGGCAAAAGTTAGAGCGTAAAAGGAGAGGTAAAATACACGAGTGAACCTTGGCCTGAACTACGTTTTGACCTGATTCCCCAGAAGGGGATACGTAGGCAGTCTCTCTCTTCGAGACTCGGTCATAATCTATCAACTGGATCTCAAGTTTTGGCTTTGGTGCACCACGTTGGCCGCCTGAATTATGTTTTGACAAATCCTTCCTCGAAGTTCGATTGCAATCTGTCAGTTGGATCCAAGGCTTTGGTACATCGCCGTAGTCAAGAAGAAAACAAGCTTCATTTGTGCAGAAGGGGGAAAACCTTTCATCTTTCAATTTTATTTCAAACTACTTCTTCAATTTCAAAGCTGAGCAAAAGCCTTCAAAAAAAAAAAAATAAATAAAAATCTGAAGCATGAAAAACAGAACGAAATGCTCGTGAGGCCCAATGGGCTCACAGTTTATTCTAAGTCAGCAGAGTCTAGTGTAAGCGATCGCAGCGGGCTTGTAGTCATGCACGCTAGTTTGAGGTGCATGCGCTCACTTGTTCAAAGTGATGCACGTTGGTTTCAAACCCGCTTGTGCTTATTCGATTCCTGGAGCAAGCAACAGTAGGCGGCCATCGTGCCTACCAAATATTTTGGACTCCTGCGTGGGTACCTCAAGTTCAAATCAAGGTCTCGGTGCCTCGAAAGTTGTTCTATCATTCAAAGTACCTCGAATGTCATTCAAGGGGCTTTTGCCAAGTTTTTTTTCTATGCCATGCAAGTCATACGGACCTAACGTGACTGCATGGGGGTGTCGGTTTCAGTCCGGGCCTATATGAGTCATCTCTTTGCGTCTTTTTGTCCATCTTTGCGACAATTTTCGAGTGCTTTAATCTGTTTCCCATTCTGGGGCTTTCTTCTCAATTTTATTTGTTTGTACAGGTCATTGTACATCTATTTGACCTTACGTAAGCGTCAGTTTCACCTGTCCACTGGACATTTGAATTTTTGGCTCATCAAAGCCCAAGATTTCATTTTTCCGCGAATCTAAGAGTCCGCCTCTTATCCTGGGGCTTCTTCTCTCTTTTCATTCGAGCTAGGCAAGTCTATACATATACGTGTGTCTGTGTGTCGACTCAGCTCACTTGTCAACGCAAATTAGATATTAGTGGTGGGTTTATGCACTCTGTCGCAAAGGAGAGTCAATAAACTGAAAAATGTAACTTTTACATTGCTACCCTAGCTTCTATCTTCTATCCAAGCAGTGGAATCGTGTGAACAACAAGAGTATGTCAGCCCATGGCAAAGCAAAACATATCTATGGGGCACATTTGCCTAAGCATCAAGGAAGGGGCAACCAGGCCCAATGTCGTCACTATGTCAACTGAGGCACACCAGCCCGCTCAATGCCCCTCTATTTGGGCACGCAAGCCCGAAACTCAAAAGCAGAAGGCAGTAAAGTAAGGAGACTCAGTGGTAGTCCTCAAGCGTTGTCGTCCTCTTAGAAGCCGCCCTTAGCTTGCGTTTGCATTTTCGATTTGTGCATTCAATTTAATACATATCATTGCATATTGTATATCAACTGTTCAAAAAAAGGAAAAGTCTATCAAGTGCTAAAGCATGCCTGTCCAGTATCGAAAGCAGCAAGTAATCAGGATTTTGGGGGTTCACACCTGGGATCTAGTCACTATTGGAACTAAAACCGGAGCTGCTGCTTTGGGATAGTGCAATTGCAAAGGGTGATGCCACATGTCGTTCTCCCTATCCATTTCTCCATGGCAAATGTCAAGGGCACAGCCTCATTGTCCCACTCCACTAGGACTTGGAGCACATTTTGGTAATCAGAATACAATTCAAAGCAGCAATGACTCATGCAGCTCGAAATCCAAGTTCACGGACGACATGCTCATCCTAAAGAATGATCCTCCAGTATTGTCCTTCTCAAATCAACGACGGTCAGCCATATCGTCCTTCTAATCAATTCAAATCAACGACGGTCAGCCATATCGTCCTTCTAATCAATTCAAATCAACGACGGTCAGCCATATCGTCCTTCTAATCAATTCAAATCAACGACGGTCAGCCATATCGTCCTTCTCGAATCAACGACGGTTAGCCATATCGTCCTTCTAATCAATTCAAATCAACGACGGTCAACCATGTCGTCCTCAAAGTCAATTCAATGCAACGACGGTCAGCCATATCGTCCTTTCAATTCAATCAACGACGGTCAGCCATATCATCTTTCAAATCAATTCAATCAATGACGGTCAGCCATGTCGTCCTCAAAGTCAATTCAATGCAACGACGGTCAGCCATATCGTCCTTTCAATTCAATCAACGACGGTCAGCCATATCGTCTTTCAAATCAATTCAATCAATGACGGTCAGCCATATCGTCCTTTTCAAATCAACGACGGTCAGCCATATCGTCCTTCTCAAATCAACGACGGTCAGTCATATCGTCCTTCTCAAATCAACGACGGTCAGTCATATCGTCCTTCTCAATCCAATGACGGCCAGCCATGTCGTCCTCAAAGTCAATTCAGTGCAACGACGATCAGAATGTCGTCCACTTCAATCCATCAACGGCGATCAGCCATATCGCCCGCTTCCAACCCTTCACGGCATTCAGAATATCGCCCGCCGTTCAACTCAGTGTACGCCCATCCAATCAATCACCACCACGGCGGTCTGCCCGTCCAATCAGTCTATAACAACCGTCCGCCTATCCTGATCCATATCTATGTATAGCAAGTGCAACTTCCAACAGTTTCATTGCTCTGTCTCGGATGGTCTTTGATAAGGAGATTGGCTCTGGTTCCCAACAGATGGAATTTAACCTACCTGACACGACCTACCCGTGGCTGTTGAAGTTTCTGTAGGCCGAAGAAGGTTCGATCCCCCAGGGTAATGATTTGTCCGCAACTGATTAATCCCCAGGAGAGTCCGTCTCGGCATTCAATGATGGTCTGCCCATCCCCGTTTCCCAACAAAGTTCAAATTCTCTTTCAATCAAATCAACGATGGTTTAACGAGTCATCCCTTAAAAATGACCCACCGTCTCAAGTCAACGATGGTTTAACGAGTCATCCCTTAAAAATGACCCACCGTCTCAAGTCAACGATGGTTTAACGAGTCATCCCTTAAAAATGACCCACCGTCTCAAGTCAACGATGGTTTAACGAGTCATCCCTTAAAAATGACCCACCGTCACAAGTCAACGATGGTTTAACGAGTCATCCCTTAAAAATGACCCACCGTCTCAAGTCAACGATGGTTTAACGAGTCATCCCTTAAAAATGACCCACCGTCTCAAGTCAACGATGGTTTAACGAGTCATCCCTTAAAAATGACCCACCGTCTCAAGTCAACGATGGTTTAACGAGTCATCCCTTAAAAATGACCCACCGTCTCAAGTCAACGATGGTTTAACGAGTCATTCCTTAAAAATGACCCACCGTCACAAGTCAACGATGGTTTAACGAGTCATCCCTTAAAAATGACCCACCGTCTCAAGTCAACGATGGTTTAACGAGTCATCCCTTAAAAATGACCCACCGTCTCAAGTCAACGATGGTTTAACGAGTCATCCCTTAAAAATGACCCACCGTCTCAAGTCAACGATGGTTTAACGAGTCGTCCTTCAACGATGACCCACCGTCACAAGTCAACGGCGATCAGAACGTCGTCCCGTTCAATTCATCAACGGCGATCAGAACATCGTCCGGTTCAATTCATCAACGGCGACCCGAACATTGTCTTGCTCAATTCGTCAACGACGATCAGAATACCATTCGATAGGTCCGTCCGTCTGCAACTAAGTGTTCCCCAGAAGAGTCTGCCGCATCCTGCCTCGAACGAATACCCTTACTTCAGTCTCGCTTCAAATGCATTTTCCAGCAGCCTTATTGCTTTGTCTCGGATGGTCTTTGATAAGGAGATTGGCTCTGATTCCCAACAGATGGAATTTAACCTACCTGACACGACTTACCCGTGGATGTTGGAGTTCTTTGTATCGAGGACGGTTTGGTCCCAATCAACGACGGTCCACCCGTCCAATTTCAAATCAACGACGGACCACCCGTCCGATTTCAAATCAACGACGGTCCACCCGTCCGATTTCAAATCAACGACGGTCCACCCGTCCGATTTCAAATCAACGACGGTCCACCCGTCCGATTTCAATTCAACGACGGTCCACCCGTCCGATTTCAATTCAACGACGGTCCACCCGTCCGATTTCAATTCAACGACGGTCCACCCGTCCAATTTCAAATCAACGACGGTCCACCCGTCCAATTCCAAATCAACGACGATCGATCCGTCCAATTTCAAATCAACGACGGTCCACCCGTCAAATTTCAAATCAACGACGGTCCACCCGTCCAATTTCTGCCCTCCGCGAGCAGCAGTCTTTCTCAAGTAATCTGTCTGGCTGAACTCACCAATCAGGTTCTTTAAGGTTCATGCCTTCTTTATCTTGCTCGGGATAGTCAAGAGTAGGGTGTCTAGACAACCTTTGACGTTACTTGTCTCCACTCAACCAAATGGTGCTCCAAGTGCCGTCAAAGGGGGGCTTCTGTAGACACCCCATTCTGGACTGTCCGGATTAGTCCTTTTTATTTTCCGTTGTTGACCCGATGATGATAAACGGTCGAGAACAGTCCAGAGTCGATGGATGGATTTGAGCTTTAGATGTTGGATCCTCCACCTTCAAAGCCCGCTTTCAAAGCCCACTTCAAACCCTTCAAAGCTCGAGCCCAATGAACCTCAGCAAAGCCATACCTTGCTTACGCCACCTTCTCGTTGGCGTGCGCCAGGTACTTGCCACGTGTCGATCATCGACCGTTGACTGAGTTTGACCTGGCGCACGGTAGGTCACAGGTGGCGTACGCATGGTCAAGACCGGTCAAATCACTGCTTTTCTGTCACGTGCTCGAAACTTTGCAACCGTCTCAGTACGGCGCAGAGTCCCCTGATCATTGCATTCTGCAGGGGACGTCCCCCTCTCTCTCCTACACAACCCATCACCTAGTCCCATGCATTTAATGCATGGGAGCTCCCTTCTTAACCTAACCAAACCCCTAACCCCAGCTGATCACCCCTGGACTCAGCCTCTCTCCTCTATAAATGCAAGCCCTTGCATTCATTTGCAAGGGTTAACCTCATTTAAGAAACCAAGCCCATCCCTCTCTTCTCTCTTGTTCTTTATTCTCCCATTGAAGGAAAGAGAGAAAGAGAAGCTCAGTACACACTCCTCTCCACTGTCCAGTCACTTCACACCCTCCATCTTCAACATCCAAAGCTCCATCCATTCTTCTATCTCTTGCGACCAAAGGTATACCACCTTTGTGTTGCTTTCTGTTTTCAGTTCCTGAGGGGAACCAGAAGGGTTCTGGCTAGTAACTGATACTAGTCCAGACCCCTCTCTGGTAAAATAAATCAGTCGTAGAGGCCACTTCATGGCGCACGCCAGTTTAGCCATGCCGTACGCCACCTTTGGCTGTATGTGCACAGCTGGCGTGGGGATCATGAAACGTCCTTTTGTCGCTTATCTTATTTATGTCATCACCTTACAGCATGCTAAAAACCAGTCTATTGCTTTCTGTATTTTAGAACTGTTCAAATGTAGCTTTCAATACTTGTACTTTCTTTGTTCTCAAGGCCTCTGGGGTACTTCTGGTCTTGATCCAGAGCCCAGATGATGTAAAGCCAAACACTGGTCAACACACAAACCTGGCGTACGGCTCCTGTAGGTGGCGTACGGCACGCTTGTTAAAGGCCAGTGCCTGGCCCTTACATCCTAGCTCAATCCTGGCCTCTTGTTCCTCCCCACTCTGTTTATGGGGTCTGTCTTGCTATTTCCCTGGCTACTGGCCATCCTATTATGTCTGTATCTGTGTATAATCAATATTATAGCCTGCGTGGTTTGCCCTGGGTGTGCACTGGTCCCTTCCAGAGCCCAGAGGATTGAGAGTAGGAGCTGTAAGAAATTGAGGTGGTAGTGTACGCCAGCCTGAAGGTGGCGTGCGCAGGGTATGCTGGCGTGTCGTGGCTTTGCCATGGCGTGCCAGCATGTCGCCTGCTCACGCACCCGACGGGCAGCGTACATCATCCTGTTGGGCTTCTGGCAGCGCTTGTTCTCAATCTATGCTCTTACATCTACTTTAATTCAAGCAAGCAAATCATCATCCATCAACATTTTTGTCATATAAAACCGCAACGTGTTACAGTATTAAATCCCTATTAACTGTTCCCCCGCCCTAACTGGCCAAAAATGATCAAATGAGAGAAAAATGCAAACGTTTTAATAAAATGCCCGAGTAGAGACCGATCTTCGGATTGGGCGAGAGGGGTGCCATAAAACCCTTCCCCTCTCGTAACCTGGCTCCCGAACCTCAGATATCGAAGGTGACGACGGACCAGTCTACGCCTTCTCAAATCAAATCAAACATTTTTTAAATCAAAGCAAAACGTAGCAAACGTTCTCGAGTTCGGTTCCTTGGGTATTGTTCCGCTAAAACCCGAGTGGCGACTCTGAATCGAAGCGTTTCGCCGCGCTATTTTCCAAAAGGGCCGCCCCCCCCCGAACAATATCCATTCCAAACCAAAATCGGGCGATTTTCGGGGCGTGTGTCCACAGCGACGTGATTAATTTGGAGGACAAATGGATTTTACACCAACTATAGAAAGAGCCGCCGGTGTAAACGCTCACTTTTCATGATAATGGAGGTATCTAACCAATGTATTAAAATGCAAGGTAAAGTTAAATTTGAAAATTTACTTCATAATCAATTCTATTCTACCATGAGGTTTTCATTTTTCGATCAACTTGAATTTTGGTATGGATATAGTATTCGTCAAGCTCTACAATCGGAATGGTTCGGATCTTTTTTTTTTTTGTAGAAGGGATGGATTATTTAGATTTTCGGAAGAAGAATAATGAAAGGAGAAAATGAGGGTGTATTGGACCTTTAGTCATTTGTGTGAACAGTGGAAGCATTTTTTCCGTCAATTGGGTATATCTGCAAGTTTTTACAAATCAGAGGGGGTGCGTATGAAACAAAGTGAATCAGAGGGTGTAATTAGAGGGAGTGTAATTGCACATGAGCCTAACCATGGAGAGGTCTAAGTAAACTTTGCCCTACATGCATAGAAGATCGAGTAAGAAGAATAAGAAGAAGATAGAAGATTGTTGGTACGACATCAACTAACAAGGAAATCGATTTGCTATATAGGATTGTATGATAATCTGTTTACCAATTTTTCCCTCGAAAGAAATCAACGGAGATTTTGGAAAACAATGCCAACAACAAAAATAAGAGCGAATGCGACTATGTCTCCACCAGACAAATTTGTGGTTCCACGCCATATTTCAGGACTTCACCGAAAGAGAAATGACAAATGAATCAAATGCCATTTTTTGGTGGTGATGAATTGACTAGTAAAAAAAGACCGTCACCCGCCAATCTTCAAGAACGGAATCGAACCATCGATTGGGCGGAGTGGATTGATGGTTTAGTGAAGTGGGGTGGAGCGGAAGAAAAATAACAAATGGACTTTATTATTTTTCCAAGGTAGAATCGATCTATCGACACAAGCGATACATCGAATATTCTAAGTTTGTCTTTGAATATGAATCCTATTCCTAGTTATAACCCAAAAGTGGGTTGGTAAGACAAAAATTAAGAACAAAGTTAAGATTTTGATTTTGTTGGAGAGATTACAATGAAACCAAAAGAGGCTATTTATAGGAAATAACAAATGTGTAGAAAATAATTTTCTTCTAACTTCCCACCACTCTTCATTTTTCTAATTTGCTTCCAAGTGTTCAAATAACTTCCTTTCAACTTCAAAATGTATAAGATAATGACAAGTGTCTTTTTAACTTCCAAACTTGTAGGAGTATGCCAAGTGTCCTGCACATTATTAAAATACAAACAAATAAAAACTAGTTATATTATTAATACGAAATAATAAAATAGGAAGTATTCCTATAATTGCCATCTTTCGGTCGATTATTGACATGCGGTGAATATATGGTGCAAACATAATCTCGAGCCACGAGAGATATAAATGATCAAATATTCACTTTATGTAGAAACTTTATATCCATCTCAAAACCAATTGGCAATGAGTGGAGAGGTCCCAAATGTTATTAAGTGATCACCCAATCCACTCCCAAGCAATGTGGGATTCCTTAACACCCCCCCTCACGTGCAGCCGCGTTTGAGGTCTGTCACGTGTGGCCACTTTTGGGTCCTATCATCGTACAGCCTTTTTGCTGATCTGTTATCGTGGGGTGGAATGGGCCCCGCTTTGATACCATGTAGAAACTTTATGTCCATCTCAAAACCAATTGGCAATGAGTGGAGAGGTTCCCAATGTTATTAAATAATCAAGATAAATAAAAAAAATCGCCGATTTAAAAAAAAAAAAACTTGAACATAATGAATTAGCTGATCGGTCCGCAACCTCACCTACTCGTAGTCTCGTACAACTTAGCTTCCTCAATACTATGCTTAACGATGATTGCCTCAAACATGTGGCCTCGATGCGAAAGTGAGCAACAGAACGCACGATACTGGCGACACAGAATCAAGTACACGGCGTCTATGAAAACAATAGTTGCCACTGCGAGGGCCGGTCCGAGGAAGACAAATACGTTGATGCGTAAGTCGATGATGTAGTAGGCTTCGAAGCACGCCAAGATCGTAAAGAGGACAGAGACGTACAACGCTGTTATAGTGACGATGTACCTTTTTTTTTATCAGCAAAAATATTATAGTAAATTAGTATATATTAGTAGATGGAAATGAAAGGAAATACTATCTAGCCAAGAAAGCAAAGGAAAAAGCACATGAGCTAACCAGAGGCTAATCAACAGAACAAACGCGAAATGGAATAAGCGGCTCTGTAATTACCTGAAGGGCAATGCAAGGAAGAATTCGCTGCTCGCGAACTTGGACAGCTGGATCACGATCATCTGCACCAGCGATAAAAAGGCGGCATACAGGGCGACGCCAGTGAACCACAAGAAAAGGAGCAGGTCTCGCTCTTTGCCCGTACCATACAGGACCGGGCGGCCTCTGTCGGAGTTGAAGCCTCCGGGGAGAGTGAAAACTGCGGCGTAGTTGACGGTGCCGATGAGAGCAGAGACAAGGAGCAGGCTGCCGTTCATTGATTTCAGGGCTTCCTCGGCATCTTTTCGTAGGCCGGAGTGGGTGTCTTCGAACAGCTCCGTCGCCGTCTTCCCATCGGAGTTTGGGTACCACGGGAGATGAGGAGGAGAATCATAATATACAAGCTGCATGAATATACATTAGAATATCATGAAGGCTTACTATCTCGCTTATATATTAATTGTTCCATTGTTCGTCCTTTTTAAGAATTCTAACTTTTTAAGTGAATGTAGTAGTCCGTAGTACTATACTATACTGCCCATTTTCGAAGTAGCAATTTTTTATAAGTCACCTTCAAAGGCATTGATTTCTAAGATCACCTTTACTATATTATGTGGGGCCCCAATTTTTTTTTCAATTTTAGAGGCCTAAAGTGGCCGCACCTTAGACTTTAGCCCAGGTCCAGCCTTGTCTAGTTGCATGGGGATTTGGTTTTGCTGCTGCTCTTAGTCAAGTGTCAAGACATTCAACATATGGCGTATTCTTTCACATGCCAGTCATTTGCATGCCGATGGATGCCAACTTTTTGTGCCTTTGATAGGCAGAGTATCCTCTGCTGCTTAGGGCAGTTTGTCTTCGTTTGTCAATATAGTTTGCTCATTTTATATGTGTAATCCTAGGCTTGTAATTAACTTTGCATCCAATTTTTTGTTGGATCGATGATGTTTTTTGCTTTGGTCTTTTCTTTTTTGCTTCTCGATGTATATACCCATACCAAATTAGAACTTATCGGTAGAAAAAATTTCAGGATTTGGGTTCTATGTAATTTATAATGCAGTGTGAGTACTGAAGAAATTAGTTCAAGGGTTCATACCATGAACCAATATACATCCCACGCCATCTGGTTCAAGCTTCCAAGGTGAACTCTAGGATTAGCACCGGGTTTGGTTGCAAAGTGCAAAATGGAGTTTCTACCATGATCAAGAGCTGCCATCATCCCTTCCTTTCTAGCAACATTAATTCTTCTTCAAGAACCAGTACATTCTCTCGTCTTTCTTCTCCACTGCTATGTGAAATATGTTCTTCCCGTTGCTATCGATGCAGTAGGCAGCCTCGGGGAATTTCCCGAGGATATCTTCCACCAACTCTTGAATGCTGTTCTCTACCGCTTGAAGAAGCGGGTTTCTCCTCGTTTCTCCACATGAGTTGGTGTAATGGCTCCAATCTTCTTCTTTTGCGATCAACCTTTTGGCTAGGTCCAGGGCACATGCATGCTTTTTCTTTACTTCATGAACTCCTTTAAGCCAAGGCACCACTAAACAATAGATTACAAATGAAAAGGAATAAGAGACAAGTCCTTAATTTTAGGCCCCATTTGGCTAGCCCGCAGTTTTAAGCCTAATTTTTTACTTGCTCTATGGGTCATGCATGGGTGTTTGTTGCATGAGTGTTTGGTACCACCGTGGTCGGTTTTCTCAGGCCGTTTATGGGAGCCGAATCGACTGTGTCTCAGCGGTCACTACTGAGGTTCCGGTTGCGCACGGGGGATCTTGGCGGCATGCGGCTGCAGGTTGGCCTCTAGTGGTGTCTGATCCTGAAGGGTCTTCTCTGGTGGGGTACGATGGTGCCTGGGAAGTTGGCCGACGGTGGTTGGTTGCAGGGGTGGTCTGTTTTGGCTGTTTAAGGTTAGGTCTGGGCCTCCTTTAGGCCGTTTGTGTTGGGCTATCTTGGTCTGATCTCAGCTTGTAGGCCGTTTGGTGTTTCTTTGAGCTTATATTAGTTAATAATTCATGCAGCTTTTGCTTGTACCCTCCGAAAGGACCGACACCCATCCGATTCGGAATCCTGGTTGCGTCGATGTAGCCTGAAAACTGTCAAGATCCATAACCCTTCCCCCAATGCCATCTTCTATGCTGTCGGCCGCTGCGCACTCACAAGGCCGCCACATTCACCGCCGCCTTCACGGATTTGTGGAGGAAAAATAAAACCTTGACGGATCCAACTGTACACCACAGTTAGATCTTTCAAGTTTTCACCATCCCTTTCCCTCCACAAAGGATTTTGACAATGTTTAATTCGTTCATGGTTTTGTGGAGGGAAAATGAAAGAGGAAGGGAAAATTTGGAAGATCCAACGATCGTGAAACAAAATTGTGGTGACAAATTTGTAAAAAATGTTTTGGAAAGCACACAAAAGATATATTTAATCTTCGTGATTTTTTGGAGAGGCTGAAAAATAAGTCAAACCTGAGATAATGTTTTTGACGAAAGAGCCTTTTGATTGGCAGATTAAAGGTTTATTCCTCTGGGGATCCTCTACATCTCCAGGAAGTTTAGAATCATTTATCCACATTGGAATGCCTGCCAAAGATACAACAAATAAAATGGGCGGCGCTATTCGCAGCCACAAATTTTCTCCCACACCCCGTTAAAAATTTTCAATTAGACTCGACAGTTAGTTACTGAAATTGAGATACACTTTCAGCATCCAATTACCGAAATATGATATTTTTTTCAACAGCTATTTACCGAAAATGCATGTTTGGCAATTGTCTACCGAAAATTGAATATATTTTCGACATGTAGTTACCAAAATATAATCTTATTTTCAACAACTATTTACCGAAATGTTATTTATGATTTTCAACAACCACTTACCGAAATATAGTGGGTTATGGGAGAAAATTTGTGGCTGCGAATAGCCGGCCCCAATAAAATTGGAAAAAACAATCATAGTCACCACATGATACTTGAAATTCAGGACGGAGTCCGGAATTTAACTACTTGGAGGCAACCATGTATGTGGGACAAAAAATTAAAATATATATGCATAATTATGTAAATAGTCACAGTAAAAAAGTGCAAAATAGCAATACTACATATATACTTAGTTATGCTTTTCATAAATTAATAGATTGCAAAACTAGTAACGAAATACCTCAGCTATCTAAGAAAACGAGATATATTCAATTGCACTCGACGCTCTTTCATATTAAAAGTACTAAATTACTCATTATACTTCTAACAGGCCCGCAAAAATACTAATTTAATCACATGTTCACATATACTCTTCAAAACATGCAATCTGCCTTTAGCATTAGCATTGCTTTTGTAAACAATATGTCATTACCAAAAACTAGCAACATTGAAAATTAATATAACAGTCAACAGTTATCACTTATGTCATGACTAGAACTAGAAGCCTAGTACAACAATTGGGTAAAAATATGCCTACTGCTTAGATTCTATCAAAGATTACCTAGGATTTTCAAAATCTCTTTTGTTTCTATTTTCTTCAAACTGCATTCAACTCTTTACGGTTAGAATTTTTGTGCTTAGAAAGAGAGGTTTAGTGAGCCATGGAGATTTTAGGGTATAGAGAGAAGAAAATGTGTGAAACTCTTTTAATAATTGGGGATTTTTGTGGGATAAAAATTAACTTATGAGTTTATTAATTAAATATTCATAATGTTACCCTTAAAATTAATGTTTTGTTATGTTTTAAGCCTTTGCCTTTAAAAATTAATGTTGGTATCCTTATATTGCAAAAGTTAATACCGTTTGACTTTTTTCCCAAAATATTAAACAAGGGCGAACCAACATACTACTATAATAAATTTTTGTTTTCTTACATAATAGTACAATTTTTTTTTTGTCCTTGCAGGGGCCACCGCTCCTACTAGCCTCCCCTTGGCGCCATCCCTGAATTTAATTAAAGAAGTTACAGACAAATAATACGGTGACAATGTATCAATATTATGAAGCTAGTGTGTGTCGGTTTTCTTATTTTTGTTTCCTCGATATACCCTTATCAAGTTGTACTATATATATATACACACACACACACACACACACACACACACACACCAAACTTCTAATAAGGGCGCCCTTACCGTATTACGTTAAGGATATCCCTTTTGCGACCAATTTGCGATGATTCGAGCTGCTCAATGTGTTAAGAACGTGATTTTAAAGGTATCCGCGCAGAATTAGCAAAATAAAAGACCAGAAGGGCTTGATCTGAGCAGTTTTTATTTATATTTTATCTAAAAGTTCAAATAAAAACTGCTCAAATTAAACCCTTTCCGGTTATTTTTTTGCTGATTTCTCGCGGATATCCTTTAAATCACGTTCTGAACACATTGAGCGGCTCGGATCATCAAAATTTGGTCGGGAAAGAGGAAGCTTACTGATATATATATATATATATGAATGTATCGATCCAAAAAAAAGAAAAAAAGAAAAGAAGAAGACTTACAAAGGTAGACGAGACACAAAAGGAACTGTAGGGGAATCAAAAATGGCCTACTGCCAAGATTCCTAAGCCAATAGGATGACCCACTTTTAAAGGAAACGGGTTTGCTGGCCAACATATTCAGTGCAGTGTTTCCATTTTTGTCATGTTCTCCGGCAAGATTAGGAAATGATTCAACAATCTCCATAGCCAGACCTGCAGGTTCAAAAGATTAACCGCAGCTTTAATCAGACTTAGTTGGAGAGAGAGAGAAGGTACCGTAATGTTCTCCCATGATAGCGGCATGAAGAATAGTGCAGCCGTCTTCTCTCCTCAGCACCTCCTCACGAGCAGCCGCCACTTTGAGAAGGTTGAACACCTCCCGCTCTCCATTCGCAGCCGCCGAGTAAAGCGGCGTCCCTCCCATTGCATTGCGCTCTGAAACCAACTCTCTCTCCCTCTCGATAAGAATCTCCACAACGTTGACCCTGCCAAACCTGGCTGCCTCATGGAGCACCGTGTCCCCTCTCCCGTTCCATGTCCTCAGCTCTCCCCTACCGCCCCCGTTGCTCCTCGTCAGTAAGCCGCCCTCGAACAGTTCTCTGAAGGCGGTGGCATTGCCGTCTGCCGCCAGGAAATGGAGTATGGTGTTGCCTTGCGCGTCTTTTCGCGTCAGAATGTCCGGTTCGTCGGTCAGGATTCGGAGGAGCGCGGGTAGCGATTTTGGGGTCCATGTTAGTGTTGCTCTGAGTGCTGCCGAGTGGCTTCTGTTGGTTACCATTTTTGTCACACCCGTTGTTTTTGTTTCCTATGTATAGCTTGATAAGGTAACTTCCTAGAGAAAAAGGGATGTGAATAGGTATTAGTATCTTTATTTTACCAAAGAAAGAAGTTAAGAGAATAACCTCTTGTTCTTCTAAGAGTTCGTAAAAAATAAGGTATTTAAAAAAAGAGTAAATTATCCTAAGCCCCCTTCAACTAATTCGCATTTTTACTTAACCCCCTCAGACTACAAAATCTGACATCGTGCACCCTCTAACTATCTAGAGTTGACACTTAACACCCTTCTGTTAGGTCTCCGTTCATATGGCAAACGGAAAAAGACAGTTAGCTTAAATGGGGTATTTGGATCGAGCACGTACGCACATTGGATGCCGTTGATTCCCGCATGGCCCACTCGGTTTTTTTTTATAAATTTTTTGGAAGGCTCGGATGGGCCATCCAGTGGCCGTCGGTGCATTTTCTCTATGGTACCAATATCATTTTCGTTAATTTTTGGCTTTAGGGCTCTCGTACAACCAAATATCTTAGGACTAATCAACGAGAGTCCTAAAGCCAAAAATTAACGAAAATGATATTGGTACCGATGGTACCGTAGGGAAAATGCACCGACGGCCGATCCGAGCCGTCCAAATTTTAAAAAAAAAACGACGAGTGGGCTACCGTGGGAATCAACGGGATCCGACATGTGTAGGTATTCGATCCAAACACTCCATTTAAGCTGTCGACTGCCTTTTTTCGTTTGCCATATGGACGGAGACCTAACAGAAGGATGTTAAGTGTCAACTCTGGATAGTTAGAAGGTGCACGATGTTGAATTTTGTAGTCTGTGGGGGTTAAGTAAAAACGCGGGTTAGTTGAGCGGGGCTTAGTGTAATTAAAATAATTTTTTTAAATTTTTTGCATGGTTCAAAAGATTTTATTAAGATTTATCAAATAAGATTCATATCGCGCAAAAAATTATTCTTGCAAATATATTATTTTTAAACTTGAAAGTTATAAATAAATATTTATATTTGAAGAATCTTAGCGGAACACAACCACGGTACTGTTCTTAGAAATGGATCAATAAACAATGAATGATTTTTTTTTTAATCATTGGGAATGTCAAATCAAATGTTCGAAAAGAAAATGGCAAAAAAAGGGAAAAATTTTCAATGCCGGGTGAGCACCGGACAGCTGGTGCCGAGCACCAATCTCGGCTGTCCAAATATGTTTTGGATGACCGAGATCTGTTTGGGGTAATTTTTAAGTGTAAAATTACCAAAACATCCCCTCAAGTCCAAACAAATTTGAGCCGTCCAAAATATATTTGAACGGCCGAGATTGGTGCTCGGCACCAAAGTTTCTCCATAAAAAGAGAGGAAATGAAATGTTTCAGGGGGAACGTGCCATCTGTTTAGCAAAAAGGACCGTAAATATTTCTGTCAGTTTTAGATAACTGTGATTTTCTTTTTTAAATTATATAACTTGTAAGGCCCATATTTTGCCAAATCCCATGACAAAACCCCTTTTGAGTTGTAGCATGTTAATTGAGTTGTAATTTATTGAATTTCCTTTCTAGAGCATTTGTATAATCTATGTTCTTCTTGTAGATTAATTGAAAACTACAAGCTTATTCAACCATTTTGAAAAGAAGGTACGGACTAAATCTATGTTCTTCTATTGTTACTTCTGTTAGGTTATGATAATGGTTCTGGGTGGTTCTGCTACAGCTATTCTTCTTCTGACAATTTTGGTTGCCAATTCAAAAATGCTACACACACAACCATCCCCACACAACAATTCACACAACCGCTGACGTCATCATGACGTCATCTCAAAACGACGTCGTTTTTCTTTAAAAAAAAAAAAAAAAAAAACCCATGTCGCGTTATAACTTTCCCTTCTTTCCCTTTTCCCTTTCACGATCAACATTCAGATTTACAGAGAAGAGAAGCGAGAGAGGGGCTCCCTCCACCACCACCACCACCCCCACCGGCGACCACGCTTCCCACCTCCACCGGCGCCACGCTTTCCACCGCCACCACCAGAACCCAACCCAGCGCTCCCCACCGCCGGCGAACGCCACCACCACCGGATTCTGGGCAGTCCGAATTTGCCCCACCACGAAGGTCTCCCTCTCTCTCCTTGTTTCAATTTGTATCCTTAATTTAATTGAGTTGCTGAGTTAGTGGGAAAAAAAAACCCTAAATTGAGTTGGTGAATAAAAAACCCTAATTCAAAAATTAGGGCTTCAATTCAAAAATTAAAGTTTCATTTTTTGTGGTAGTGAAAGAGTTTATATTTTGGATGGCTGTTCAATATCGAGATATGGTCGAAGGCCATGCTCGATGATTTTGGTACAGTGGAAGACAGAATATTGGTGGCATGCAAATAGAAAATCCTCTTATTCATTTGTTTTGGAATCATGCTAGCATTATCAATGGCTCTCATAAGTGATACGAGGATTTCAGTTGACTCACATTAACACTTATTCCACATTCTAGCCAACCTTAATTCTTGGGAATTCTGAAGTTTTTGCATTTGGTAATGTTTCGAGGACGAGGGACAATCTGTGAGTTGGTTTCTGTAGGTCTGGTAGTCTCACAATTGGTTAAGGTCTGCTTCTGTGTTAAAAGTTCATATTATAGCATATTATGAGAACAAGTGAGTTGTTTTTGCTGATGGAAATAGATGGTGCCAGGAAAAAATTCTTTTGTTTGGATACTGGAATGGCTTGAAGAATGGTAGACATACTTTAAGAAGAACTCGCAGTTACGGGGTTTTATTCTGTCAATCTCCATTCTCACCATATGAGCTAGCTAGAGACTGGAATTCAGGACCATGAACACTGCGTTGTCCAGTCAACAGCTGCTGGTTTGGTTGGGTGAAAAATAGTATTGGCATGCTAATTTTTTTTGTTTTGGGGTGGGGGGGAGGAGGAGGACTTGGAACTCCTTTTGGAAGCTATGGGAAGAAAGAGAATAGAAGGGACAGTGGGACACTATCTGACCGAATGTGATTCAAGGTAGACATGCTATAACGATAGCTGCCAAAACAATTGAAAAGCAATTATATCCACTTGGCTAGATAAAATTCTCTATGCTTTATGTTGTTTCAAGTTAAAGGTTTTATTCTTAAAATCAATCTTGGGAAATTCTCGGATTGAACTGCATCCTGTTCAGTTTGTATCCCCATTGACCTATTAGCAATCCGTAAGAAATCACATGGCACATGTATTATTCGATTGGTAAAAATGATTAGTCGATTATAAACTTCTGCAACATGTATTATTCGTTTTGTGGAGGACATCAATCCCTGGATAATAATATCCCAGCGGATCATCTAAATATGGTTGCTAATTTTTGTGTTATCCTTATTGCTCATTGTCTCAGGTTATACTTGGAAGATTGGGAGGGTAGTTTGATTACATATGGCTATTAACTTTGGAATTTCACACCCGAGCCGAGCAACCATTGCTTATTCCTACCCAAAGAGTTTTTGTATGGAAAAAGCTGCAAGATGATTGATGTGTTTAAACATAGAGATATCGGCATAGAGATAACTCTGCTTGGCAATTCAACAACTTAGAGATGCCACATGCCGTCGAAAGAGATTGAAGCTATTCAAGTGAATCAAAGGCCAAGAAAATGTTCAATTGTTGTAATTTGGAATATCAAATTGTAATTTGTTGGAATATCAAGTTGTAGTTTTGAGAAACCCAACTTCGATTGTAACCTATTTGTGTGACTGTTGTTTTATTGTTTTTGTTGGGAATGGATAATTTGACAATGGATTGCAACCTGATGTTGTTAATGTTATTATTGTTGTACTGACTGAGACGCAAGACGTCAGGCTATGACCAAAAACAGGGGAGACTATGTCGAAATTTTTCCAGAACCAAATAAACAGCATGATTCTAGTATTCATATTACTGACTGAATTCACCTTAAAACTTGGTACTATTTTGCTTTTATTCTAAGCTATTGAATTGACCAAATCATCCTCCATAAAGAAAACTTACTTTCAAAATCTTATCTAATGGAACTATGAATTCAACGTCAACCTTCCAAACTGTTAATCCCTCAATCCAAGAAAAAGGTTAATGTCAAACGGAATAGAATCTCAATAATATAATGATCTCAACATAAAACAGGAGCAGAAAGAAATTAAATCACATGGATACAGGACACAGGATACAGGACATAAAACATGATCTCATTAAAGAAGTCAACTTGAAACAGAAATCTCCAAACAAATTTATGTAGCTTTAACCACAAAATGTTAGCCGACATGGACACAGGATACAAGACACGATATGGACAGCTTTTAAGGACACAAAAGGGGACACAAGACATAGGACACGATATAAAACAATACAATGCAAGTGAACTAGTCTTCAACATTATCCGGTGCATTCATCATTTGCGTATAACTTTGTTGTCTTCTGCATCCTTGCCATTGAATAGAATCTCAAGGTGTCATCGATAGATTTGAATAAAAGCAAAATAGTACTAAGTTTGAATGGGAAATTCACTCAACAATTCAACACTAGAATTATGCTAGTGTATTTGGTTCTGAAAAAAATTCGGCATAGTCACCCCTGTTTTTTGGTCCTAGCCCGACGTCTAGCGTCTCAGTCCGTACAACATTAACAACAATAGAAACAACATGAGCTTAAACACAAGCCCATCTCGGGCATGTCTCATTCTAAATCACAAGTCACAAGCAATATTCATAGCCAAAATCAATTGCCAAATTATCATTTCACAACGAAAACCATAATACAATAAATTTAAAACCCACGGCGGGCCATTCTCATCATTCTCATCACAATTATCAATTACATACGAAGTTAAGTTTCGCACTTTCACAATATTACAACTTGATCTAACAAAGTTTAGTACATGTTGATATTCCAAACTACAACAAATTGATCATTTTCCTCGTCCTTTCATTCACTTGAATCGCTTCAATCTCTTTCACTGCCTTTTCGAGTTTCCACTAGTCTTTGCAAAGCTATTGGTCCCATAGCTAACTTTCGCAGTAGCTGAGCTATCCTTTACAGTTGCATGATCAGATGATTTAACAGATGGCTCTCTCCATTGGCCGCGCCATATTTTTACTCCGCTCGAACTCCACCAACGAACATCTACAGTAACGAAAAGAATAACATTATAAAGTTGAGCATTATACGACCAATTTAAATTGGAGATAGAGTAGCAAGCCATAAAAAATAAAAGATGGTCAACAGATTCATCTAAAAATGGTCAAGCCATTAACTAAGTCCCAGTTTTGAACAAGGTAATCAGTATTCATATTGGTGGATTATTTTAGTGGTGTTGTATCCTACAAGAATTCTCAAGCTTCGTGAATTAACATATGGAACTATGGAATGTTAGGTCCTGGAAGCAATGATCAGTCAGTCCAACCATTTGAGAAGGGAAGAAGGTATCCTATAGTCAAAGCAGCTGCTGCTGCTCATTCTCTGCTGCTGTTCAGTCAGTCCAACTCAGTGTGTTGTTGAGCCATGGCAATCTCGTTAGTCATGTTCACTGTTGGACCATGTGTGGACTGTAGTTTTGAACAAAGGATTCTAAGTACTATAAGTTTAAATACTTCTATCGTCAAGTTTTTCAGCCCCCAAACACAAGTTCATGCACCTAAACAACATAGAAAATCACATAAAATTTCACATTGCAACAAATTCCCATCATTCACTAAGAAATGCCCAAGAATTTTCATGTAAATATGCTTAACTAAGCTATGAAAGTGGAAAAAGAAATCAAGCATCAAGCATTCAGAAAGTGTTTAACCTAATAACGGGTAAGAAACACCAATGAACACTTGGACTTAGAATTTGCCCCAAATCATCATCAAGCAATATTAAGTAAACGCACTACACTATTACAGTCACCAAAGATTCAGAGCAAAGTATGAGATACTTACAGCATAACAATTGATTGGGTTCCCTCCATGTGTAAATTCCGGATTCGAATGTTCAATTGGGGTAACAGGTAAAGACGAAGTCATTTTCATTTTGGGTGCAACAAAAATAAGGAATTACCAATGTGTAGGTGAATTTCAAGACATATATTCCAAAAAACGATAATCAAGTGCAGGATTACAGGCTTTGTTTATGTTTTGTTCTAAAAATTGATTAGTTCAAGTAAGAAAAAACAATTTCTTTGGCTGCAATTTTCACGAGCAACTTTCAGCAAACTGTCTTTATTTTCTGTAGAATGAACACTCATCCTTTCCATATCATCTTCATTTTCTAGCGAGATGGTTGTCGAGAACATTGAAAACTTTCAGATCTGGGGTTTTTTTTTTTTTTCCAGAAACTCAATTTAGGGCTTTTTTCCCTAGCAACTCAGCAATTAGTTCAAGGAGAGAGAGAGAGACCTTCGTGGTGGGGGTAACGTCGGACTGCCAGAAGCCGGTTGTGGTGGCGGTCGCCGGCGGTGGGGAGCGCTTCCCTCGTCTCGTCTGCGGTGACCAGGAGAATCAGCTCGAGATAGGAAGAGGGGATTTGAGAACAGAAGACTTGGGGTTGGGTACTGGTGGTGGAGGTGGGAAGCGTGGTCACCGGTGGAGGTGGAAGCGTCGTCGTCGCCGGTGGTGGTGGTAGCGGGAGCAACCCTCTCTCTCGATTCTCTTCTCATCGTGAAGGTGGGGATGGAAGGGAAAGCGAGTTGCGTTTCAAGACCCGGAACCAGGGGTTTTTTTTTTTATAATCGTCAAAACGACGTCGTTTTGATGACGTCAGCACGTTGTGTGAATGGTTGTGTGTCCGTACGTTGTGTTTGTAGCATTTTTGTTGCCAATTGGTGTTGCTGTTGTTATCTATCTACCATTTATTCACATGCGTTGCTGGACTACGGATTAGGGTAGCAGGTGCCAGTAGTACTTCAGTTGGATTTCTACTTTCTCAGTAGCTTTTGGTCAAGTCTTCTTTATGAAGGAATGGTCCCCAATGAAATGAAATAGTACGAACTTTCGTTATCGATGTACTTTTTTTTTTTTTTTTTGGGCTTTGGAGAGAGAATGCCATTTTTGTGTATACCGATACTCTGGACTATTAATGAAGAAAGTATGATAATATGCACATAAATTAATTTGGATCTCTAGGTCTACCCTCTTTGATGCCATTTGGCTTTGATTTAGGGGTATGGTTCTATAACAAAACGTCTCTGTAACTTTTCGGTTCTTAAAGGTTTAGGGGAGCTACTGTTTCAGTGGTATTATACTATTATGAGAGCAGCCACTTTGTGCATAAATTGTCAAAAGTTAGGTCTGTCTTCCATCATCTCTGCCCGTACCTCCAATAATTGGGAACTAGATGGGTTCTGTTATGTTATTATTGTTTTTGTTGGAAAGAGAATGGGCATGAATCTTATCCCAGTTTTGGACCCCATATCCATTATCCCGCCAAGAAATGTACTTCTAGACTTCTTACTTACCCAGTGTTTGTCCTTATATTGTGAACAAGAAGTTGAGAACACAGTCTAAACAGGTAGGTACTTCTAGACTTCTTACTTACCCAGTGTTTGTCCTTATATTGTGAACAGGTAGTGTAAACCAACAACTTCACAATTCGACTTCATGAGAACTCCATAGCAATGTGATTCATCTGATTATACTGGACTAGTTCAAATGGCCTAGCCTTCACCTGAAAGTAATGTTCATTTTGAGACTCGGCCAAACAACCGATCAAGTTCTCTGCACAAAAAGGGCCTCTAAAATGGAGTCTTTTATAGATCCACCCTTTAAGGAGTTTCAGTCAAGCAGTTCAACTTCCAAACCTATTCTAAGTGGGAAAGGATGATCGGTGACACAACATTTGCATTGTTGTGCCATGGGATTTCAATTTTTAATTCGTTTGAACTCGTGCGAAAATTTTACTCTTCTGATCATATTATTCTAAAGGGTCATAATTAATTATTGTCTCTAAGTCTCTTAAAATCAAATTTCTACTCTATACGGTTTCAAACAAACGAGAAGATACTTAATTATGAGTGCCCTAGAAATAAAATTAATTATGATCCGTTAGAATAATATGATCAGAATAATAAGATTTTCGTATCGATTCAAATGGATTAAAAATTGGAGTCCTTAATTTTTGTAGACTATTTATATATCAAAAAATATGGTTAAAGAGTTAAGTGCTCCAATTTTCAATCCGTTTGAACTGATCAAAGATCTTGTTATTCTGATCATATTATTCTAAAGTATCACAGTTAAATTTTATCTCTAAAACTCTCATAATTAAATTTCTGCTCCATAGGATCCTAAATTTAAAAAAACAAAAATTCTAAGAGCAGGGATAATCCGCAGGGACAATTCGCAAGGACAACGTGTTTGGCCCTATTTTGGATCCCGAAAAAATCTAGAAAAATATCCATAAATTTTTAAATATTATTTTATGGGGCCCTGTGAAAAATCAGCTCCAGCGGATATCGGTAAGTATTACTTTTGGATAAGTAGGGGCGAAACTGTCAATTCGTCCCTACTTATCCAAAAGTAATACTTACCGATATCCACTGGAGCTGATTTTTCACAGGGCAGCATAAAATAATATTCAAAAATTTATGGATATTTTTCTAGATTTTTTCGGGATCCAAAATGGGGCCAAACGCGTTGTCCATGCGGATTGTCCCTGCGGAGTGTCCCTGCTCATAGCAGTGCTCTTAAAAAAAAATGTCAATTGTCCCTACTCAAAAAGCTGAGCTTTCTTGTTTTAATTGGTTAGGCAGACCCTCCCGGTTAGGCGGACCCTCCCTTATACACGAAGGGTCCGTGTAAAATTTATTCTTTGCGGAATATTAATAAAGAAAGACATGGATACAAGACAAAGTAATCGCAATCGTCACAGTAAATTTTTTATTTTTATTCAAATATTTTGAGAAATAACCTTTTTTTTTAGCAAAAAAAAGAAGGAAATTCATTTTCACGCTCCACTTTTTACCGATGGTGCTATACTTTTAACATAAAATTACCGGTAACTTTATGAACAAAGTGGAGCGCATCAGTAAAAAGTGGAGCGTGAAAATCAAAATCCAAAAAAAAAAAAACTTTTTGTCAAAAAATTAGTTATTTCTCTAAATACTTGGGTAAAAGTAAAAAAAAAATTTATTTTTTCGAATCTTCTTGTCGGGACGAATTAATAACCTACAAAAGTTTGGCATAAAACTAACAAATACAAAAAAAAATTCAAATAAGAATAATTTTCAGATTTAACTTAAATTCATAAGAACGGAGCCTTATAACTAAATGGATAATCAAAATTTGAGGATAAAAAAAAAAACCAGAGATTCAAAGTCTTTCATCAATCATCCTTGAGGCTCCGTTCCAGAACACCTTCTTAAAAAATAAGTACTTATTTCACATTTCAAACTCAAAAACAATGTAAACGAAAAATAATTTTTTTATTTTTTTACACCGTATTAAAGATTTTGATGAGATTTTTCAAACAAAATCCATATTGCATATTTTTAGATTTCATTAAGCCCTATATTTTTTAGTTTGAAATTGACTTGTTAAAAAATAAGTACTTATTATTCGTTCTGGAACGGGACCTTCAAAGTCTCCCATCAAAGATATCATCGGAACTTTCGGGACTTTTTATTTTTTAGCTTATTTTTATTAGGGTTTCCGGTTCTACCCCATAAAAGGGTTGTAAACTTAACGTTTTGCCTAACTTTTACATCAATATTATTGTAGAGTTTCTCTCTTTTCCTTGTGCGGATTTATAGTAGTCGAGTTGTTGGGATCTTGTGAATTTTCACACAATTGCTATAGTGTCTCGTGATTTGTACATTATAATTCATATATATACATACGAGCTCTGCTATTCGCAGGGAAAATTTACAGGGAATTACGCAAGGAAGAATGCATTTGGGCTCATTTTAGATTTTTAAAAAATCTAGAAAAATATCCATAAATTTTTTAATATTATTTTATGGGGCCCTGTATAAAATCAGCTCCAACGGATATCGGTAAGTATTATTTTTGGATTCATATGGGCGAACTGAACAGTTTCGTCCCTACGAATCCAAAAGTAATATTTACCGATATCCGTTGGAACTGATTTTTTACAGGGTCTCATAAAATAATATTCAAAAATTTATGGATATTTTTCCAGATTTTTGTGGGACCCAGAATGAGCCCAAATAAATTTTTCCTTGCGTGATTCTCTGCAAATCGTACTTGCGATTAGAATTTCCGATATACATAATGTAGTGATATCTCCTATCAAATAAAAAAAATGTCCTGCATTTTCACATGTGCCTTCGGATCTACTCCCTCTATCCAGTTTGTTTGTTCCCTTTTTGACTTTTTGAGAGCGTTTGACCTCTTAAAAAATTAGTTATAATTTTCAATTCGTAATATTTTTAATATGCAATATGGATCTTGTTTGATATATCTCAATTAGTTTTATTATACAAAATCTTCAAAATAAAAAAATATTATAAAATATAAGATATAAGTATATTTTTGAAAGACACGTATTTCAATAATTAGACAAACAAACCGGTACGGTGGAAGTTGCATTGATGGCTTCTCTCTAACTACTTCAAAGTGATGGCCGGAGAAAAGGGACAAACCCACTAAGGGTGCGTTCCGGAACTCAAAATAAGCCCTTATCTTTTAAGAAGGCAATTTCAAACTCAAAAATAAGGGGTTTATTGAAATCTAAAAATATGCATTATGGATCTTATTTGAAAGATCTCATTGAGATCTCTTATACGATGTAAAAAAAATAAAAAAATTATTTTTTTTTATCTTATTTTTGAGTTTGAAAATGTGAAATAAGCTGCTTATTTTTTAAGAAGGTTTCTGGAACGGAGCCTAATTATCCTTGATTGAAAGTCTTGCGTCAATGATGTCCTAGATTCAAAGTCTTCCGGCTTTTTCACGTGTACGTACTTTGATATACTCTCTCGTCCTTGTCCAATTGTCGAAATATGTTTCTTTTAAAAATATATTTATATCTTATATTTTATAATATTTTTTTATTTTGAGGATTTTATATAATAAAACTAATTGAAATTTATCAAACAAGATCTATATTGCATATTAAAAACATTACGAATTGAAAATTATAACCAATTCTTTGAAAGATCAAACGCTCTCAAAAAGTCAAAAAAGGGACAAACAAATCGAGATGGAGGGAGTATTTTTTTATGTTATAGGGATTCAAATTTCAAAGTCTTGCGTCAATGATGTCCTTGATTCAAATTAAGTCTTCCATCAATGATCATATCCTTGATGCCGGGGCCGGAGTCCACAGGACTCAGGGGGGCTGCTGTCCCCAAGGGGACAACAGCGTGCTGCTCCCCCGATTTTGGGGTCCATCCCGGTCTCGCTCCGATGATCCGAATCGTTCACTTTGTAGAGCTCGTCGAGTAGAACAACTATGCAAAAAATCAGCTTAATTGGATATCATTAAGTGCCTGATCGGAGCCTATATAACTCTTGGTCCATGGGTATAATGGATTTGATTCAGTGTTTCGGATCCATTCTTTTCAAAGTAAAAAGGCTCCGATCAAGCACTTAATGATATCCAATTAAGCTGATTTTTTGCATAGTTGTTCTACTCGACGAGCTCTACAAAGTGAACGATTCGGATCATCGGAACGAGACCGGGATGGGCCTGAAAAACGGGACAGCAACACGCTGCTCTCCCCAAGGGGGAGAGCAGCCCCCCTGAGTCCGAGTCGACAAGTCCAAATTCGAGTCTTTTCGTGTAAAACGTTGGATGGACAACTGCAAAAAGGAAAGAAAAGAGAAAACTTTATTAGGCATCCCAAGCACAATGAAATTTAATAAAATGTCACATAATAAGAGGAACAGGACTCCAGCAAATTTTTCTATAGTTCTTTAATTTAGAGTACTAACATAACCATTGTTATATATATGTATCCATCAATTTGGGCCAAGTACCCGTGCCGACACGACACGGGTGTGGGATAGGGATCGGATACAGCTGTTTCAAAAAGAACGCAATTGTCAAACTTATAACTTTTCTTTGTAGAAATATGATGAAAGGAAGAATGAATGGTTGTATCCATATAACTTTTAGTATCAAAAATTCAATATTGTGTCATCTTTTTTCAATTGTTTGGATAAAAAAATGTAATAAAGGATAATAATTTTGTCATGTATCCTCGTATCATCCAAATCTGTTTTACGTGTCCTCCATCTAGATACATATTCACACGAAATTTGCACCTGAGTTAGCTAGGGTAGCATAGGATGGAACATAACATTCAGGTGCTGTGTCTGGCTACACGAACCATTGGCACCGTCACAAAACATCACAATTGAGCCTATATCCCACTTGCAACAAGTTTGAATTTTCTTTTTTATTAGTAGATAGAATGGCACTTGGGAACACAATTCAATGCGCTTTATAGATAATACTAGTGTATGCTCGTGCCTGAAGGCACAGTTCTAATAATCAGCACACAAAAACAAATACTAAAATCGCGTGCAATATATATACGGCTCAAATAATCATAACACGCAAATTAATACTGAACTTGCGTGCAATATACCAACCCATATCCAACAAATTCAACTACGCAACATATCTATTGATAAACATCATAATCTTAATGAAAAGGAAATGGGCAACAAATATACAAAAAATAATGAAAGAACTCACCTCGGTGGTTTCGGTGAAATAGATTTTGGTGGTATTGAACTTCCCAAGAGAAAGAGAGGAGGGGAGATGTAGAGAAAATAAAGAAAAAGAATGTGAAAATCATATAAACGATGTATAGAAAATTCTATTTTCGGTGATTTCCCTGATGTAGGTTTGATAGCCTAGAAATTAATCGGAAAAGAGGATGCTACGGATATATACCGACCCATGTACACCAATCATACGTACCAACCATTTGCGGGGCCCACTCTGGACCCGCATTGATGATCCAAGCCATTCAATAATTCCCCCGCACGTGCAACCCCCGACTCGCACGTGGAGAGATAAACAAATGATCAAGACTCGCACAGTTACAGAGCGAGCAGAACCTGATGTAGGCTTTTATAATCTTTCGGAAGTAGGTTTTTTGAATGACAAGGAAGTTGAGGGCCTTCAGTTAGTTGTTGATCTCAATCCAATCGAGGTTACTAAGGATTCGGAGAAAGGGAAATGGAAGCAGAAGTCGGTAGAGAACATGCAGGGCATTCCTAAATCCAAGAAGAAAGGTGGTAAAAAGAAGAAGAGTTGTGCTTTGATTAGAGAATTGGCTCTAGTTGAGTCGAATGGAACTTCAGTATCGCCTCTTGAAATATCTAGTTGTATAGCTGATGATCCAGACTAGGAGCAGTCTAGAATTGTAGAGGAACTTCAGGAAACTATCCGCGCGAGCACCAAGTTAGGTATTAAGTATGATGACGCTGGTGTATTGCGAATGAAAAAGATGATTGAACAGGAAGCTAAGGATCTGGAAAGCATTTTGAGGGACAATTCTTTTGCTCCTCTCCAAAGGAAAAAGCTTCATCCAAAAGCTCCAAAGGAATGAGTCTCGAATTCACCAAGTTAGGTATTAAGTATGATGACGCTGGTGTATTGCGAATGAAAAAGATGATTGAACAGGAAGCTAAGGATCTGGAAAGCATTTTGAGGGACAATTCTTTTGCTCCTCTCCAAAGGAAAAAGCTTCATCCAAAAGCTCCAAAGGAATGAGTCTCGGATTCGGCATAGGTCTTCTTTAGCATTTTAATGGGTTTGGGGTCTAGGTGGTGGTGTTGGGATGTTTATGATATTTTGGTGTTTGAGCTAGATGTGTGTGTATGCTCGTAATTGATGGCGGTAGTGGTGTGATGGGGATTGCTATACTTTGTGGTGGTGGTGATTAGGGATGCGTGGTTTAGGTTTAGGTTTTGTTTCTTGGGTTGGGCTTATTATTTCAGGTATGGGTGTTTTGAGTCCCTTAGGTGTTTCGGTTTGGACCTCGGTCCTCGATATTCCAACCTTGGTTGGAATTCTCTCCCCTCCCCCCCCCCCCCCCCCCCCCCCCCCCCAACTTGATGTACCCTTTGTCAAGTTTTCTTAATAAAATTTTTTGCCTATCAAAAAAAAAAACACACGGATCACAATGAAACAAAGTGCAACTATGGCACAAATGGGGGGGCAAAGCCTCCAAAAATCTAGCTCTGATACCATGTTAAAGCATCCAACTCCAAACCAATTGACGAAAAGTGGAGAGACTGCCCAGGCTCATATACTAGTTTTGGAGGAAATAATTAACTTATGTGGGACAAATCTCAATACTCCCCCGCACGTGTGACCCCTGAATCGACGTGTAGAGATAAACAATGGATCCATAACACACAGATCACAATGAAAATGCCTCCGAAAATCTAGCTCGATACCATGTTAAAGCATCTAACTCAAAACCAATAGGCAAATTAACTCCCTTCACCCTTCTAGCATTACTAATTCTTCATCTCATCCTAATAAAAAGAACATTTCTTTCCTCCAAAATAATGTGACATGTCCACGACTGGTTCAAATCCATCTAAACGCCAAGAAAGGAGTCATATACAACGAAAAGAAAAAACATCAAGGAAGATGAGGAATAGTACTTTGTCTTCAATACGCTTTGCACTAACAATACAGAAATGTGTCATCAACAAACAACAGTATTAGGGAAGGTAAGGTAATATTAAGCATACTAGTGAAGATGCTGGATAGTACAAACGTAGTTAATTAACTGCGTTTTTCGCAACAATGAACCCTAAAAAATAAATTAGAAAAGGCAAAAGCAAGTTTAATCAATGCTGGATAGTACAAACGTAGTTAATTAGCTGCGTTTTTCGCAACAATTGTAATACTCCTAATCTTTAATTATGTTTTAAGTAATTATGTGTTGAGTTTTGAGTTAACTATGTGGTTATTGGCTTGACTTGCTAGTTAAATATATTTGGAACATAAGTTGTCATACGTCACACTCGCATCTAATAACTTTTGTTAAGCCTGATAAAAACAAAAACGGAAAATTTCTATGTATCTCCTTTCTTGTTTGTATCTACCACGTACAGAGGGGTAGAGAGAGAGAGAGAAGCGGTGAAGAGAAGAAGAAGAAGAAGAAAGGGAAAAATTACGGGAAACCTAGGGTTTGATCTTGCTTGACTTGTATTAAAGCCCTAACTTGGTAAATCATGTTCTTCACGCTTGAATTTGTATTTCTTGACTTGAATATCATGCTTTGCTTGCTAAATTCTTGCTCTAGATGTTTGGTTTAAGTTGAATTTGAGTTTTAGGGTTGAACTCTTAAATAACTCAAGAACCTAACTTGAAATCCCTTGGATTGAATGTTTAAAATCGGTTTTGATGCATGGATTTGATATTCTTGAAGTAGCTTTTTAAGATACCTGAATTTGAGCATGATTAGTGAAGTTTTGGTGTGAGTTTGAACCGTATTAAAAGGTTTTGGATTCAGAAATCGAAAGAGGAAGAAGCTGCGCTTTTTCTGGAAAATTTGCAGGATTGGAAACCTTGCGTCTGTCCTGATTTTGGAGATTTTGTTTGGGCACTTCCTAAATTCCAAAAATCATGAGATTTTTATGGAGAGTTTCTCTATGAGTCTTTTGTCTATGGTAAAAATTTCAGGGTCAAACTCAAAGTATTGAATTCTGTAAAAATTCGTGACCTTGTAGCGCGCAGTTTCAAACTATGCTGACCGCACAGACATGTGCTAGGGAAACAACCATAATTTTGAGCTCGAGTGATGAAATTGTGATCCGATTTCTGATTTTGAAACTAGACTCATAGACCTAAAAAAAATATATATAAAGATGGTGTTTTAGTTATTCCTGTGCAAAGACAGATTTTAAGTTGAAGTTAGAGCTGCAACTGTTTTCACTAGGCTAGTTATCTAACTTCTTTATTTGTTCTCAAATGTGTTTAGGACCTCATTTAAGTTATGTTTATGCATGTTTAACAGTTTCTAATTGTGGTTCCATTGCCTAATTGTTATAGGAAGTTCGGGTGGTTCATAGAGCTGAGGTGAATAATTTAATACCTAAATTACATGTTTTTGAACTTATTTTCCTTAACGAGCTTATTTGAACAAGTTTTATAAATTGTGTACTCCATTGAATAGCAATGGAAGGTGGACCAATTTGTGAAATATTTGCAAATTTATTTAATGGCATTCCCAACGTTCGGTCTTGCTAGGGGACGGCTTAATAGCTAACAAGGGTGTTTGAGGTTGGTGTGTGTTTTGGGATAATGCGTAGACGTCTGGCTTATCCACTACCGGGGACGCCTGGTAGCTTTGAATTTTGAATAGAGGAATGTGCATTATATTTGGCTTGTGGATTTGAGTTATTTGTTTTGAAATACTAGCAAATTATTTTGCATTGTCCATGGAAGGCATGTGAGTTAATTATGTACTACCTCCGTCCCAATTTACTTGTCCCAGTTCTATTCTAACCGGGTTAAAAAACTAGTTATATCTTTAAATTGGTAATGAATTTTATATCCAATATGGATCTTGTTGGATAGATCTCGATTTGTTCTATAATACAATATTTTTAAAATCGCCTAAAACATTATAAATTACAAGATATAATCAATTGAAAAGTGGCACGAACTCCCAAAAGTGACAATTAAATTGGGACGGAGGGAGTATTAATCATTCACACGAGCTTGACTTATTTATTTAGTGTGGTGGTGAGTTTACTTTTGAGATGTATTGTATATTTGGAAGCTTGTAGAAATTAAGAAAGTTGTGCTTTGTAAACACTTAGCTTTGTGTATGGTTTGTTTAGCTTTTGAGTTTATAAATAAGCACAGCTCAGCTCTGAGAGGTTTACCTTTGGTTTGTAAAACCTATGTAAGACTTTGGTATGTTATCAATTAAAGTTGACTTTTGCTTCCGCTGTTATATTTTAGTCCCTTTTAATTATCACTTGTTTATGTGATATTTGATTTGTGATTTGACCTTAGTGAGAAATCACTGGCATTTGTTATGATTAAGATTTCAAGGGGCGGTTCAGGGTTGTGACAACAATAAACCCTAAAAAACATAAATTTAAAAAGGCAAAATCAAGTTCAAAGTTCAAAAGTAGGGTTTCAACAATACTGATCAATGCTCTACAGTACAAACGTGGTTAAGTAAATGTGTTTTTGCAGAAATAAACCCTGAAAAACAAATTAAAAAAGGCAAAAGCAAGTTCAATCGAAAAACTCAAGTAGGGTTTCAAAAATTCAATCGTTTGTTCACAAACATTGCATCTCCCATTTGAACTCCTTGTTTGCCTACACAAACATTGCATCTCCCATTTGAACTCCTTGTTTGCCTACAAACATTGCTTACTTTTAGCCTCATTCTTCGGAATGATCACGTCTGCTGATCGTCTTCTCGCAATCATCTTCTTTCTCTCGTGTGCGATCTTCTTCTCGTATTCTCTCTCGCTTTCCTTCTTTGTCGCTCTGTCTCTCGATGGTTTTCAGTCCAGGGTATGTTCAGAAGGTTATTTTTGGAAGAAAAAGTTGGGGCAGGACTTGGTGGGTTGTGGGCTACACCAACAGGACTTGCCGGGCAATGGCAAACGCGCACAGGACCGGCCTAGAAAAAGCCCAATGATCTTAATCTCTTAGAATTAAAGGAATTCTAGAGCATCTAGGATTTTCTCTCAATATATAATTCCTGTAGAATATTCATGTGAGACACACAAAATATATACACAAGAGATATACAAAACATATAGAGTTCTAGAAAACTCTCTCTTTTCGATTGTTCTCTCTCTACCATTGACGTAGAATGCGTGAAGACCCAATTCCATGATCAGTTAGACCGTGCCAAGTCTTCGAAGCCCAAATGATCTTTAATTTCTAATTACCCGATTTGACAAAATTTGGACGAGCTCGGAATAGGGCCCAAACTTGGTGTGCTGACTTAATTTCGTGCTCCAATCAATACACCCCACCCTAAGGTCATGACGCATGGTGGATTCTAGCCCGATTCATCCACTTAGTCCTTCAATTGCATTATTTTGCCGTTTTAGAAAAGTTTTGTTTTGTTAATAACTTTTAAACTGTAATTCCTTTTTAGCTGGTTCTTTTTAGAAAAATTGGATTTTTCTTTCCCGTTTTCAATTTTAGGAAGCCCCAATTTTTGGGACTTTTTATTTTTCAACTTATTTTTATTAGTTTTTCGGGTTCCGCCCTATAAAAGGGTTGTATACCTAAGGTTTTGCCTAACTTTTACATCAATATTATTGCAGAGTTTCACTTTTTTCCTTGTGCGCAAGGTTTGCTCGTTGACTCGAGTTGTAATTGGGTTGGATTTATAATAGTTGAGTTGTTGGGTTTAATTATCTTGTGGATTCTCACATAATTGATATACTGTCCCGTGATTTATACTTTATAATACATGATGTAATGTTATCTCCCATCGATTAAAAAAAAATGTCCTGCATTTTCACATGTGGCTTTGGATCTAGCATTGGTCGCTTCTTTCTAACTACTTCAAAGATGGCTTCTTTCTAACTACTTGAAAGAGATGGAAGAAAAGGGACAAACCCACTAATTATCCTTGATTCAAAGTCTTTGCCTCAATGATCCTTGATTCAAAGTCTTCCTGCATTTTCACACGTGTCCTCGATATTTTTATGTTATAGAGATTCACACTTCAAAGTCTTGCATCAATGATTTCCTTGATTCAAAGTCTTCCATGAATTTGTCCAAATTCGAGTCTTTTCGTGTTTAACGTTGGATGGATAACTGCAAAAAGGAATGAAAAGAGAAACTTTATTAGGCATCCCATGCAAGCACAATGAAATTTAATAAAATGTCACATAATAAGAGGAAGAGGACTCCGGCAAATTTCTCTGTAGTTCTTTTGGAGTGTACTAACATTACCATTGTTATATATATGTATCCATCAATTTGGGCAAGTACCCGTGCCGACATGATATAGGTGTGGAAAAGGGATCGGATACGGCTATTTCAAACAAAATGCAATTGTAAGGGCGAACCTACGCTTGCAACATAGCAGGGTTCGATTCCCCCTGGAGACTAACCATGATTTAAGTGGGGGGCCATGGCAGTGGGTTACAGTGCTAGTCTCCCCTGAGGTTTGAATTACGCAGTCAAGTCAAATAGTGGTTCGAATGCAGGTTTGTTCCTTGGTTACCAAAAAAAAAAACTTCTAGCTTTTCTTTGTAGAAATACAACGAAAAGAAGAATGAATTGTTGCGTCCATAACTTTTAGTATCAAAAATAGTAATATTGTGTCATGTATCCTCATATCACCCAAATTTGGATTATGTGTCCTCCGTCATCAGGTTTGAGACGTCCAATATCTAGATACACGTTCACACATATTCGCACCTGAGTTAGCTTGGGTAACATAGGATGGAACATAACATTCAGGTGCTGTTTCTGGCTACACGAACCATTGGCATGCACCGTCACAAAACATCACAATTGATCCTATATCCCACTAGCAACAAGTTGAATTTTCTTTTTTATTAACAGATGGAATGGCACTTGGGAACACAATGCGGTCTATAGATCATAAATTATTCAAGCCAATTAAGCATATAAAAAAGATCTAGGCTCCGTTTGTTGAAATGTAAAACATTTTTCACGTAAATTGTTTTTTCAGAAAATAAATTTTAAAATTTTATTTTACCGTGTTTGTTTGTTACTTGAAAAATATTTTCAGAAATCGACAAAATGCTGCAGAGAGAGAGGGAGGGGGGTTTAAACGGTGGAGAGATTTGAGAATATTGGAATTGAATGTGAGTCAGGACTGATGATCGAGGAAACTGAGTAGTGAGAATTGCAGTAGAAAGTAACGGGTTCGTTTCGGAAAATAACTTACGAAAGATTTAAGGGTAAGTCAATTTATCCAATTAATGAAAAATGTTTTACATGTAAACTATTTTCCTAATTTTTTTACACAACCAAACACCGAAAAATAGATAAAATATTTTATCGAAAAATATTTTACGGCCAAACAAACGAAGCCCTAATATAGTAATACTGCCGTAAATCATGGACAAAAGTGTTTGGAGTTATTATGATTACAGATGCAACATGTACCCTGGCATGAGATTCGAGGGATCTACAACTGAGACCCTCATTGTTGGCCAAAAATGTTCACATACAAAAGGTTTCAAACTGCTGCCTTGTCAAGTGCATGGGATACGGATGAGGATTTAACGCGTATTGTTGTGCTACTATCAAGAAAAGACTTTTAGGGTGAAGTGTTATGCTCGTAATCTGGGCCTACGAATCTTGAAATTTGGGTGTGTTGTTCGGGTTGATTTCTTGTGAATCCTTGTAGCTTGATTAGCATATGGTTGTCGTGGTGCAGGATGCCAATCTAGTGGGATGCTACTCTCACGTTGTAAACTGTTATACTTCTTTCATTATTAATATAATTCCTGTTTTCGCGGTTCAAAAAAAAAATGTTCACATACACATAGTGTCGCCCCGATGTTTGAGATGCCTTAACTTTGATCTCAAATTTGGTTGCCCACTTCTCCATTCTTGTAAGCTTATTTTTCTTGATCGGATATTATTAAATGTCTCATCCGAACATCATTATTTTGAGCTAGACAAAAGAATCCGAAACACTCGATAAAATCCACTATTTTTTTTGGTACACTTAATAATTTCAAGATAATAATTTTCGGATGAGGCACTTAATTAATGATATCCGATCAAATTGATTTTTGGTACACTTGTTTTACTTGACGAGCTCTACGAAGTGAACGATTCCAATCATTGGAGTGAGACTGGAGCGGCAACGATTTGCCGTGCACAACACGCTGCGCAGGACCGCCCCCAGTCCTCCAACACCACACAATTCTATGGTAGTCTTAGGGTCCATTCGAATATGTTTTCTTGTAAATTAATGTCCAAAACCACCACATGGTAGTATCCAAGGGTCCACACCATCTTGTATGGTACGTAGTCTGGATCCGAATCTTCATATCACACCAAAATTAAGTTGTTTATAATTTTTTTATGTTTTAGATTTCTCTAATTGAGACAAATGACCTTACACACCAAAATTAAGAAAAGAAGAAGAAACAGCAGAACAATAATTGAGGGAGAACAGGGCCTTACACACCAAAATATATTTCAATGACGTGAAATTCTAACCAAGGCTGGTGGCGAGTGTAACGTTATATTTCTTTTAAAAGTAAGGATCCAATCTTGTATCGATATCAACAAAAGCACAATTGACATGTACTAGTACCTCTCAAGTATTATGCCTTTTTTTTTATTTAAAGCAAGGTATCATGCATCGATGTCAATGAAAGCTTAGTTGACGTCTACTGTACATGATTTCCAGGATTATGTTTCTTTTTTTAAAGTAAGGATCCAATCAACATCTCGATGTCAATGAAAGCATAGTTGACATGAGTTCTCTTTCATTTCTGTTTTACTGAACTGGGGTTGCTCATGTTTTGAGGTTTTTTTTTTCCTGCTTTGATTTCGGTTGGTACCTTGCCAACTTGTAATTGCTCTTGGGCCTCGAGTGGCATATGATCGTCATGGAATGGGGTGTCGACATAGCTGAGATGTCATCCTCGTGTTGTGAATTGTGATGTCTTCCTCTTGTCTCGTTTAATCATTATAACTCTTTACATTTTATTAATAAAAAATGTTCAAGAAAAAAAAAAAACTGCAATTTGTTCCCAAACGAAAATACCCTTAGAAAATTCTAGGTGTGTGTGCGCAAAAATTTGAAAGAATTAGCAAAAAAAATGCTAAAACGGAACTGTGAGATATTTTGGTAACAACCTACGAAACATAAATATATACCAATAAACGGTGCATTCTTTTGGCCTTAACTTAAACTTAAAATGAGAATTTTGTTCTTATTTGAATTTTTTTCGCATTTGTTGCACCAAACGTTTGTCGGCTTTTTATTCGTCTCGACAAAAGGAATCGAAAAAGTAAAATTTCTTTATTTTTACCCAAATATTTTGAGAAATAACCACTTTTAGCACTTTTTGGCTAAAAAGTGCTTATCTTTCTCTGAAAGCTTCATAAGCAACAGCCGCATGTAACTATTTTGGCCTAATAAGCCAAATAACTTATTTTTCTGTCCTTATTCAAAAAATATCGTATTAGTTTGTTTTTGGTCAATTTTTGGTGAATTATTGCTCATCATGACGAGAGAAATTTAAAAAGTAAAAAATTACGACCAAAATCCAACTTTTTTTAATAAAGATGAAAAAAGTGACTTTTTTGTATTTTTGTCTTTACTCAAAAAATTTGGGTTTCGATTGTAGGCTTTTACTTTTTAGATTCCTATCATCATGACGAAATAGTAATAATTCACAAAAAATTGACAAAAAACTAACAAATACGAAAAAAATTGAAGAATGACAAAAATTAGGCAATTTGACTTATTAGGCAAAAATAGGTCGCTGACACACTTTTTTTTCGTGTCGCCACAAGTTATGAACCTAGGCACCCAAGCAACGGCAACATGGTAACGAGTAGAGCTGGGCAACAAATATGAAACATGATAACACGATACGAACCGGACACAAAGTTAGCGGGTTAGGGTTGCACATTTTTAACACGAAACATGAAAATGACACAACTCGAGAACACAAATTCTAAATAGGTCAGGTTCGGGTTGAATACGTGAGACACGAAATTGACACGACCAACACGGTTACTAATCTGTGTCACCCATTAACACGTATATATATATATATATATATGTATATATGGTATATCTGTAATCCTATATAGAGTTGGGCAACGGACACGATAACACAATACGAACCAGACACGAAGTTAACAGGTTAGGGTTGAGCATTTCTGACATGAAACACGAAAATGACACGACTTGAGAAACACGAATTCTAAATGGGTCGAATTAGGGTTGGACGGTTTGTGACACAAACCCGACTGATACAACACGAACACAATCCGGCCAACATGACCTGTTACCCAGGTCTAGTTATGAGTAGACTAGGAGTTCAAAAATTAAGCAACAGTGGCACAAATGGGATTCATGCAATCCGAACATGCGAATATGCGACGGACTTGGTAAATTGGAGATTTTCCTTTTTAATAAGTTCCTTACGAAATTAAAGGTTGCATGAAAGAAGTTTGTGTGTGGGGGTCGTAAATGAGACACCACTGAAAGAGTAGAGCATCGATCTTTATAAAAAAAAAAAATCATGTCGATTAGACATCAATTTTTCAATGATCTAATTCTTGTTGAAATGCAAGGTAAAGTTAAATTTGAAAATTTATTTCATAGTCAATTCTATTCAACGATGAAGTTTTCATTTTTCAATAGACTTGAATTTGGTGTGGATGTAGTGTATTCGTCAAGCTCTACAGTACAAACGGTTGGGATCCAATATTTTTTTTTAGAAGGGATGGATTGTTTAGATTTTCGGAAGAAGAATAATAACAAAAGAAAATGAGGGCGCATTGGACCTTTAGTCATTTCTCTTACCAGTGGAAGCAATTTTTCTCCATCAATTGGGTGCATCTGCAAGTTTTTACAAACCACATACAGGGGGTGCGTATGAAACAAAGTGAGTGTAATTAGAGGGAGTGTAATTGCACATGAGCCAAACCATGGAGAGGTCTAAGTGAACTTTGCCCTACGTGCATAGAATATCGAGTAAGAACAAGAAGAAGAAGATTGTTGGCAGACATCAACAAACAAACACCCATCAAAGCACTCCATATGCCATAGCCATGCATAGGCTATATTGTAGGATTGTGTTATAATCCTGAGCCACGAGATATATATGATCAAACAGTTGATAATATAATCATTTCAAAGATTAAAAAAAAAAAATATTCACGGTTCAAAATAAAATGTAGAACAGAAGAATTAGCTGATCGGTCCGAGCCTCACCTACTCGTAGGCTCGTACAACTTAGCTTCCTCAATACTATGCTTAACGATGACTACCTCAAACATGTGGCCTCGATGCGAAAGTGAGCAACACAACGCAAGACACAGGCGACACAGAGTCAGGTACACGATGTCTATGAAAACAATGGTTACCACTGCGAGGGCCGGCCCCAGGAAGATATATACGTTGATGTGTAAGTCGATGATGTCGTAGGCTTCGAAGACGGCCAAGATTGTGAAGACGACAGAGACGTACAATGCTGTTATAGCGAGGATGAACCTTTTTTTTTTTTTTAATCCGCAAAAATAATAGTATATATTAGATGGAAATGAAAGGAAATACTGTCTAGCACGAATAAGCCAACAAAGGTGATTAAAAAACATATGAGCTAACCAGAGGGTAATCAACAGAACAAACGCGAAATGGAATAAGCGGCGATTTGATTACCTGAAGGGCAATGCAGTGAAGAAGTCGCTGCTCGCGAACTTGGACAGCTGGATCACGACCATCTCCACCATCGATAAAAAGGTGGCATACAGGGCGACGCCAGTGAACCACAAGAAAAGGAGCAGGCCTTTCTCTTTGTCCGTACCATACAGGACTGGACGGCCGGAACCCCGGCTGTCTCTGTTGGAGTCGAAGCCTCCGGGGAGGGTGAAAACTGCGGCGTAGTTTACGGTGCCGATGAGAGCGGAGACAAGGAGCAGGCCGCCATTCATTGATTTTAGAGCTTTCTCGGCATCTTTTCGTAGGCCGCAGTGGGTATCTTCGAACAGCTCAGTTGCCGTCTTCCCCTCAGAGTTTGGGTACCACGGGAGATGAGGAGGAGAATCATAATATACAAGCTGCATGAATATACATTAGAATATCGAAAAGGCTTACTATCTTGCTTGTATATTAATTGTTTGTCCCTTTTAAGAATTCTAACTTCGACATGAATGTAGCCCACGTACTTTTGAAGTTGTTACGAAGGCATAGTCTAACATAATTTATATGTAAGCAAAGTGCCACCTAAAGGAATATCTATCCACCAAAATAGCATAGCCTCAAAGTCTGTTCTAGACTTCTAGTTAGTAGAGGAATTGTTGTTGCTGATCTAAACATCTGCCCCTACTGCAATGTTTAAGATCAAAGTGTGGGAAATGGAGGAGCTTATTGATTTGGTGAAATCTAGAATGGCCTTGTGGATCAAAGGTAAATGTGATATCATTGACTACTAGATCTATTGAAGACTTCAAAAGGTGCCTGGAAGGTATGAGGAGAGTAAAGATATAGGAGGTCCATTGGTTCCAATTTGGTGTTTGTTGGTTGGTGTGTGTGTTTCTGTTCTACTTGGGGATACAGAGTCTGTGGTCTATGTTTGGTATTATCTTAAAAAAACCCATAGGTAGTAGTAAAGGCCTCTATTCCTTATACTAAAGTATAGCAAGCCCCAAGCGCCAAGTTAGGCCTTGTATAAGTGGTGGTGCTTCAAGTGCTGATGTGTGGTTTCCCTGCTCAAGTTGATGCAGCTGTGGGAATATTTATGAAGCATGGTTCTAGTAGTGGTTTGGAACTTTTGGATGTCAAGCTTTCACTTTGCTGAAGATGCAATGCCATTATTGAGGAATGTGTCTAGTTGGGGATTTGGTTTTGCTGCTGCGCGCTCCTAGTCTAGGGTGGCTGAGGATGCATGCCAACTTTTTGTGCCTTTGATAGGCAGAGTATACTCTGCTGCTTAGGGCAGTTTGTCTATATAGTTCGCTCATTTTATGTGTGTAATATTCCTTGGCTTATAACTTTGCATCCAATTTTTTGTTGGATCGATGATGTTTTTGGTTTGGCCTTTCACTTTTCTTCATGTATCAATATCTAGTGCTTTGGTCTTTTCTTTTTTGAATCTCGATGTATATACCCTTAACAAATTAGTACAGAAGAAACTACTATAATCGCTAGGAAAAAATTCGGGGTTAGGGTACCTTGAACCAATATACATCCCATGCCATCTGGTTCAAGTTTCCAAGGAGAACTCGAGGATTAGCACTGGGTTTGGTTGCAAGGTGCAGAATGGAGTTTCTACGATGATCAAGGGCTGCCATCATCCCTTCCTTTCTAGCAACATTCTTCTTCAAGAACCAGTACATTGTCTCGTCTTTCTTCTCCACTGCTATGTGAAATATGTTCTTCCCGTTGCTATCGAAGCAGTAGGCAGCCTCGGGGAATTTCTTGAGGATCTCTTCCACCAACTCTTGAATGCCGTTCTCTGCCGCTTGAAGAAGCGGGTTTCTTCTCCTTTTAGTAGTAATAATGGGCCGATCATCATCGTCGTCATGATTATACCTTCCACATGAGTTGGTGTAATCACTGTAATGGCTCCAATCTTCTTCTTTTGCAATCAACCTTTTGGCTAGATCCAGGGCACATGCATGCTTTTTCTTTACTGCATGAACTCCATTAAGCCAAGGCACCACTAAACAATAGAAAAACAAAAGAAAATTAAGGAATAAGAAAGAAGCTGACTTCTACGCCCCATTTGGCTAGCTTCGCAGTTTTAAGCTGACTTTTTGCTTTCTCTATGGGTGATGCATGGGTGTTTGTTGCAACGCTTAAAAAAGCTACGTAGGGCTTGTTGAGCTTAATAAGTTGTTTGGCTTCTTTTTTTGTCTTTATTCTATTTTTTTTGTATTTGTTAGTTTTTTGTTAATTTTTTTTGAAGATTATTACTTCGTTATGACGAGAGGAATATAAAAATTAAAAAAATTTCGATCGAAACCCAATTTTTTTGATTAAAAAAAAATCATCTCGTAACGACAAAGCAATAATCTTCAAAAAAATTGACCATAAACTAACAAATACAAAAAAAATTTAAATTAAAAAAAAAAGACAAATGACTTATTAAGCCGAACAAGTCCTTATAGCTTTTTGAATGCATGTGAGATTCCTGTGTTAAACGTGTTTCATGCAACTTTCGGTAATACTAGTTAATAATTCATTCAGCTTTTGCTTTTACCGTCCACCGCAGATCACAAACCATGACATCCAAAAGGACCGAAACCCCATCCAATTCGGAATCCTGGGGTGCGCAGATGTATATAACCGGAAAACTGTCAAGATCCATAATCCTGCCCCCAAAACGCCGCCCTCTATGCCCTCGGCCACTGCTCGCTCGACAAGGCCGCCAAATTCGCCGCTGCCCTCATGGATTTGTGGAGGAAGAGTAAAAACTTGATGGATCCAACTATACACCACAGTAAGATCTTCAAGTTTTCGCTATCCCTTTCCCTCCACAAAGGATTTTGACACTGTTTAATTTGTTCATGGTTTTGTGATGGGAAAATGAAAGAGGAAGGAAAAATTCGGAAGATCCAATGGTCGTGAAACAAAATTGCGGTGACAAATCTGTACAATTTTTTTGAAACAAAATTAGAAAGCACACAAAATATACAAGATTTTTGTGATATATTTTGGAGAGGCAGGGATTAAGTTAAACCTGAGATAATATTTTCGACGAAAGAGCCTTTTGATTGGTAGATAACGGGTTTATTCCTCTGGGGATCCTCTACATCTCCGGTAAGCTTAGAATCATTTATCCACATTGGAATGCCTGCCAAAGTTACAACAAATAAATCGCTCGTTATATATAATCGAGAGTACATAATAAAATATATTAGTGAAAATGTGTGCGTGTGTTTGGGTGTTCTGGTATTTTGTTGAGCTAGTTGTGTGTGTGCGTGCGTGTGTTGCTGTCAGTGGTGGTGTAATGGCGGCTGCTTTGTTTTTTTGTGGCGGTGATGATTAGGGAAGCTTGAATTAGGATTTGGTTTTGATTTTTGGGCTGGGCTTATTATTTCAATGGTGAGCATTTGGAGGCCTTTAAGTGTTTGGTTTTTTTTTTTTTTTCATCCAATCTTGATTGGATTCTCCTCCCCTATCCCCAGCTTGATGTATCCTTTATCAAATTTTCTTAATAAAGCTTTTATTACCTATCAAAAAAAAAATATATATATATATATATATATATATATATTAGTGAAAGACAAATACATTCTGTGGCAATTTTTGTTTCTCGTATACTATTCGGTTGATTTCTTGTTAACCATTTTTTTGGGGGGCATTCCTTGGCATATGATTGTCAAGGGTTAGGGTGCCAACATAATTGAGATGCATTCCTTTAATTGTGATGCTCTTTCCGTCTGGTCCTTTTAATCTTTGTAACCAATTTCAAAGATTAATAAAATTATCTTTTGCCTTTCAAAAAAAAAACTATTCTTAAGACACAACTATAAAAAAAAATGCTATGTAAAAATTATGGACACCCATGAAACTGGAAAACAATCATAGTCACCACATGATACTTGAAATTCAGAACAGAGCCCGGAATTTAACTACGCATAGGTGACCATGTATGCGGGACAAAAAATTAAAATAAACATGTGTAGTTACGTAAATAGTAACAGTAAAACTAAAACTAAAAAAGAAAAGTGCAAAATATATAGCAATACTCCAGACTTAGTTATGCCTTTCATAAATTAATAGATTGCAAAACTAGTAACGAATTACCTTAGCTATCTAGTAAAACGAGGTATATTCAATTGCACTCCGCGTTCTTTCACATCATTAAAAGTACTAAATTAATCATTATACTTCTAACAGGCCCGCAAAAATACTAATTTAATCACATATTCACATACGTACTTTTCAAAACATCCAATCTGCCTTTAGCATTAGCATTGCTTTTCTAAACAAAATGTCATTGCCGAAAACTAGCAACATTGAAAATTGGTACAATAGTTAACAGTTATCACTTATTGCATAACTAGAATTAGAAGTCTAGAACAACAATTGGACAAAAATATGCCTACAGCTTAGATTTTACCAAGATTACTTATGGTTTTCAAAATCTTTTCTCCTTTGTTTCTACTGCCTTCAAGTCTTAACGATTGGGAATTTTTGTGCTGAGAAAGAGAGGTTTTAGTGTGCCATGGAGATTTTAGGACAGAGAGAAGAAAATGTGTTCAAATCTTTTTAACGATTGGGGATTTTTGTGGGATAAAAATTAACTTATGAATTTATTAATTAAATATTCACAATGTTAACCCTTAAATTTGTTTTGTTATGTTTTAACCCTTAGCCTTTAAAAATTAATGTTCGTATCCTTTTATTGCAAAAGTTAATACTATTTGACTCTTTCCACATAATATTAAACGAAGGCGAGCCAACGTACCTACTTTCATAGGAAATTTTTGTTTTCTAATATAATAGTACAATTTTTTTTGTCCTTGCAAGAGCGACACCACTCCTACTAGTTTCCCTCTGGCTCCATCTCTGAATTTAATTAAAGAAGTTACAGAAAAATACTATGGTGACAATGTATCAATATTATGAAGCTAATGTGTCTCGGTTTTCTTTTTTTTGTTTCCTCGATGTATCCTTATCGAGTTAATATATGTACACACTTCTTTTGTCGATCAGGAAAAAAAGAGAAACGAAAAGAAGACTTACAAAGGTAGACGAGACACAAAAGGAACTGTAGGGGAATGAAGGGCCTACTGCCAAGATTCCCAAGCCAATAGGATGACCCACTTTTAAAGGAAACGGGTTTGCTGGCCAACGTATTCAGTGCAGTGTTTCCATTTTTATCATGTGCTCCCGCAAGATTAGGAAATGATTCAACAATCTCCATAGCAAGACCTGCAGGTTCAAAAGATTAACCGCAATTTTAATCAGACCTAGTTAATATATAAAGAATAAGGATAGACCTGATCAGTTTAAGTTTCTAAATGAGCATTCCCACATGGTTAACAATCTAAAACATGAGTGTATATTGACAGTAACGTTTAGTACAGAGAGAGAGAGAGAGAGAGAGAGAGAGAGAGAGAGAGAGAGAGAGAGAGAGAGAGAGATTGACGTTTCAACGAGATTGGCATTTCTGGTATGGTTCTCTCGGTTCCCTTCTTAATTTCTTCCTCTCCCCCTCCCTCTTTTTCCCGACCCCATGCCCTCTATTTGTTGGTCTTCTTCTCTCATGGCATCTCTCATTGTTGGGAATCAAGAGAGACATTCACTACTCTTTTATTAATCTGTAATCTAGTTCTCAGCTCAAGAACTAGAAGTGCTGTTTAAGAAGGGGAAGGCAGGAAATGTTCAGATTAAACCGATGGGAGGGAGGTATGTGATTATTTTGTGTTCAAGTGAGGAGCGAAGAAACGAGATGTTGAAGGAGAAATGGCTGGAATTGTGGTTTGAAGAGGTTAAACCAAGGAATGGAGATTCAGCGAAATGCGAGTGATTTGCGTGGCTGGCATGTTATGGAATGCCTCTCAATGCATGCAGTGTTCCAACATTCAGAGCAATTGGTAGTAGGTGGGGATGTTTCATTGAAGTAGACAGCGACACTTTGAGGGAAGTATCATATGTTACAGGAAGAGTTCTTATTGCGACCAAGATCCCTAGCAAAATTGGTGGGGTAATACAGTTAATGTTAGATGGAAGGAAATACAATGTTAGGGTGGAAGAGGAAGGAACGTTCAGAATGGTGTTTGCAACAAACCAGGTTGGTAATCATGAATCAAACTCGGAACATGAGAAAGAAGATGGTGAGGTGGATAAGAGATTTGATTACATGGATGCCAGCAAGAATATGCAGGAGAATTTAGTGGATGACATGGAAATGCAAGGAAATAGAATCTTGAATGACAGGGAAAAAATCAATGAAGAGGAACCTAAAGAGTCTGGTAACAAAGAGGAGGAAGCCGAAAAGGCAAGGAACAATGGTCTTAATGATAGCCACTATTCTAGAAAGGAGATATTACAAGCTTTACAAAGGGATGAGACTCTCGGGAAACCTGATTTTGGTGAGAAAAGTAATGAGGAGAGCATTAATTCTACTTTAGGACTGGGCTCAATTGTACAAGACTCTCAAAGTCCTCTGAATGAAGAATGTATTGAATCGGCAAAAGATAGCAGTCAGATCCATTATACGGAAGCACAAGCAGGTGATAATCAGGATCAAGGTAAAGACGGAGGAGGGGTGGAAAATAATACACTGCAGTGTATATCCAATATCCCGGTAAGGGCATCTCGGGTGTGTGGCATAAATCTGCATGTTGATTTAAACACAAGTGTTGTTAGGAGAAACATCAGAAGTCAACAGCTGGAAGCTTCAGAGAATTCGGAAAGGGAAGGTTTTGAAGAGAGTATTATTGCTTCTCAACAACAGGAGCAAAATGAAATAGACAAGGAGTTACAGAAGACTATTGCAGCAGGTAACTCTCCTGGTATTAAGTTCGGTAACCCTGGTATCAAGAGGATGAAAAAGATGATAGAAAATGAAGCAAAAGCTTTGAAAGCATCACTAAAAGATAATTCGTTTGCCCCTCTTATGAGGGACGACTAAGTTGTTGAATAGCGTGTAATAATAAGTGCCCCCAATGAAAATAATTTCTTGGAATATTAGGGGGCTGGGTAGTTTAGTTAAAAAGAGGTTCGTTACTAAGTTGATTAAAAATAGAAGTTCAAACGTATTAGTGTCACAAGAAACGAAAATTGAGAGGTTTGAGTTGTCTGTCGTTCAAAGATTGTGGGGATCTTATGAGGTAGAGTTTGCTGAGTCTGGGGCTGTGGGTCTCTCTGGAGGTGTTTTAATGATGTGGAATCCAGATAAGTTAAACCAAGAAGTGTCACTACCCACATGCTTTTTGTCATGGTGATGGGTGTTTTGCTTAACTTGGAGTCTACCTTGTTAGTGTGTATGCTCCCAATGAAGCTTTAGGTAGGAGTGAATTGTGGAATATGTTAGTCCAGTGAAACGTGTTTGCTCAGGTTCCATGGTGTTTGGGAGGGGACTTTAATGAGATAAAGGACATGTGTGAAAAGACAGGGTGCAATAGAGTGGAGAGAAGCAGGAGGGAGTTCAGGATTTGATCAAAAGGGGAACTGTGGAATACTTTAAAGCAATCTTTTCCGAAGATGTGGAAATCCGATTAGAGATGGAAGGTCCTTTCAATATAAGACTGAGTCCAGAGCAAGTGGAACTCTTTGCTTGGGCGTTGGTTGGCGACGACTAGCAGTGGGCGACGGCGATTGGTACCACCGTGGCCGGTTTTCTTAGATCGTTTGTGGGAGCCGAATCGACGGTGTCTCGGTGGCCATTTTTGGGTTTTCGGCTGCGCATGGGGGCTTTCGGCGGCGTGGGTTGTTTGCTATCATATGGTGGTTCCGTTTCATTCCGGTGCTGGTCTTGGGGGTTCAGTGATGCATGGGTGGATGGCCGGCGATGTCTTTATGCAGTGGGGTAGCGGCTGATAGTGGCGGAAGTTTGGTGGCTTCGATCTGGGACTTGGCTGTCGGTGATTGGGGTGTTGGTCGGCTGTCGGTGCTTGGGTTTGCTGTGTTGGTTTGGCCGATGTACCATATGGGCTTTGCTGTCGGGGGTAGGGCCTATGTTTCCTATGGGCCTTGCCTTAGGTGGTGTATTGGTGGCGGGGGTGGCTGGTGGCGGTGGCGGCATTTGATGTAGGCGGCGATTGATTTCTACTGAAGGGTTTAGGTTGTGGCTGTGAGCAAACTAGTTTGGGCTTAGTTTGTTTGGGTCAGACCAATTTGTTGATTTGTGATTGTATCTCTCGGGGCCTGCCCCATATTGGGTGTGTTTGGACTTGTCCAAACAGTTTTTTTTCATCCAATCCTTGGTTGGATTTGTTAAACCAGCTCATTAAGGGTTAGGTTTTTCTGTTAAGTGCAGTTTAAGAGTTTGTTTTGTTTAGTTAAACTCGGTCGTTAAGAGAGTTAATTTTCTATTTAGTTGAGCTCCAGCTCATCAATCCTTGTGTCTCGGTTTCCTCCAATAGGAGGTTGAGAAAGTTTTATGTTTCTTTCAAGTCTTGGTTGTATAAATATGAGTGCCTTTGTATCTTGTAAAGACACGAAGAACAGAAAAGAAGAAATGAAATTTGGTTTGTTTGTTTCTCACTTCAGAATTTTACATGGTATCAGAGCTTTCTGACGGAAGTCTCACGAATCGATCCTGCGGATTCATCAAGTTTCACTCTAGTTTCTGAAATTCAAGGGTTTGAAGTGTTGATTTGTTCAAGTCTTCTGATTACAACAATGGCAGCATTGTCTTCAACAGCTACAATTCCACCAGCACTTGCGTTTCTCGTTGCAAATTTCCATTCCTTGGTAAACATCAAACTTGATTCTGGAAATTACTTACTGTGGAAAACTCAAGTGATGAACACATTTCGTGCTAATGGATACTTAGGGTTTTTAGATGGAAGTACACAGTGCCCTAACTCTACAAATCAAGATTCGTCAAATAATTCCAGTGTTAATCCTGCATATACTCTGTGGATGTTAACAAATAATCAGCTTTTGTCATGTCTAACTGCAAGTTTATCCTCCATGACTCTACCTCATGTTATAGGACTTGAATATGTTTCTCAAGTTTGGTTTTCTCTGGCACAAAGATTTAATTCTCTGTCTAAGGCTCGCATTCATGAGTTGAAAAGTAGATTGTACAATGTGAGCAAATCTGGTTCTATGGACAGTTATTTAGATGATATCAGAGGTCATGCACAGAGATTAGAGGCCGTAGGACATCATGTAGATGATGATGATTTGGTCTTTTATACTCTCAATGGTTTACCAACAGAGGAGTTTAAACAGCTTAAGACAGCTATTGGGGCTAGAGGAGGAGATATTACTTTTGAGGAATTATCCACAATTTTGCACTCTGAGGAGATACGAATTCATAAGGTAGAATCAAATTCTGCTAAGGTGTTTGTTTCAACATCAAAGTTACCTGAAATACCTAAGTCACAACCCTACCACACAGGTTCTGTCTCTGGTTCTCAACAGTTTACTGATAGTGGAGGAAGTTCACAATCTCAAACTCAGATGTTTCAACCTTTCCATGGACTAGGACCTTTCTATCCTCAATTTTTTCCTAAATCAAATAGAAACACTTCTTATGATGGAGGTTTTAATAGAAATAGAGGAGGACGTGGTATTGGATTTGGAGGAAATCAAAGGCCTGAATGTCAAATCTGTGGTAAAAACAACCATACAGCTCTGTATTGTTATTACAGGCAAAATTTGCAGTTTCAACCTCCTTTGATGATATAGTAGTTCAAGTTTCTCTTTCTCCTTCTATGTCATCTTCCTCTCCTTCTGTTTCTTCTTCAAATGTTTTTTCACAGTCCTTAGCTAGTGTTACTCCTACTCCTGTTGTTCCTGATTCTTCTTCTACTGATGTTGTTCCTGACGCTTCTTCTGCTGATGTCTCATCTTCATCTGTTCCAGCTACATTGCCCCCTGTACATCCTATGACAACAAGGTCTAAGGCTGGCATTTTTAAGCCTAAACATCCCTTGTCTTTGTTTACCTCTATTGCTCCTACTGTTGAGCCTAAGCATTTTACTGAGGCTGTGAAACACACAGTGTGGCAAAAGGCTATGGCTGAGGAATATGAAGCATTAGTGAAACAAGATACTTGGGTTTTAGTACCTCCTCCTGATCATGGTAATATCATTGGTTGTCAGTGGATCTACAAGATCAAACGACGCTCTGATGGTTCTATAGCACGATACAAGGCTCGGCTAGTAGCTAATGGTAATCAGCAATCAGAGGGCATGGACTATACTGAAACCTTTAGTCCTGTCCTAAAGCAACCTACTCTTCGAATTGTTTTGAGTTTGGCCGTTCATTTTCACTGGCCCTTGAGACAGTTGGATGTATCCAATGCCTTTTTGCATGGTATTCTTTCAGAAACTGTCTATATGAAACAGCCTCTGGGTTACAAAGATCCCCATAATCCTAATCATGTGTGCCAGTTAACTAAAGCTCTCTATGGTCTTAAACAAGCACCAAGGGCTTGGTATGCTATGTTTTCCTCCTACTTGCTTTCTCTTGGTTTTATTTCAAGCAAGGCCGATAACTCATTGTTCATTCTTCATAAAGGTTCTGCTGTTATTTTGGTCTTAGTGTATGTTGATGACATTATTGTGACTGGTAGTGATTCCTCCTTCATCACCACTCTGGTTCAATCTATGAGTTCTAAATTTGTTATGAAAGATTTGGGAAGTTTGCATTATTTTCTGGGGCTTGAAGTCAGTACCACTTCCACTAGTTTATTTTTATCCCAAGCAAAGTATGCTTCTGAGATCTTGATTAAGGCTGGTATGGAGGACTGTAAACCCAGCTCTTCTCCTATTTCTGCTAAGGTGCCCATTGATCCTATTGATCCCTTATTTCCTGATGTGCATTTGTTCAGATCATTAGTTGGTTCTTTACAATATCTTACATTAACCAAACCTGAAATATCGTTTTCTGTGAATGTGGTGTGTCAACACATGCATCAGCCTAGAATGAGTCACTTTGGGGCTGTGAAACGTATTCTGCGATATGTTAAGGGTACTCTTCATCACGGGCTGCATTTTATTGATGGTCCTTTGACTTTAACTGCCTTTGCCGACGCTGATTGGGCAGGGGACCCTGTTGACAAGCGTTCTACCACTGGTTTTGCTGTATTTTTTGGTTCTAACTTGATTTCTTGGTGTGCGAAGAAGCAGCACACAGTTGCTCGGTCATCTACGGAAGCCGAATATCGGGCCATGGCACATACTGCTGCCGATTTGGTATGGATACAACAGTTACTCACTGAATTGCATGTTTCAATCTCTTCTCCTCATGTTTTGTGGTGTGATAATAGGTCTACTATTGCCTTGGCTAACAATCCGGTGTTTCATGCCCGAACTAAACACATTGAGATCGACTATCACTTCATTCGAGAACAAGTCTTGGCCAAGTGCATTGTTATATACTTCATTGGTTCCAATGCTCAGATTGCCGATATTTTTACCAATGGGCTGCCTGTTTCCAGATTTCGTTTGCTCAAATCCAAACTAATGGTTGGTGATCCGCCCATTAGTTTGCAGGGGGGTGTTAAACCAGCTCATTAAGGGTTAGGTTTTTCTGTTAAGTGCAGTTTAAGAGTTTGTTTTGTTTAGTTAAACTCGATCGTTAAGAGAGTTAATTTTCTGTTTAGTTGAGCTCCAGCTCATCAATCCTTGTGTCTCGGTTTCCTCCAATAGGAGGTTGAGAAAGTTTTGTGTTTCTTTCAAGTCTTGGTTGTATAAATAGGAGTGCCTTTGTATCTTGTAAAGACACGAAGAACAGAAAAGAAGAAATGAAATTTGGTTTGTTTGTTTCTCACTTCAGAATTTTACAGGATTCCCCTTCCCTTCCCCTATCTTGATGTACCCTTTGTCAAGATTTCTGAATAAAATATTTTGTCTATCAAAAACAAAAACCAAAAAATTACATACACACAACTCTCACACACTTCTCTTCTCTCTCACACACAATTTACTCCACTGTTGGTTGGGGGAGCACCCCTCAGGGGCTCCCCGATCTCTCTCGCACTTCTTTGTTCTCTAACTCTCTCATTTCCCACACATATATAAACATTACTTATACACAATCTCACACAATCACAGCCATACAACTTGAGCTACTCCCCAACCTCTAGCTTTTAATGCACAGACAACACCATGCTATTGCACAGCTATATTATTTGCTGGCTTGGCCCCCCACGCATTACTTATACACAATCTCCCTCTCTCATCTTCTTTGTCTCTTCACGGCCCACGCAAATGCACACACAATAATACAATTAAGTTTAACTTTCAACATCCCTGTCGCCCCTTTCTCGGTCGTGTCTTCTCTTTCCGTTTGTTTTTCTAGTCAGTCTTCCCCCAGGTAGTTCGATTTTGGCCTAACTGCAAGGAGAATCTGGTGGTTTGGGCGGCATGGTCGGCGTGGCTCCCGCTGGGATCATTTTTGGGTGCCTCGGTTCTTGCCTAACGGTAGGGTTGAGCTTCCGTGGCAGTTTGATTTGTTCTATGCACCATGTGTTTCTTTAATGGGGTGTGCCAGTGGCGGCTTGGTGGTTGCCGGAGGCAGGTGATCGGTGGTGTTGGTTGGTTTCTGTTTATTATTGTGGACAACGGTGTTAGGCGGCTGTGAATGAAGATTTTCAAAAGTTTGGCATTTTGTTTTGGATTTTCTTGGGGGGCCTAGCCCACTTTTGTTGGTTAGATTTTTTTTATATGTTTATTGTATGATTTGGACATTTTAAGTTCACATGTATTTTGGGCTTTGACCCTTGAGTCTCTTGGCTTTGTTTTTTATTAATTGTAATTTTTCAACTTTTTTAACCTTTTATTGGAATTAGGGTTGAGCAAAATAACCATGAATTCGGTTTAAACCAATCCAAACCGAATAGTTTGGTTTGGTTTTTTAATGATGTGGTTAAGTCTTGGTTAAAAAAAATAGAAACCGTGTTAAATTATTTGATTTATAGATTTATGTTAATAGTTCTGGTTCCAAACTGATCCGAACCATGTAATATATATACATATATTTGTTTAGATAAACTTAATAAACTTAATTTCCTTGTCTAAATTCTCTATTCCACCATCCTATTCTTTACTTTCACATTCAATATTAATTTTCTAAACTTCATATTCCTACAATTTCATTATGCTAAACATACACGGTTGGGGCTTAGTAAAGTGATTTCCTACTCTTTTTTCTCGGTAACTTATTTTCTAAGGTATTCTCTTCTTATTTAGTTGGTTGATGTTAGTGAGTTTTGATAATTTTGATTTACTAATTTCAGTATAACTTTTAGTTTAAGTTATCTATGCAATTTTAAGTACTTAAAATAGTTTATAGTGATGATTTCTCAATTTTAAGCGAACCGTGGTTTAAAACTGCCTTTGAATGGTTTGAATTGGTTTGGTTTTATGAAATTTATGGGTTGATTTGGTACTCTAAATTCATAATCCATAAGTAATGGTATGGTTATTGGATTATTATAAAACCAAACCAGCCCGTAGTTGGAATCCCCTTCCCCTATTAATAAATCTTACTTTTGCCGATGAAGAGAGAGAGAAAGAGAGGTGTTCTACTTGTAGAAATGACAAAGAGCAAAAAAAAAATAAAGTACCGTAATGTTCTCCCATTATAGCAGCATGAAGAATAGTGCAGCCGTCATCTCTCCTCAGCAGCTCCTCATCAGCAGCCGCCACTTTGAGAAGGTTGAACACCTCCCGCTCTCCATTCGCAGCCGCCGAGTAAAGCGGCGTCCCTCCCGTTGCATTGCGCTCTGAAACCAACTCTCTCTCCCTCTCCATAATAATCTCCACAACATTGACCCTGCCAAACCTGGCTGCCTCGTGGAGCACTGTGTCCCCTCTCCAGTTCCACGTCCTCAGCTCTCCCCCACCGCCCCCGTTGCTCTTCGTCAGTAAGCCGCCCTCGAACAGTTCTCTGAAGGCAGTGGCGTTGCCGCCTTCCGCCAAGAAATGGAGTATGGTGTTGCCTTGCGCATCTTTTCGAGTCAAAATATCCGGCTGGTCGGTTAGGATCCGGCGGAGCACCGGTAGCGATTTTGGGGTCCATGTTAGTGTTTCTCTGAGTGCTTCCGAGTGGCTGCTGTTGGCGAAGTTGGTTATCATTTTTGTTGGAAACACAAACACACACCAAAGAAGGAAGTTAATCTAACTTAATAAGGTTATTAACTTCCTATGTCAAAATAGCTTAGGAGCCGTTCCAGTAAGCCTTCTTTTCGAAAAAGTTTTTTTTCTTCAATTTTTAAATTTAAATATAATGAAAATGAAAAATAATTTTTTGATTTTTTTTGCACTGTATAAAAGATTTCAATGAAATCTATCAAACAAGATTCATATTGATAGGAAAATTATTTGCGTAAATACATAATTTTTAAGCTTAAAATTACATTCCTTTTCTAAAAGTTACTTTTTCTAAAAACCGGAACACCACCTTAATATGCTAACTTCCTATAGAAAAAAGGATGTGAATAGGTATAATTAGTATCTTTATTTTACCAAAGAAGGAAGTTAAGAGAAGAATGAGAATAAAGCCCCACGTTAGTGTCCCAAGAAAAGGATCAATAAGCAATGATATAACGTTGGGAGTGTCAAATCAAATGTTCTATAAAAAAAAATGGCACAAAAAAGGAAATTAAAAATTTTCAGGTGGAAGTACCATCTGTTTTAGACCCCGTTCCGGGAGGAATTTTTCAGTGTTCGAGCGGGTATTGCCGAGGTACCCGCTCGGCGCACCCAAGCCGTCCGATACATTTTTAAACGGCTCGGATTAAAATACACTCTCTCCTCTCACTCTAACACTTTCTTTCTCCTCTTTTCTCTCCAAATCTGAGCCGTCCGGATTGCCCTTAAAAAATAAGTACTACTCCCTCCGTCCCTTTTTAAGTGTCCTGCTTCGTAACTCTAACTTATTAAAAAGACATCATCATTATACCTTTCACATCAACTTTTTCCTCCACTTTCCATACTTATCCATCATCATTACACTTTTACTCACTTACTTTTCAAAATGGAATATACTTTTAGGGACAAAATAGACAATTCACCAACTTTTACCCACTAACTTTACAAAATGGACATTTATTAAGGGACAGCCCAAAATTGAATACCAGACTATAAATAAGGGACGGAGGGAGTACTTATTTACAATTTTTAAGTTTAAAAATAATAAGTTTACTGAAATAAAAAAAATATGTAATATGAATCTGGTTTTATGGATCTTGTTGAGTTCTATCAAACCCTGTAAAAAAAATTAAAATTTTATTTTCGTAAACCTATTATTTTAAGTTTGAAAATAGATTCTTATTTTTTAAATACTTTTTTGAGAATTTGGAACGGGGCCAATTTCTTTGCCAGTTTTAGATGACTATGATTTTCTTTTTTAAATTTTGGAAATTGATTTTGGCATTGCAATTTTAACCACTGTCACTTCACTTTGTGTGTTAATCATGTAAGATTACAAAATAGAAAATGGAGTGTCATTGGCTTAAAAATAGAGTGTCAAAATCACTGTCTTAAACTATAACTGGGGTGGGTGGGTGTGGGGGTGGGTTGCCATTTTTTGTAAAAATATATAACTTTAATATACTAGTATCTATTTTGTGCAAGCCGAATCGTAAAATTATTACTCCCTCCGTTCCCTTTTTAAAGTCAAGTATTTCATTTTGGGCTGTCCCTTAATAAGCGTCCATTTTGTAAAGTTAGTGGGTAAAAGTTGGTACATTTTCTATTTTGTCCCTAAAATTAGATTCTATTTTGAAAAGTTAGTGAGTAAAAGTATAATGATTATGTCTCCATAGAGGGTAAATATGGAAAATAGAGATAAAAGTTGATGTAAAAAATGTAATGATGATGTTTTCTTAATAAGTTGAAGTTACGAAGCGGGACATTTAAAAAGGGACTGAGGGAGTAGAATAAAAAAATAGAAACATACAACAATTGATGAAAAATAGCTTTGAAATTTAAAAAATAGAATATAATAAACTACACAGAATAAAGGGAGTACTACTGTACTGTCGAACACGTTGATTGGACCAACACAGTTGTTAGAAAATTAACAACCTTAGAGTTATGTCAAAGACAATCTACAACTTCATTTTGGCATGTAATCGTTTCTCTTATATCCCTCTCAAACACTTTCCTTCATGCAGATGCATTGTGTGACTATCATACTTGATTTTGAGATCATTTCGATCTCGCTTGTTTGCCAGGCCCAGTTTTGACTTTTCGGAGTCTAAGGCGAAGATTAAAGACTCCTCTTTTTTTGTTGTTGGAGGGGCCCCGTAAGACTTACAAATTTTCGAGGGCCTAATACAGCAACACCTCAAGTTTTAGCTTGGGGCCGGCTTGGTTTGCTACAAATTACTGTGAAGTTAAAATTCTTCCGTTGCATTTGTCTCCAGTAAAGTTTAGTTTATGTGATACTTAAGTAATTATTTTTGATAGTATTACGTACGTAACACAAGCCATTTTATAAGCAACAAATAGTACCTGCATTTGACTTGTAAGAGCATCCCCAATGGGGATGTAAAACCAGGTGCTATAGTTATAATAGCACCCGGATGTAAAAAAAACTGCTCCAATGGGGATGGAAAATAACAAATTCGGAGATGGAAAATAGCACAAATGGAAAGGGAGATGTATATTTACATCCCCTTTTGGCTGCAGCTATAAAATGACAGGTCATCACCAACTGATTTTACCAGAATTTTGGATAGCCGGAGGTTACCTGATTCGTCGGAAAATCGTCGGAAAATCGTCGGAAATTGGAAGAACATGCCGGAATCTGGTAGAACACGCCAAAATTCGGAGATGATCGTCTCCTACCCCGATTCTTGACGATCCATGGACGGCATACATGCATGCCGCCGGCTGTGGCCTCTGAAACTCTCGCCGGCTGTGCCCCTCCGGCTGTGATTTCCGTTCGGTTCAGAGAAAGGGAGAGGGGGGCTGGGTTCTGAACCAGAGAGAGAGAGAGAGAGAGAGAAAGAGAGAGAGGTGCGCTGCAGCAGAGAGATAGAGAGAGAGAGGTCGTCTGGTCTGGTTCGTGGGTTTGAGAGGGGCTTTCGTAGAGAGAGAGAGAGAGAGAGAGAGAGCGGATGAGAAGATGAGAAAGAGTAAAGTTGGGGTTGGGTTGGAATCTCTGATCCAATCCGACCGTTGCTTTGATTATTATTATTTTTTTTTTTTTTAGAATCCGACCGTTGGTTACCCAACGGTTGTTTTGGGGAGTAAATAATGTAGTTGAGAGTGGATGAGAGTAAATACTGAAATAAATGATGTAGTTGAGAGTGGGGAGTAAAAGTAAATGATGTGGTTGAGAATTAATGGGAATATCTGGTGTAATTGTAGTTGGATGTAAAACAAAAAAAAGGGACGAAAAATTATTTTTTTTCGGAAATTTTTTTTTATTTTAAATCTTCGATTACCGGATACCAAAATTATTTATCAACGGAAGTAATACTTGAATTAGGGTTAAGAAAGTTGAGGAAAATTAAGGAGGAGAGAAAATTAGTTAATTATCCATCCCTTTTTTACATCTCACCATTGGATAGGAGGAGGTTCTATTTTACATCTAACTAACTTTTAACAACTTTTTACATCTAAAATAACTATCCAACCTCATTTAAAATGCATCCCCATTGGGGATGCTCTAATTGAGCATTTTCATCAGGTTCCGTTGGCCTGTGTAAAATGCTTGTTATGTTTCCAATTATTTAAAAACCATGGTACGTTATTTTTAGAGTTTCCTAATTCCCCTGTTCAAGACGTACCGAAAAGACAAAAACGGAAAAAAAATCTGAAAACTAATTCAGTGTTTTAGAGACCCCAAACGTCGCCTAAGAAGCATTCTTGGAGATCGATGGTGGATTTATTCTAGGAGGTCTTGGGGCACCGTTACGTGGTGCTCCGACTCTTTTCATAATTTCTTATGGACTGATCAGTATATGGACACCACATGAATATGTAGATTATCTTTGACATCACTCTAAGGTTGTTTTCTAACAACTGTGTTGGTCCAATCAAAGTGTTATTCAAGCAAGCCACATTGTCGCTTAAAGTTTAACTAGCAACGGAGACCTGTATCTCTGTCACTAAAACACACTTTTGGTAAAAAGAGACCATTGTTGTCAGGAAATTGATTTTAACACTCCAAAAATTGATAGAATGGCTCTAAAACGACGTCGTTTTGTGTATCAATACATTTCAGTTTTGGAGCCCCACCATCAATTTTTGAAGAGCCAAAATCACAATCCTTGTTGTCACCAAAAGTATATCAACGGCGACTCAACAAAACACAGTTGTCACTGAAAGTTTCATAAACAATACGGCGACACGTACCTATTTTGGCTTAATATGCCAAATGGGCCTTTTTTTTTGTCCTTGTACAAATTTCCATGCATTTGTTAGTTTTTTGGTGATTTTTTTGTGTGAATTATAGCTTCGCATGATTAGAAGAATTTAAAAAATAAAAAATTACGACCAAAACCCAATATTTTAGAATAAAGTTGAAAATTTGGCTTGTTTTTTTGTCTTTATTCAAAAAAATTTGGGTTTCGATCATAGTTTTTTTACTTTTTAGATTTTTCTCGTCATGGTGAGACAATAATTCACAAAAAATTAACAAAAAACTAACAAATATGAAAAAAATTGAATTAAGACCAAAAAAAAAACGTTATTTGGCTTATTAGGCCAAAATAGGTAATTGAGTCATTGACATTCTGTGACGATCTCTCTATGAGGATCACGTCTGGGTTTTCATCCAAACAATTCATTTCGACAATCAATGGTCTGGATGTGTTTGTATTTTTTACCGGTAATAATTAATTTTGACCAGTAAAAAATACAAACACATTTGGACCATTAATTGTCGAGATTGACGAATCCCATGAAAATCCTCACACGATCCTCACAGGGACGGCGTCATGGTTACGAGTAGACTGAGTGTTTAGAAAGCCACAGTGGCATAAATGAGATTCATGCAATCCGATCGTGTGCTATATATATAAGTTTTTGGCATCAGACTCTGTTGAATCACCCTCATGAGAATCCGGGCATGGTAGGGATCTTTATCTCTTGCTACCGTGGGCTCTGTCTTTACTGGCACTTGGTCTTTCTCATTTTTTGAAAAAATTGGCATGGTATGTATCTGGATCAACGTACTCCACGGCAGCAACTGGATCATTGGCTAAGTGATCGGGTCGTTTCCGTACCAAAAATAATTAATAAAACGAAACAATTACTACTACTCAAATGAACAGTGGTGAGTATTCCGAGTATCGCTCCACAGGGATTACAAGGCTGAGTTGCAGTTATTTCAATTAATTTCTATATTAATCCGAGAAAAAGATTGATTGATGGTTGGTTTCTTAAAACTATAGAACTGAAATTAAAAACGATAGAAAACCAGAAAAGAATTGATGGGAAAAAGTTCTAGGGTTTCGAATCCACTCTTTCACCTCGTAACCTAAATATGTTTCGATTGCAGGTTAACTATTCGAATCAATCCGGATATCGTAGGATTGCAAGCCCTAGCAATATCTCCTAAAAATAATTTATGAATCACCAGTCAGCATGGAATATCTCCGCCTAGCACGAATCGTCTTATCAGCACGACTCGTCTTACATAGTATAATCCATCTAACCAATTATCATAAAACAATTAAAACTGTTGTATGAACATGTATAAATCCTAGAATTTCATACACAAGATTTGCTGGAAAGAATTAATATCATAAATAACTCCTTGAAAGTCATACAACCTTGATTCGAATAATAGAACCTAAATCAAAACATAAAAAGATTACTCAGAGTTCGAGTTTCATCTATACCCGAGAAGAGGAATTTAGCCGGCCATCGGAAGAAGTGAATCGGATGATGTTGAATTAATCTCCGTGTTTCAAAGAACAATTTCCTTCTGCCTTCCACGACCAAAACTAATTTCCCGTTCCGCAGCCGTCTGATTCCCCGTTCTCCAAAACTGACTGCCGAAAGGCAGTAGGTTTCAATTGTTTTATAATAGGGTTCTAAAGAATTAATTGCATAAAGGCCCTTCAAACTTCGTGTATTAATTAGTTGATTCCCCAGCTTTGAGTAACTCCATATTTTGACCTCGCAGTTCTTTCAAATCACGTTTTTATCCAAAATATTGGGCAACGAGCTCGAGCAACCTATAAACAAAATAAAAGCAAAATCAATATCAAGTAACAAATATAAATAACTAACAATTGTAGTTTGGAAAGCCAAAATATCAATATTTCGGCACTTATCACTAAGGGTGCTTGGTAGCATGGCTCAGCTTAGCCGGCAATGGGCTTGCATAAATTTTGGTATAAAGAAGGAACCGTTCAAAAAGAATGGATTGGATGATGAATAAAGCAGCAAGAAGTAGGTAGGGTATGCGATGAACTTGGTAAATTGGAGATTTTCTTTTGATTAATTTCCCTACGAAATTAAAGTTTGCGTGAAAGAAATTTGTGTGTCGGGATCATAAATGAGACACCACTGAAAAAGTAGAGCATCTCCGTAAAAAATCATATTGATTGAACACCAATTACTCAGTGATTGGGTCCTTGTTGAAATTCAAGGTAAAGTTAAATTTGAAAATTTACTTAATAATCGATTCTATTTGATCATGAGATTTTCATTTTTCGATCGGCTTGAATTTTGGTATGGAAGTAGTATTTGTTAAACCCTACAATACAAACGGTTCGGATCCAATCCCTTTTTTTTTTTTTAGAAGGGATGGATTGTTTAGATTTTGGGAAGAAGAATAATCAAAGAATTAATGAAGGCATATTGGACCTTTAATCACTTCTGTTAACAACGGAAGCATTTTTTCCGTTAATTGGTTGTATCCGCAAGTTTTAACAAACCACAGGGGGTGCGTATGAATCAAAGTGAACCAGAGGGGGCGTAATTGTACATGAGCCAAACCACAAGCGCTTCAAAGTGAACTTTGCCCTACATAGAAGATCGACAAAGAAGAAGATTGCTGGCACAACATCAACTAACAAGGAAATCGATTGCCACAGACAAACAACACCCATCAAAGTACTCCATATGCCATGGTATACATTAGGATTGTGTGATAATCTTGAGCCACGAGAGTCAGATATGACCAAATAGTTTTTTTTTTTTTTTTTGACCGGCAACAACTTATTGAGAACTCGATAATGGGTTCCGAATGAATTAGCTAATCGGTCAGCATGCAGCCTCGCCTACTCGCAGTCTCGTACAGCTTAGCTTCCTCAATACTATGCTTAAAGATGACTGCCTCAAACATGTGGCCTCGGTGCGAAAGTGAGCAACACAACGCAAGACACAGGCGACACAGAGTCAGGCACACGACGTCTATGAAAACAATGGTTATCACTGCGAGGGCCGGCCCAAGGAAGATATATACGTTGATGTGCAAGCCGATGATGTCGTAGGCTACGAAGATGGCCAAGATCGTGAAGACGACAGAGACGTACAATGCTGTTATGGCGACGATGAACCTTTTTTTTTTAATCAGCAAAAATGATACTAGTATATATTAGATGGAAATGAAAGAAAATAGTATGCAGTAGCAAGAATAAGCCAAGGAAGCAGAGGAAAAAACTCCAATCCAAGACCCCAAGCAAGCTAGACACAATAACAAAACAAATTACTAACTTCGTCCCAAATGTTTGTCTGGTCTGCAAAACGATAATAAGAAAATATTCTAATTTTTTGCCCGAAAAAATTCAATTTTATTTTAACAATTAATTACATATTGATGATTTCCTTTAATTTATGAAAAAAAATTAAATTTTTTTTGAAAGAAATGCATTACAGTATTTTTTAGTCCTCGTTTTGAGAACTGGACAAACATTTTGGGATGGTGGGAGTAGTAAATACATGACCCTGAAAGCACATGAGCTAACCAGAGGCTAATCAACAGAACAAACCCGAAATGGCGGAATAAGCGGCGATGTAGTTACCTGAACGGCAATGCAATGAAGAAGTCGCTGCTCGCAAACTTGGACAGCTGGATCACGACCATCTCCACCAGCGATAAAAAGGCGGCATACAGGGCGACGCCAGTGAACCACAAGAGAAGGAGCAAGTCTTGCTCTTTGTCCGTACCATAGAGGACCGGGCGGCCAGAACCCCGGCTGTCTCTGTTTGAATCGAAGCCTCCGGGGAGAGTGAAAACTGCAGCGTAGTTGACAGTGCCGATGAGTGCGGAGACAAGGAGCAGGCCATCGTTCATTGATTTCAGGGCTTCCTCGGCATCTTTTCGTAGGTCGGAGTGGGTATCTTCGAACAGCTCGGTTGCTGTCTTCCCATCGGAGTTTGGGTACCACGGGAGATGAGGAGGAGAATCATAATATACAAGCTGCATGAATATACATTAGAATATCGCAAAGGCTTACTATCTTGCTTGTGTATTAATTGTTAGTCCCTTTTAAGAATTTTAACTTTTTAAGATGACGTGAATGTAGCCCACGTACTTTTGAAGTTGTTACGAAGGCATAGTCTAAAATAATTATATGCAAGCTTGCTTTTCTGCAACTTTGTGGACCATTTGGCTATGAAGTGGATGTTTAAGAACAAAGTGTGGGAAATGGAGGAGCTTATTGATTTGGTGAAAACTAGAATGGCCTTGTGGATCAAAGGTAAATGTGATATCATTGACTACTCGATCTATTGAAGACTTCAAAAGGTGCCTGGAAGGTATGAAGAGAGTAAAGATATAGGATCGAGGTCCATTGGTTCCAGTTTGGTGTTTGTTGGTTGATGTGTGTGTGTGTGTTTCTTTTCTACTTGGGGATGCACGGTCTGCGGTCTATGTCTTGTATTTCTCTCTCCTTCCTTTGTTTCCTTTTTATTTTGGGGTAGGTTGTAGTCCTGTTTGTGTCTTGTTCTTTAGGCTTGCCCTTGGCTCCCTTCTTGTATCCTTTGTTTCAGTTCCGGGGTGGTGTTTGGGGTTTAATCTTTTTCTTTTCTGGTCTCCTTCAGTTAGTTCTTTTTGTCTGGCCGATTTTTTATTTTTATTTTTATTTTTTTGCACTCGGTTGGTGTTTGGGGTTTGGTCCTTTTCTTTCGTTGTCTATGCTGATTTAGGGTTAGGCTTGGTGGTGTCTTGGTTTTGTGTCTTTTGATCACACCCCATCCAATTTCTAGTTAGGCCTTGTGTATGTGGTGGTGCCTCAAATGTAGTATCTACATTGGACATGCTCTTTTAGATTACGAAATTCATTTTCGCATATGATATGGGGTTAAAATGCGCCTCATGTGTGGTTTCCCTGCTCAACTTTTTGTGCCTTTGATAGGCAGAGTACACTCTGCTGCTTAGGCCACCTTGTCTTCATGTAGTGCTTTTGTCTTTTCCTTTTTGCTTCTCGATGTATATACCCTTAACGAATTAGAACTAAAGAAATTATTATAAAAAATTTGGGGGTTTGGGTTTTATTTAATTTATAATGTAGTTTGAGTAGTGAAGAAATTAGTTCAAGCGTTCATACCTTGAACCAATATACATCCCACGCCATCTGGTTCAAGCTTCCAAGGAGAACTCTAGGATTCGCACCGGGTTTGGTTGCAAAGTGCAAAATGGAGTTTCTACCATGATCAAGAGCTGCCATCATCCCTTCCTTTCTAGCAACATTCTTCTTCAAGAACCAGTACATTCTCTCGTCTTTCTTCTCCACTGCTATGTGAAATATGTTCTTCCCGTTACTATCGACGCAGTAGGCAGCCTCGGGGAATTTCCCGAGGATCTCTTCCACCAACTCTTGAATGCTGTTCTCTGCTGCTTGAAGAAGCGGGTTTCTTCTCGTAGTAATAATTGGCTGATCATCATCGTCGTCATGATTATACCTTCCACATGTGTTGGTGTAATGGCTCCAATCTTCTTCTTTTGCAATCAACATTTTGGCTAGGTTGAGGGCACATGCATGCTTTTTCTTTACTGCATGAACTCCATTAAGCCAAGGCACCACTATACAATAGAAAAACAAAAGAAAATTAAGGAATAGGAAAGAAGCATAGATAGACAAGTCCTTAATTTCTAGGCCCCGTTTGGCTAGTTTCGCAGTTTTAAGGTGATTTTTTTGCTTTCTCTATGGGTCATGCATGGGTGTTTGTTGCAACGCTTAAAAAAGCTACTTAGGGCTTGTTCAGCTTAATAAGTTTTTTGGTTTCATTTTTTGTCCTTATTCTAATTTTTTCTTATTTATTAGTTTTTTGTTAATTTTTTTGAGGATTATTGTTTCGTTATAACGAAAGGAATATGAAAAGTAAAAAATTACGATGAAAACCTTTTTTTTTTTTAATAAAAATGAAAAAAAATCCTCTCATCACGACAAAACAATAATCTTCAAAAAAAAATTGACCAAAAATTAAAAAATACAAAAAAAATTAGAATAAGAGCAAAAAAAAAAAGAGGACAAACGGCTTATTAAGCCGGACAAGTCCCTGTGTTAAACGTGTTTCATGCACCTTTCGGTAATACTAGTTAATTCATGCAGCTTTTGGTTGTGCCCTCCACCACAGATCAAGAACCATGACATCCGAAAGGACCGAAACCCCATCCGATTCGGAATCCTGGGGTGAGCCGATGTATATAGCCGGAAAACTGTCAAGATCCATGACCCTTGCCCCCAACGCCGCCCTCTATGCCGTCAGCCGCTGCTCGCTCGACAAGGCCACCAAATTCGCTGCTGCCCTCATGGATTTTTGGAGGAAGAGTAAAAACTTGATGGATCCAACTGTACACCACATTAAGATCTTCAAGTTTTCGCTATCCCTTTCCCTCCACAAAGTATTTTGACTCGGTTTAATTTGTTCACGGTTTTGTGAAGGGAAAATGAAAGAGGAAGGGAAAATTTGGAAGATCCAACAGTCGTGAAACAAAATTGCAGTGACAAATCTGGACAATTTTTTTGAAACAAAATTGGAAAGCACACAAAATATACAAGATTTTCGTGATATTTTTTTTTGGAGAGGCAGGGAAATAAGTTAAACCTGAGATAATATTTTCGACGAAAGAGCCTTTTGATTGGCAGATAACGGGTTTATTCCTCTGGGGATCCTCTACATCTCCGGTAAGCTTAGAATCATTTATCCACATTGGAATGCCTGCCAAAGTTGCAACAAATAAATCGTTCGTTATATATGATCGAGAGTATGTAATAAAATATATTAGTGAAAGAAACATTCTGTGGCAATTTTCGTTTCTTTTTTTTTTGCTCGGCAAACGAAACTTTTTATTAACTCGAAGAGGGTACATCGAGATCGAAAACAAAATCATGAAAAAAGGAAGACATAACCATCCAACAGAAAGTTGGACAACACCCCACCAGAGACACTACTAAATCCTTATCTTTCGAATTCCATCCAAATACACCTTAAACTCCTCCACCGTATATATTTTAATCTTAAACTTGGATTTCATCCACATAGCCACTCTAGTCTTCACAAGCTCACCCACCTCCCCAATACTTGCTGTAGCATTATTAAAAACATAGTCATTTCTTGCTAACCATAAAGACCAGAGAGTTGAATAAAATGTAGCTTCCCACAAATGTTTCTCCAAATTCCTAAACCTGCTTTCAAACCACCATAGTGCCAAATCTGCCAATGAAGGAGGGCATACCCACATTACATGCCACCAATCCAGAATGAGAGACCATACATCCCACGAGAACTGACAGTGTAAAAACAAATGATGGGGAGTTTCTGGGTGCACCGAACATAGCGGGCAAAGTTGCTGGTAATCCTCTTGTATCAGATTCCGGTTATAGAGCTCTGATCTAGTGGCTACCCTGCTTTGAATTGCCATCCATGCAAAGATTTCTACCTTAGGGGGGCTGAGGTTCTTCCAAACTGATCCCAAAACCTGATTCCTAGCATGACTTTGCTGCTCCCATTGGTAGTATAATGATTTGACTGTGAAACATTTGTCCGAAGCCCATTTCCATTGTAAATAATCACACTTGGATTGATCCAATATTACAGAGTGTAGTCTCTGCTTTAACTCCTCCTCGATTGGTTTCTCCCAATCGCGTAAGACCCTTCTAAATTGTAGATTCCACCCTTCACTCCCAAAACCATTCATCACTGAACTAATCACCTCCTCTTTTTGGGTCGAGAGAAGATATAGTCCAGGGAAAGACTCTTTGAGTGTATTGTCTCCAAGCCACAAATGGTTCCAGAAAGAAGTTTTCTACCCAGAGTTAACTTGAATTCTAAAGCCGTCCGCGATTATAGAACTAAAACACGAGGAGTCCCCTACAGAGCAAATATCCCTCCATATATTAGTAACACGTCCTGACGATGGCAAATGAGGTAGCCATGCTGCCTGTTCCAGCTTGTACTTTGCTCTGATAACCTTGACCCAAAGTGAATCTTTATCCTTATTGAATCTCCACCACCACTTAGCAAGAAGAGCAAGGTTTTGTTGTAACAATTTTCTCACTCCAAGTCCACCAAACTCCTTCTTTTTCGCAATGGAATCCCACTTCACCAAATGTAGCCTTTTCTTTTCCACTGTATCACCCCAAAAAAATTGTCTCTGTAATTTCTCCATCGCCTTTGCTACAGTCAATGGTAGTTTGAAGATAGACATGAAGTATGTTGGCAGATTAGAAAGTGAGGAATTGATAAGAGTAAGTTTGCCACCCGAGGAATTGTTCCTCCTCCTCCACACACTTAACCTTTTCTCCATCCTGTCCAAAACAGGTTCCCAAGTTTTAATTCTGCTGGGGTTGGCACCAAGAGGCAGTCCCAAGTATTTGATTGGTAAGGATTCAATTCTGCACCCCATTACTTGAGCAAGAGATTTCACATCCTGTTGTTGGATATTGATACCACATAACGAGCTCTTGGAGAAGTTAATTTTCAGCCCAGACATGAGCTGAAAACATCTCAAAATTCTTTTGATATTAGCCATCTCCTCCCTATCATTGTTGCAAAATATTAAAGTATCATCCGCAAATTGAAGATGGGACACCGATACCCCAGAGGATCCAATCTTCATCCCTCTGATTATATTTAACTCCTTTGCCCTTTCCAACAAAATATTAAGAGCTTCCACAACTATATTGAAAAGAAAAGGGGATAAAGGATCCCCTTGTCTGAGACCTTTTTGAATTTTGAACTCTTTAGACGCGGAGCCATTGATCAAAACTGACATGGTAACAGATGAGCAACATTCCTTAATCCAGCTACACCATATCTCCCCAAAACCCATTTTTGCAAGTAAATCAAGTAGAAATCCCCAATTTACACAGTCATATGCTCTTTCAAAATCAATTTTAAGAAGTAAACCCCCTTGATTACTATTCTTCCAGCTATGAATAACCTCATTAGCTATGAGAACCCCATCCAAGATTTGTTTACCTCCAATAAAAGCAGCTTGAGATTCACCAATAATTGAAGGTAACTGAATTTTGATTCTACTGGCCAACACTTTAGCTAGCACCTTATAAATCCATCCCACCATGCTAATAGGTCTATAATCTTTAAAAGACAAAGGGCAGTCCACTTTAGGAATTAAAGATACAAAAGTAGAATTGATACCTTTAGTGAGCTTTCCGTTGGCATGGAACTCCGAGAAGAATTGAAGGACCACACCCTTCATGAACTCCCATCCTTTCTTTACAAAGGAGAAGTTAAATCCATCTGGACCTGGAGACTTGATAGAGCTGCATTCCTTCATAGCTTGACATATCTCCCCCTCATTAAATTGTCTTTCAAGGAGTAGAGATGCTTCCGGCTTCAGTTTTCTGAGAAACACACCCCCTAACACAGGTCTAAGTGATATCTCCTCTTTGAAGTTACTGCTAAAGTGCTCAACTGCCACCTCCTTAATTTCACAAGGGTCTTCCACAACTCGTCCATTAACAGAGATTGAACCCACCATGTTTCGTCTGTACCTATTGTTAGCCACAACTTGGAAGAATCTAGTATTTTTATCACCCAACTTCAACCAATTTGCCCTGGATTTTTGTCTCCACATTGATTCCGACAAACGAGATAATCTCCAAAACTCAGTTTTAGCTCTGCATTTTGATGCTTTCTCCTCTGTGTTGAGTTGTCTTTCTTCTGCCAGAAGATCAAATTGGTGAAGTTCAGCTTCGAATTCCTTTAAAGCTGAATTAACATCCCCGAATTCTTCTTTATTCCACACCTTCAACTTCTCCTTAATGGCCTTCATTTTTTGCATAATAATGAAGCCAGCCCACCCATCCACCTGAGTGTTATTCCATATTTCTCTTGCAATCTTCATACAATTAGGATTAGACAACCAGATATCCATGAATTTGAACGGTTTAGGGCCCCAATCCCTACAGTCGTCCATAATTGCTACCGGACAGTGATCGGATATTGGTCTATGCAGTCCCCATTGAAGCACTTTAAATTCTTGAATCCAACTTGGAGACAATAGAAATCTATCCAAACGGCTATGAACAGCATGGTCTTGATAGTTGGTCCATGTAAATTTCCTGCCAATCATAGGAATATCCACCAATTCCATATTGTTACAGAAATCAACAAAATCCCTCATACCCCTCTCTATCCTCAAGCAACCCACCCTCTCTCTAGGGTCTTTTATTTCGTTAAAGTCACCCCCTACACACCAGGCCACTTGATAGTTTTCTTTGAGAGCTAGAATCTCCTCCCATAACACTCTTCTATTCACCACATCATTTGGGGCATATATATTAACAATAATACAAGGGAAAATACCATTAATAACACCATGGACTAATACAAAGGATCTGTGAAGAGTAATAGATTCGGCTTTGAAAAATTCTTTATTCCAGATAACCAACAAACCCCCTGAAGCCCCAATAGCATTTGAACAAGCAAAATCAAAGTCGGCATTACCCCAAAGTTTCTGAATTGCTACTCTATCCACATGCTCCAATTTTGTCTCCTGAATTAACACCATATCAGGATTCCTCTTTTTGATAAGTTTAAACAAAAATCTCTTTTTTACCAAGCTTCCCAAACCTCTTATATTCCAAGTCAAAATCTGCATTACAACTGACCTACCCAACAGAAACACCACACGGAGGGGGACACCTAACTCCCCGCTTCTCTCTCCAGCATGAGAGAGTATTCCTGAGATTCAATTTCTATCATCTTTCCAAGAATCAAATCATCACGAGGCAAGAAATTAATACCTAGTTGACTTCCAATCGCCATAGACGCAATGATCTCCCTGCAAACTAGTGAGTTGCTTTGCAGCGTTTCGTCCGACGAAGAGCAGTTGTTCTCCACCAGACTGGGGTCTCGAACCACTGCCTCACGTAGGGTCAAGAGATTAGACAAATGTCTTCTTCTCCTTTTCCTACATTCAGCATTATTGAGATCAACCATCAAATTAATACTTGGAATTTGCGAGAGTCTCCCCATCTGATTTTCGCCCCCAAGAAGATCAATCCCCGCAACACCAGGTTCAACAAATAATTTGGGCAGAGTGGTCTCCAGAACCCTAGAATCAGGGGTCACTTGAACAAGCAAGTTATTAGGCCCGCTACTCTGTGAGTTGGAAAAGTCATCAAGCCCAACCTCCCCGTCTTGGGCTTTAGAGAGAGCTTTAGAATGGGCTACAAAGCCCAATACCACATCCTCACCCTCTACAGAACCCACTGAGTCCTCCACTCGTGATTCAAACTCCCCTGACAAGGTAGGTGAATTGGCTCTCTCATACATTAAATGCTCCTCTGCACTTACATGCTTTGTGCCCCTGAACCCAACACAGTTTTTATCCTTCCCATGCATAACTGCCCCCAAAGCTGAGCTGACCCGTCCTTCACCTACCACCGCTTTTCTATTGGTAACTTTTTCAACGGGCGAGTCCACGTCATCATCGTCTTCCTTCCCAGCTTTGGAAACCACCTCCATGGCGTCTTCCATCGGAGATAACTTCTGGAAGTAGGTATCAACAGAGGCTTCCATTTCATCTGGACTAAAAAATGTAGAATCCTCGGAAACTTTGACATCATACACTACCCCTTCAACCTCAATTTGAATCCATCTATTAATAGGTTGAATCTCTTCCGTAGCAATCAATATTCTCCCTTTTACAAATGATAAATCTTTAAGAGTTGCCTCATCCAACTTAATGAAATAGCCCCAAATCTCACCAATCTGTTTGAAGGTTTTGGCATTCCACACATTAAGAGGGACTCCCTGGCAACTTAACCAAACAAACCGATCGAGGCTCGCCGGTTCACCCCTCCATGGTTTCACCGAATCGAACCAACGTTTCATCCATGGTTGCATAATGAGGGTATCTCTGCTCTCTTCGCTTTGGAAAGTTATCAATACTGATCTCCCTCCCAAAGCCCGGAACTGAGCAACCATGCCAGTTTGCAAGCGAAAGCTTGCTTCCAAGGTTTTCATAGAAACAACTCTATTCATGACAGCAACTGCACTCCTGAATAACCACCCATTCCCAACAGGGTTAATATGCATTTTGATATTCTGTTCTATACCCGGCTTGGAGGACTCCCCTTTCAGAGCCTGAACAAAGGAACGGCCATGGCCACGCATAGACCCAAACTCCATCGCTCTACCTTTCTCAGTCACCTCCCCTGTTGTTAAAGATAAATGAGCATTTCCTTTTTCCTTTGACATCTGCTGCATCCCCTCTTGGAGCCTCGACAACTTCACTCTGGGTTTCTCATCAGAATGACCAAAACATGCCTCTTTGACAAAGAGTCTATCATTTTCCACCCATACCCCATTCATTCTCGAAACTGCCATGCTAGCTGACACATGACATTCATACCTAACAAACCCAAATTTCTTCCCAGTACGTTTACTCCTTTTCCTTGGAATAAATGCATCCTTCACCACTCCAAATTTATTAAAGGTTCTCTGCAACCATAACTGATCTTTATGGTCAGGGATGTTATCCACAAACAAGGTGTAAATCTCCTTGACCCCTGACTTACTCGCCGACCGGTACCTATGATTCTTGATCACTGGAATCCATCCACCCTGATCTCTCGTAACTTTCCCACTCTCTCTCTCCCGCTCTCTCAACATGTTGCTCTTTGATTCTGGGCAATTTTCGTTTCTTGTTAACCATTTTTTTTTTTTGGCCTTGCTTGGCATATGATTGTCAAGGGTTTGGATACCAACATAGTTGGGATGCATTCCTCTGATTGTGATGCTCTTTCCGCTTGGTCCTTTTAATCTTTATAACCAATTTCAAAGATTAATAAAATTATCTTTTGCCTTTCAAAAAATATATATATTCTTAAGACACAACTATAAAAAAAATTGATATGTAAAATTATGGACACCCTTGAAATTGGAAAACAATCATGGTCACCACATGATACTTGAAATTCAGGACAGAGCCCGGAATTTAACTACTCATGGATGACCATGAATGCGGGACAAAAAATTAAACATGTGTAATTACTAAATAGTAACAATAAAACTAAAACTAAAACAAAGTGCAAAATATATAGCAATACTCCATACTTAATTATGTTTTTCATAAATTAATAGATTGCAAAACTAGTAATGAATTATCTCAGCTATCTAATAAAACGAGGTATATTCAATTGCACTCCACACTCCTTCACATCATTAAAAGTACTAAATTAATCATTATACTTTTAAATTAATCATTATCACATATTCACATACGTACTTTTCAAAACATCCAATCTGCCTTTAGCATTAGCATTGCTTTTCAAAACAAAATATCATTACCGAAATCTAGCAACATTGAAAATTGATATAATAGTCAACAGTTATCACTTATCGCATGACTAGAAATAGAAGTTTAGAAAAATAATTGGGCAAAAATATACCTACGTACAGCTTATATTTTACCAAGATTATTTAGGGTTTTTAAAATCTTTTCTCCTTTATTTCTATTTTCTTGAAATTGCCTTCAAGTCTTAACGATTGGGAATTTTTGTGCTGAGAAAGAGAGGTTTAGTGTGCCATGGAGATTTTAGGAAAGAGAGAAGAAAATGTGTTCAAATCTTTTTAACGATTGGAAATTTTTGTGGGATAAAATTAACTTATGAGTTTATTAATTAAATATTCACAATGTTAACTCTTAAATTTGTTTTGTCATGTTTTAACTCGTTTTAACCCTTAGCCTTTAAAAATTAATGTTGGTATCCTTATATTGCAAAAGTTAATACTATTTTACTCTTTCCCCATAATATTAAACAAAGGGGAGCCCATGTTCCTACTTTCATAGGAAATTTTTGCTTTCTAATATAATAGTAAAAAAAATTTGGCCCTTGCAGGAGCAACACCACTCCTACTGGTTTCCCTCTGGCTCCATCTCTGAATTTAATTAAAGAAGTTACAGACAAATACTATGGTGACAATGTATCAATATTATGAAGCTAGTGTGTGTCAGTTTTCTTCATTTTGTTTTCTCGATGTACCTTATCGAGATAATATATATGCACACTTCTTTTGTCGATCAGGTAAAAAAGAGAAAAGAAAAGAAGAAGACTTACAAAGGTAGACGAGACACAAAAGGAACTGTAGGGGAATGAAGGGCCTACTGCCAAGATTCCTAAGCCAATAGGATGACCCACTTTTAAAGGAAACGGGTTTGCTCGCCAACATATTCAGTGCAGTGTTTCCATTTTTATCTTGTGCTCCGGCAAGATTCGGAAATGATTCAACAATCTCCATAGCCAGACCTGCAGGTTCAAAAGATTAAACGCAATTTTAATCAGACCTAGTTAATATATAAAGAATAAGGTTAGACCTGATCGGTTTAAGTTTCTAAATGAGCATTCCCACATGGTTAACAATCTAAAACAGAAGTGTATATTGACAATAACGTTTTGCACACGCAGATAGAGAGAGAGATTGACGTTTCAACGAGATTGGCATTTCTGGTATGGTTCTCTCTGTTCCCTTCTTTCTTCCTCTCCCCTCCCTCTTTTTCCCGACCCCATACCCTTTATTTGTTGGTCTTCTTCTCTCGTGGCATCTCTCATTGTTGGGAATCAAGAGAGACATTCACTACTCTTTTATTAATCTGTAAACACAAAATTACATACACACAACTCTCACACACTTCTCTCCTCTCTCACACACAATTTACTCCACTTGTTGGTTGGGGGAGACCCCCTCAGGGGCTCCCCGATCTCTCTCTCACTTCTCTGTTCTCTAACTCTCTCATTTCCCACGCATACGCATTACTCATACACAATCTCACACAATCACTTTTATGCAAATTGTTAGCTAATAGGTTTAAAGATCATCTTCCTTCTGTCATTGGAGAAGCCCAAGCTGCTTTTGTTGGGGGAAAACAGATATTTGATGGTGTCTTAATTGCCAATGAAGCTATTCACAGTTGGTAACATTCTTCACAAGGTGGTTTAATTCTAAAATTGGATTTTGAGAAAGCTTATGATTGTGTTAACTGGGGTTTTCTATTGGATATGCTTAAGAAGGTAGGCTTTGGGGCCAGGTGGTATAGATGGATTAAAGAACGTTGCTCCATGGTGTCCATGTCTGTGTTGATAAATGGGGCACCTTCGCAAGAGTTTCAAACTCAGAAAGGACTGAGGCAAGGGGATCCCTTATCCCCATTTTTGTTCAACATAGTGGTTGAAGCTCTTAATAGTATGTTGGAACGAGCTAGAGCAAAAAATATCATTAAAGGTGTTAAGTTGGGGAATAATGGAGTGATTGTCTTTCATCTCCAATTTGCTGATGATACAATTCTTTTTTGCAATAATGATTTGGAGGAAATGGGAAACATCAAGCGAATCCTTAGGTGTTTTCAATTAATGTCCGGTCTGAGGATTAACTACTCCAAGAGCTCTCTTTGTGGGGTAAAAGTTCAACAGCAGGATATTCAAGCTCTTGCTCAGGTGATGGGGTGCAAAGTGGAGTCTCTACCCATAAAATACCTAAGGCTTCCGTTAGGTGCTAATCCGAGGAAAGTGAAAACGTGGGAACCAGTTCTTGAAAGAACTCAAAAGAGGCTTTGTGTATGGAGATCGAGAACCATTTCTACCGGGGGTAGGCTTACTTTGATCAATCACAACTCTAGCACCTTGCCGATATATTTTATGTCCCTTTTCAAAATGCCCGTGGCAGTTGCCAAATCACTAGAGAAATTACAAAGGCAATTTTTTTGGGGTGATACTCCGGATAAGAAGAAAATGCACATGGTTAATTGGGAAAGGATCACTATGACGAAGGAAAATGGGGGTGTTGGGATCAAGAGACTGTTACAACAGAATTTGGCCTTGCTTGCTAAGTGGTGGTGGCGGTTTGGCAACGACAAAAACTCACTATGGGTTAAGGTCATTAAAGGAAAATACAATTTGGATCGGAGGAGCTGGCTCCCGTATTCGCCTGGCTATGGGTCGATGTCTAATGTATGGAGGGATATTTGTGCAATTGGCAATGCAGATTCGGCACTTGGATTCTCTATTCAAGAGGGGTTCAAGGTGCAGGTGAACTCCGGTCGAGATACTCTATTTTGGGAGCATACGTGGTTGGGACCTACAGAGCTTAGAGATGAATGCCCCAGGTTGTATAGGCGTTCAATTCAACAGGAGGAGGTCTTGTGCAACTGTTGTGGAGTAGAGGCCAATGGTGATTGGAATTTGATGTTTAGTGGCATACTAAGGGTTCGGGAATCACAGCAACTCGAGGTTTTGAAACGAAGATTAGATGGAGTGACGCTAGATCCCTCGAAGAATGATCTGTTACAGTGGATTTGGACAGCCGATAAAGTTTTCTCGGTAAAATCAGTTTACAGACAATGGGAAACCCAGACTCAGTCACGGAATGCTTTACTTGGTTCGTTGTGGAAGAATCTGAGTCCCCCCAAAGTGGAAATTTTCTCCTGGATGGCCATCCAAAATAGAGTAGCTACAAGGTCGGTACTTTTCGGTCGGTACTTTTCGAAAGGAATTTAATTTCTGATCTTCATTTGGCAAAGTGCCCTCTGTGTGATTTGCATGTGGAAACACCTCAACATGTACATTTGCTCCTACATTGTCGATTTTCGTGGGTGGTATGGTCTGAAATTTTTGCTTGGTGGAGCATTACGTGGGTATGCCCGTCTTCTATAGCAGAGTTAGCTCTATGGTGGTTTGGGAACAGGTTTCGAAACTTGGAGAAATATATCTGGGAAGCATGTTCCTTTGCTACACTTTGGTCCATCTAGCTGATGAGGAATGGGTTTATTTTCACTGGAGCAACACAACAGACTTCGGAAGTGGCATATTTAATTAAAACAAGAGTAGCTATGTGGATTAAGGCTAAGTTCGACATCAAGATCTATACTGTAGAGGATTTCAAAGGTTATTTGAATGGGATTCTAAAAGTGAAGGTGTAGATTGCTGTATTATCCAACCTCGGTTGGATATTTTCTTTGCTTCCTCCTCGATGTACCCTTTCGAGATCAATAAAAGTTTCCTTTTGCCAAGCAAAAAAAAATATCTCACACAATCACAGCCATACAACTTGAGTTACTCCCCAACCTCTAGTTTTTAATGCACAAACAACACAACGGTATTGCACAGCTATATTTTTTGCTGGCTTGGCCCCCCACACATTACTTATACACAATCTCCCTCTCTCATCTTCTTTGTCTATTCACGGCCCACACACATGCACGCACAATAATACAATTAAGTTTAACTTTCAACATCCCGGTCGCCCCTTTCTCGGCCGTGTCTTCTCTTTCCGTTTGTTTTTCCGGTCAGTCTTCTCCCAGGTAGTTTGATTTTGGCCTAACGGCAAGAGAATCTGGTGGTTTGGGCATGGTCGGCATGGCTCCCGGCGTAATCACTGTTGGTTGCCTCAGTTCTTGCCTAACGGTAGGGTTGAGCTTCCGCGGCAATTTGATTTGTTCCGTGCATCGTGTGTCTCTCTGATGGGGTGTGCCAATGGCGGCTTGGTGGTTGTCGGAGGCGGCTGATTGGTGGTGTTGGTGGCTTTCCGTCCATTATTGTGGACAACGGTGTTAGGCGGCTGTGATATATTGAAGATTTTCAAAAGTTTAGCACTTTGTTTTGGGTTTTCTTAGGTTGGGCCTAGCCCACTTTTGTTGGTTAGATTTCTTTTTATTTGCTTATTGTATAATTTGGACATTATAAGTCCACTGGTGTTTTGGGCTTCGACCCTCTGAGTCTCTAGGCTTTGTTTTTGATTTGTTGTATTTTTCAACATTTGGTTGGAATCCCTTTCCCCTATTGCTTTGTTTTTGATTGGTTGTATTTTTCAGCTTTTTTAACATTTGGTTGGAATCCCCTTCCCCTATTAATAAATCTTACTTTTGCCGATGAAGAGAGAGAGAGAGAGAGAGAGAGGTGCTCTACTTGTAGAAATGACAAAGGGGAAAAAAAGTACTGTAATGTTCTCCCATTATAGCAGCATGAAGAATAGTGCAGCCGTCATCTCTCCTCAGCAGCTCCTCATCAGCAGCCGCCGCTTTGAGAAGGTTGAACACCTCCCGCTCTCCATTCGCAGCCGCCGAGTAAAGTGGCGTCCCTCCCATTGCATTGCGCTCTAAAACCAACTCTCTCTCCCTCTCCATAATAATCTCCACAACATTGACCCTGCCAAACCTGGCTGCCTCGTGGAGCACCGTGTCCCCTCTCCAATTCCACGTCCTCAGCTCTCCCCCACCGCCCCCGTTGGTCCTCGTCAGTAAGCCGCCCTCGAACAGTTCTCTGAAGGCAGTGGCGTTGCCGCCTTCGGCCAAGAAATGGAGTATGGTGTTGCCTTGCGCATCTTTTCGCGTCAGAATATCCGGTTGGTCGGTTAGGATCTGGCGGAGCACCTGTAGCGATTTTGGGGTCCATGTTAGTGTTGCTCTGAGTGCTGCCGAGTGGCTGCTGTTGGCGAAGTTGATTACCATTTTTGTTGGAAACACAAACACACACCAAAGAAGGAAGTTAAGCTAACTTAAGAAGGTTATTAACTTCCTATGTCAAAATAGCTTAATACGCTAACTTCCTAGAGAAAAAAGGATGTGAATAGTGATTAGTATCTTTATTTTACCAAAGAAGGAAGTTAAAGAGAAGAATGAGAATAAAGCCTCACGTTAGTGTTCCAAGAAAAGGATCAATAAGCAATGATATAAAGTTGGGAATGTCAAATCAAATGTTCTATAAAAAAAAAAATTGCACAAAAAGGGAAATTAAAATTTTTCAGGTGGAAGTACCATCTATTTTAGGCCCCATTCCAGATTACCTTAAAAAATAAGTACTGCTTATTTACAATTTTTCAGCTTAAAATACTCCCTCCGTCCCTTTTTTAGAGTCCGGTATTCCATTTTGGGTTGTCCCTTAATAAGTGTCCATTTTGTAAAGTTAGTAGGAAAAAATTGGTGCATTATTTATTTTGTCCCTAAAAATAGATTCCATTTTGAAAAGTTTGTGAGTACAAGTGTAATGATGATGGATAAATAGGGAAAGTGAAGGAAAAAGTTGATGTGAAAGGTATAATGATGATGCCTTTTCAATAAGTTGGAATTACGAAGCAGGACTCTTAAAAGGGACGGAGGGTGATTTTTTGTATAAAAAAATATAACTTTAATATACTAGTATCTATTTTGTGCAAGCCGAATCATAAAATTATTAGGATAAAAAAATAGAAACATAAAATAATTGATGAAAAATAGCTTTGAAATTTAAAAAATGACATTATTACCTACAAGAATATAATAAACTACACGGAATAAAGGGAGTACTACTGTACTGTCGAACACTTTGATTGGACCAACACAGTTGTTAGAAAATTAACAACCTTAGAGTGATGTCAAAGACAATCTACAACTTCATTTTGGCATGTAATCGTTTCTCTTATATCCCTCTCAAACACTTTCCTTCATGCAGATGCATTGTGTGACTATCATACTTGATTTTGAGATCATTTCGATCTCGCTTGTTTGCCAGAGCCAATTTTGACTTTTCAGAGCCTAAGGCGAAGATTAAAGACTCCCCTTTTTTTGTCATTGGAGGGGCCCCATAAGACTTACAAATTTTCGAGGGCCTACCACAGCAGCACCTCAAGCTTTAGCTTGGGGCCGGCTTGATTTGCTACAAATTACTGTGGAGTTTAAATTCCTCCGTTGCATTTGTCTCCAGTAAAGTTTAGTTTATGTGATACTTAAGTAATTATTTTTTATAGTATTACGTACGTAACACAAGCCATGTTATAAGCAACATACCTGCATTTGACTTGTAAATGAGCATTTTCATCAGATTCCGTTTGGCCTGTGTAAAATGCTTGTTATGTTTCCAATTATTTAAAAACCATGGTACGTTATTTTTAGAGTTTCCTAATTCCCCTGTTCAAGACGTACCGAAAAGACAAGGGAAAAAAAATCTGAACACTAATTCAGTGTTTTAGAGACCCCAAACGTAGCCTAAGAAGCATTCTTGGAGATTGATGGTGAATTTATTCTAGGAGGTTTTGGGACACCGTTACGTGGTGCACACTCCGACTCTTTTCATAATCATACATTTCATATGAGTTGATCGGTATTTAGACACCACATGAATATGTAGATTGTCTTTGACATCACTCTAAGGTTGTTTTCTTACAACTGTGTTGGTCCAATCAAAGTGTTGTTCAAGTAAGCCACATTGTCGCTGGAAGTTTAACTAGCAACGGAGACATTTATTTCTGTCACTAAAACACACTTTTGGTAAAAAGAGACAATTGTTGTCACAGAAAGTATAACAACGGCAACTCAACATGTAGAGACATGGAAATTTCTTTAATTATTGAAATGTTTATTCAGTGGTAAATTGGAAGAATATGGCTTATTGGGTGATTATTTGAATTGAGGACTAGAATGGAAGAATTGAGATCTTGAGGGACTGTGTGTGTGATAAAACGATATAGAGGTATAAATATGGTGGATGTGTGTGAAGGAGATAACATTTCATCTCCCATCTCTCTCTCATCCATTCTCTCTCTCTCTCCAGCCGAAATCCCATCTCTCTCTTCTCTCACACAAGAACCTTGCTTCATTTCTCAAGATCTTTAAGAAACAACCTCCCTCCAACCTTCCATTTGCGTTCTCAAGCTTGGGATTCCTTGGGTCGGGCTTGAATCAAAGCTTTGAGATTCGAAGTGGTTAGGGTTTGCTCAAATCTTGTAGATCTTGGTTATTGTCGGGAGATAGGGACTTTTTTACCTCTTTTATATGTTTCTATAATGATTTAATGCGAGAATCGAGCTTGGTTTATCTCCCTTCGTTCATCTCAAACGCAGTCAAAATCTGCAGAAAATCGCCCAGAATCGCATAGGGATCGATCCCTAAACTTGAGGGATCGATCTCCCTTTTTGTTTCTGGTCCAGTAAGCCCAGGGATTGATCCCTGGTGATGGGGGGATCAATCCCTCCCCTCTCTGGAAAATTCTGTCCATCTTTTGAGTTTCAACCCAATTTCAAACAGACATAACTTCTTCGTCTGATGTCTGTTTCATACAAATTCTATATCGATTCGAAGGTCTTCAAGTGAGATTTCTATTGCCACCAAAATCATCTAATTAAAGACTCTAAGTAAACAGAAAGTTATGACTGTTAGAGTAGGGGTGTGTCAATCTCCCAACCTCCTTTGGCTACTCCAATGATTCTTGCTTTGTCATTATGGCTTCCTATGATACGTGGATGTTATTTTTGACTCGTTGGCCTTCCGTTAGTAAGGAATGGATAATAGTTTACTTGATTAAAATGTCAATAAGATGCAACTTGCACATGAATGATGGCTTGTGAATGTTTGTGGCACATTTGTGATATTGTTGGCATGTCGTGACGTATTTCATGAATGCATGAGGTTCTGAGAAAGCTTTAACTTGTGGGTTGAGTGAGGAAATAGTCATTTGGGTTGGTGGTCGATTTAGGAAGTCTCATAACGCAAGGGATGGTAATACTAAGGCTTATATGGTCTCGTAACGCAAGGGGTGGTAATACGGTGACCTTAGATGTTGATGTACACCGTAACGCTAGGGGTGGAAATACGGTGACTCTCGTGATATTATACGACAACACATGGGGTGGAAATGTCGATGGTGGAGATATGGATAGTGAGTCGTGTCAAAGTTGTTATTTGCTTGAGTATTGTGAACCTTATGGCATAATTGCCCTTATCATCACATTTGTATATAATATTGGTAAAGATTTTCCTACTGGGTTAGTGTAGCTCAACCTAATCTTTCTTTTCAAGTTCAAATGCCGGGTAATAGATAGCATGCATTGTGTGCTGACAGTGAAAGACTTTTTGGAAGATGACATCATTAGTTATTTCATTATCTTGTAAAGATCTTATTTTGTTCAAGATGGTCCTGTAAATAATTACTCTTGAATTATCTTTTGACTGAAGTTTGTAATATTCTAAATATGTTCGTACTTGTATCTAAACTAATTTGGGTTGTGGTGCCAAAATTGTAATTATCTAAACTTGGGGACTTGTTTGTAAATTAAATAGGTGGGAAACTCTTTGGGTAGCATATGTGATATGCGAGTCTCTATTATTGAAATATATTATTGAATTTTGTTGAAAATCAAGGACGTGATACAACAAGACACAGTTGTCATTGAAAGTTTCATAAACAATACGGCTACACGTACCTATTTTGGCTTAATAAGTCAAATGACTTCTTCTTTTTTGTCCTTATACAAAATTTCCATGCATTTGTTAGTTTTTTGGCAATTTTTTGTGTGGATTATAGCTTCGTCATGACAAAAAGAATTTTAAAGTAAAAAATTACGACCAAAATTCTATTTTTTTAGAATAAAGTTGAAAAAATTGGTTTATTGGCTTGTTTTAGTCTTTATTCAAAAAAATTGGGTTTCGATCGTAATTTTTCACTTTTTAGATTTTTCTCATCATGATGAAGCAATAATTCACAAAAAATTGACGAAAAACTAACAAATGTGAAAAAAATTGAATTAAGACAAAAGAAAAAAAGTCATTTTGCTTATTAGGCCAAAATAGGCAATTGAGTCGCTGACATACTGTGAGGATCTCTCTGTGAGGATCACGTGAGGGTTTTCATCCAGATCATCTATCTCGACAATCAATGGTCTGGATGTGTTTGTATTTTTGACCGGTTAAAAATACAAACACATTAGGACCATTACTTACTGAGACGGAGAAATCCCATGAAAATCCTCATTGGGACGGCAACATGGTTATGAGTAGACTGAGAGGATGTTCCAATTTGGGTTCTTTTTTTAAAAGTTTTTTTTTTCAAATTTTAAACTCAAATATAATGAAAATAAAAAATAATTTTATGATTTGTTTCGCACCGTTTAAAAGATCTCAAACAAGATCCATATTGGTAGGAAAATTATTTATGTAAACACATGATTTTTGAGCTCGAAATTATCTTTTTTCTTCTTTCTAAAAGTTCCTTCTCTGAGAGAGTGGAACACCCTTGAGAGTTTAGAAAGCCACAGTGGCATAAATGAGATTTATGCAATCCGATCATGTGATATTATATATATATATATATATATATATATATATATATTATAAAACAAAAGGGTGTGGGGACAAGTTGTTGGAACGGCTTACATTTATTTGATCTAAAGGCTATAGTGCATCCTCCCACTTTCCGGTTAAGTGTCCATGATTTTCACCTAAATCACACAACTGTCATTCCCTTCTTCCAATTGAGATGCATAGTGCCGTAGGCACGGGTTAGCACTAGTATATATTATAAAACAGAAGGATGTTGGAACAAGTTGTTAGAACGGCTTGCATTCATTTGATCCAAAGGCTATAGTGCATCTTCCCAAATCACACAACTATCATCCCCTTCCGACAAGGATGCGTAGCGCTGTAGGCACGGATTAGCACTAATGTGTATGTGTGTGTGTGTGTGTGTGTGTGTGTGTGTGTATATATATATATATATATATATATATATATGAAAATAAATCATATAAGGAAAATTTTCTTTTATATCCCTTCGACTTTTACCTAAAATTTATTTTGGTCCTTCACCTTTTAATTTGGACAATAAAATACTTCGACTTTTCAATTGGTTCCAATGTCAACCGTTACACGGATGACATTATGTTTTTGGATGGAAAAAGTGCACATGCCAAACACGTGACCCCTTTTGAGGGGTGTTTTTGCCCATCCCCTCCTCTCTCTCTCTCTCTCTCTCTCTCTCTCTCTCTCTCTAGACAACTGGACCAAGACAAAACCTAGCCTCAATCTTGACCTCTCCAGCCACCCCCTCCCTCTCCTCTCCGTCACCCTCCTCATCCTCCTCCTCCACCCCTTTCCAGGTTTAATCGAAGGCCCTGCAACCAAACCTTTTCTCAAAAATTCAATTGTGCGAAAAAATTATAATAACAGGACCAACTCATGACTGCATATACAAATCCAAGGGATGCTACAGGAGTTGATGATCCCAAACGGCAACGATTGATCAAGCAAATAGAAGTATTGACAAGTGGAGAAGACATCAACAACCGCGACGACGAAGAACAAGAAGTAGAAAAACCCTTTAGGATTAGGGTTCTCTCAAGAGTGAAGACCGAATGGGAGAATAATGGTGAGTAATAGACGATTTTATGATCAACGGCAACTCGAGCACCCTCTTGGTAACCTAAATTGGATTGTGTATTTTATTCATACCAACGCAGTAAATTAGCTTCAATTTGATAGTTATGGTTTTGAATTTCTGCAATTGGCTAAATTGGGGTTTTGAATTCCTGTAATTATCACGAATTAGAGTTTAGAATTAGAATTTTATGGTCCAATGGCCGGAAAAAGTTGCAGGTCCAGTAATGGATTTCATGGATGGAGTACGCAGCGGGGGGTGGGGGGGGGGTGTGGTGGTTGGGGTGGGGGTTGGGAGCTTTGCTGAGAAACTGTGGATGCCGTGACTGAGGGCTAGGTCTGTGGTGCTTGTGGGTTGGGAAGATGGAGGGCCTAGCGTTGTGGTGGACGCAAAAAATGAAGGTTTTGGAGAGAGAAGATCGAGGTGAGGGTGAGGGTGAGGGTGAGGGTGAGGGATAGGGAGAGGGTGGCTGGAGAGATCGATATTGAGGCTGGGTTTTGTCTTGGTCAGTTGGTCTGAATGTGTGTGTAGAGGGAGAGAGAGGGGGAGGGAGGGAAGGAGGGAGGACGGGATGGGAAAAAATACCCCTCAAAAGGGGTCACGTGTTGGGCACGTGTGCTTTTTCCGTCCAAAAATATAACATCATCCGTGTAAAGGTTGACATTGGAACCAATTGAAAAGTTGAAATATTTTATTGTCCTAATTGAAAGGTAAATGACGAAAATGAATTTTAGATGAAAGTCAAACGAATATAAAAGAAATTTGTTCCATCATATAGGCATGCAAATATGCGATGAACTTGGTAAATTGGAGATTTTCTTTTTAATAATTTCCCAACGAAATTAAAGGTTGCATGAAAGAAATTTGTGTGTCGAGGTCATAAATGAGACACCACTGAAAGAGTAAAGCATCTCTGTAAAAAAATGAGGTCATAAATTTGTGGAGAAACTGTGGATGCCGTGACTGAGGGCTAGGTCTGTGGTGCTTGTGGGTTTGGAAGATGGAGGGCCTGGCGTTGTGGACCTGTGGTGGACACAGAAAATGAAGGTTTTGGAGAGAGAAAATGTGAGGGTGAGGGTGAGGGTGAGGGAGTGGAGAGGAGAGGAGAAGGATAGGGAGAGGGTGGCTGGAGAGATTGATATTGAGGTTGGGTTTTGTCTTGGTCAGTTGGTCTGATTGTGTGTGTAGAGGGAGGGAGGGAGGGAGGACGGGATGGGCAAAAATACCCCTCAAAAGTGGTCACGTGCTGGGCACGTGCGCTTTTTCCGTCCAAAAATATAACGTCATCCGTGTAAATGTTGACATTGGAACCAATTGAAAAGTCGAAGTATTTTATTGTCCTAATTGAAAGGTAAATGACCGGCCAAAATGAATTTTAGATGAAAGTCAAAGGAATATAAAAGAAATTTTTCCATCATATAGGCATGCGAACATGCGATGAACTCGGTAAACTGAAGATTTTCTTTTTTAATAATTTCCCTACGAAAAAGAAATTTGTGTGTCGAGGTCATAAATGAGACACCATGACTAAAAGAGTAATGCATCTTTGTAAAAAAATCATATTGATAGGACACCAATCAATTACTCAGTGATTGGATCCTTGTTGAAATGCACGGTAAAGTTAAATTTAAAATTTTACTTCATAATCAATTCTATTCGACCATGAGGTTTTCATTTTTCAGCAATGCTACTTGCACATATATTTTTACACAGATTTTGCACATACATTTTTACAGAGCCCGCCTCGGGTCCCACCAATATGATCCGAACCACTCATTATTTTTAAAATAATTTTTTAAGAGTTTCTGTAAAAAAAATCAACTCGATAGGATATCGGTAAGGGTTTTTTCAAAAATTGTAAGGTGAAATAGTCTGATTCGCCCTACGATTTCTAAAAAGCTTTTTCCGATATCCTATCGAGTTGATTTTTTACAGAAACTCTTAAAAAATTGTTTTAAAAATAATAAAAGGTTCGGATCATATTGATGGGACCCGAGGTGGGTCCCATAAAAGTGTATGTGTCCTTAGGTGTTCATTTTTCGATTGGCTTAAATTTTGATATGGATGTAGTATTCGTTAAACACTACAATACGAAAGGTTTGGATCCAAACTTTTTTTTTTTTTTTAGAAGGGTTGGATTGTTTAGATTTTGGGAAGAAGAATAATCAAAGAATTAATGAGGGCATATTGGACCTTTAGTCACTTTTGATGACAACGGACGCATTTTTTCCGTTAAATGGTTGTATTTGCAAGTTTTTACAAACCACAAGGGGTGTGTGTGAATTAAAGTGAACCAGAGGAGATGTAATTGCACATGAGCCAAACCACAAGCGCGTCAAAGTGAACTTTGCCCTACATAGAAGATCGACAAAGAAGAAGAAGAAGAAGATTGTTGGCACAACATCAACTAACAAGGAAATCGATTGCGACAGACAAACAGCACCCATCAAAGTACTCCATATGCCATAGTATATATACATTAGGATTGTGTGATAATCTCGAGCCACGAGAGTCACATCTTATCAAATAGTTTTTTTTGACCGGCAACAATTTATTGAGAACTCGATAATATATATGATCAAATAGTTTGTTTTTTTTGACCGGCAACAATTTATTGAGAACGATAATGGGTTCAGAATGAATTAGCTAATCGGTCAGCATGCAGCCTCACCTACTTGTAGTCCCTCATACAGCTTAGCTTCCTCAATACTATGCTTAAAGATGACTGCCTCAAACATGTGGCCTCGATGCGAAAATGAGCAACGCAATGCAAGACACAGGCGACACAAAGTCAGGTACACGAGATCTATGAAAACAATGGTTTTCATTGTGAGGGCCGGCCCCAGGAAGACATATACGTTGATGTGTAAGTCGATGATGTCGTAGGCTACGAACATGGCCAAGGTCGTGAAGATGACGGAGACATACAAAGCTGTTATAGCGAGGATGTACCTTTTTTTTTTATCAGCAAAAATGATACTAGTATATATTAGATGGAAGAAAAGGAAATAGTATGTAGTAGCAAGAATAAGCCAAGAAAGCAGAGAAAAAAAGCGAATCCAAGACCCCAAGCAAGCTAGACACAATAACAAAACAAATTACTACCTTCGTCCCATAATGTTTGTCCGATTTGCAAAACTAGTACGTAAAAATAATTTATTTTTGCAAGAAAAAATTCAATTTTCTTTTAACAATTCACTAGATATCGATGATTTATTTTAATTTATGGAAAAAAATTAAATTTTTTTTAAAGAAATGCATTACCATATTTTTTGAGTCCTCGTTTTATGGACCGGGCAAACATTTTGGGACGGACGGAGTAGTAAATACATGACCCTGAAAGCACATGAGCTAACCAGATGCTAATCAACAGAACAAACCCGAAATGGAATAAGCGGCGATGTAGTTACCTGAAGGGCAATGCAGTGAAGAAGTCGCTGCTCGTGAACTTGGACATCTGGATCAGAGTCATCTCCACCAGCGATAAAAAGGCGGCATACAGGGCGACGCCAGTGAACCACAAGAAAAGGAGCAGGTCTCGCTCTTTGTCCGTACCATACAGGACCGGGCGGCCGGAACCCCGGCTGTCTCTGTTGGAATCAAAGCCTCCGGGGAGAGTGAAAACTGAGGCGTAGTTGACGGTGCCGATGAGTGCGGAGACGAGGAGCAGGCCGCCGTTCATTGATTTCAGGGCTTCCTCGGCATCTTTTCGTAGGCTGGAGTGGTTATCTTCGAACAGCTCGGTTGCCGTCTTCCCGTTGGAGTTTGGGTACCACGGGAGATGAGGAGGAGAATCATAATATACAAGCTGCATGAATATACATTAGAATATCGCAACGGTTTACTATCTTGCTTATGTATTAATTGTTCGTCCCTTTTAAGAATTCTAACTTTTTAAGAAGACGTGAATGTAGCCCATGTACTTTTGAAGTTGTTACGAAGGCATAGTCTAAAATAATTTATATGTAAGCAAAGTGCCACCTAAAGTGGAGGAATATCTATCCACCAAATGTGAAAATATTTGTGTGAATGGCTATCCAAAATAGCAATATAGCATAGCCTCAAAGTCTGTTATAGTTGAGAGGGAATCCCCGGACCACCTTCTCGTACTTTGCAATTTCTCTTGGAAAATATGGTCTGCATCAATTGGTGGGGGATGACTCGGTTATGCCCTCCAACTCTTCAAGTTTTTCTACAATACCGGCATTTTTACAAATTCAAGAATCTGGCAAAATTACGCTAGGCATGTTCCAACAAGGCAAGCTAGCATGCTTCTCTTCAACTTTGTGGACTATTTGGCTATGAAGTGGTGTTTAACAACAAAGTGTGGGAAATGGAGGAGCTTATTGAGTTGGTGAAAACTAGAATGGCCTTGTGGATCAAAGTAAATGTGACATCATTGACTACTCTATTGAAGACTTCAAAAGGTGCCTGGAAGTTATAAGGAGAGCAACGATACAGGATCGAGGTCCATTGGTTCCATTTTGGCATTTGTTGGTTGATGTGTGTGTGTATGTGCTTCTTTTCTACTTGGGGATGCAGGGTCTGCGGTCTGTGTCTAGTATTTCTCTCTCCTTTCTTTGTTTCCTATTCATTTTTGGGGTGGGTTGTGGTCCTGTTTGTGTCTTGTTCTTTAGGCTTGCACTTGGCTCTCTTTTTGTGTCCTTCATTTCAGTTCTGGGGTGGTGTACTTTGGGTCTGATCTTTTTCTTTTTTGGTCTCCTTCGGTTAGTTCTTTTTGTCTGGCCGGTTTCATATTTTTTATTTTTTTTTGCACTCGGGTGGTGCTTGGGGTTTGGCCTTTTCTTTTGTTGTCTCTGGTGGTTTGGGGTTAGGCTTGGTGGGTGTGTCTTGGTTTTGTGTCTTTCGATCACAACCCATCCAATTTCTAGTTAGGCCTTGTGTATGTGGTGGTGCTTCAGGTGCTGAGGTATTGTGTACATTGGGCATGCTCTTTTAGAGTACAGAATTCATTTCCGCATATGATGGGGCTAAAATGTGCCTTTGATGTTTGGTTTCCCTGCTCAAATTGCTGCAGCTGTGGGAATATTTATGAAGCATTGTTCTAGTGGTGGTTTGGAACTTTTGGATGTCGAGCTTTCACTTTGCTGATGATGCAATGCCATTATTGAGGAATGTGTCGAGTTGGGGATTTGGTTTTGCTTCTGCTCCTAGTCAAGGGTGACTAAGGATGCATGCCAACTTTTTGTGCCTTTGATAGGCAGTTTGTCTATATAGTTCGCTCATTTTATATATGTAATATTCCTAGGCTTCTAACTTTGCATCCAATTTTTTGTTGGATCGATGATGTTTTTTGGTTTGGCCTTTCACTCTTTTTCATGTATCAATATCTAGTGCTCTAGAGGTTGATACAACAAAATTTGGCTCTCTACTTGCTAAGTGGTGGTGGTGGTGGAGACTTAGCAATGATAAAAGCTCTCTTTGGGTAAAGGTTATTAGAGGGAAATACAATTTGGACCAGAGGAGTTGACTCCCGTATACACATGGCTCTGGCTCAATCTCTAATGTATGGAGGGACATCTGCTCAATTGGAAATAATGATTCGGCCCTTGGATTTTCTATTTGGGAGGGTTACAAAGTGCAAGTAAACTTAGGTCGAGATACGCTATTCTAGGAGCATACTTGGTTGGGTAATAGATTGAAGATGAATTTCAAAGATTATATTTGCTGTCTACTCAACAAGATGAGATGTTCTGAGCAATATTTGTGGAGGAGGGGTAATGGTGACTAGAACTTGCTGTATAAGAGAACGCTGAGTGTATGGGAGAATCAACAATACGAGGATTTGAAGCAAAGATTGAATGGCGTGATACTAGAGCCATCAGACAAAATCTTCTCTGTAAAATCGGTATATAAGCAGTGTGAAATCCAGACCCAGTCAAATAATACTCTACTGGGTTCATTGTGGAAGAATGTGAGCCGCCTAAAGTGGAAATTTTCTTATGGATGGCAATTCAAGATAGAGTTGCAACAAGGTTTGTACTTTTCAATAGGATTTGATTTCTGAGATTCAATTGGCAGTATGCCCCTTGTGTGCCTTACATGTGGAAACACCTTAACATATGCTCTTATACATTGTCAGTTCTTGTGGGTGGTGTGGTCAGAAACTTTGGATTGGTGGAACATCCAGTGGGTCTGTCCATCCTAATCAACAGAGCTTGCGTCTTGGTGGTTTAGGGATAGGTTTCGAAATTTGGAGAAAAATATCTGGGAGCTGTGTTTCGAAATTTGGTTAGTTAGGAATGGCTATATCTTCAACAGTGCAACAACTCAAGCTTTGGAAGTGGCGGACTTGATCAAAACTAGAGTAGCCATGTGGATAAAGGATAATTTTTTTTTTTTTTTTTTTGGATCCGGATGAAGGCTAAGTCTGACATCAAGATTAACACAGCGGAGAATTTGAAGGGTTATATTGGATGGGATTCGAAAAGTATAGTAGAGTAAGTGGGGTGTTTTAGCCAACTTTGGTTGGATATATTTCTATGCTTATAGATCTTTGTATATTTTGCTTTCCGCTCCATGTACTCCTTTCAAGTTGTTTTAAAAAGTTTCATTTACCGAGAAAAAAGAAAAATCTAGTGCTTTGGTCTTTCCGTTTTTGCTTCTCGATGTATATACCCTTAATGAATTACAACTTAAGAAATTATTATCTGTAGGAAATTTTAGAGAATTTCGGATGAATGAAATCGGGGCTACCGGAGGGTCTCCCGAGGCAACCGAGCATGTTCCGAGTTCATTGTATCTGGACGCTCCACACATTCAATAGACGTATTGGTGTGTAGATTCTATAACCGCTGAAACCCCTCCATGATTGTGAATTCATTCCTGTAACCTCCCTATTCATTGGCAGAATTCAATGGCCGAAATTATACCTCCAATTGATGGTAGCATTACACCTCTCTGACCTCCTACACCCTATAAAAGGAGGCTCACGAATTTGGAGAAGACAGAAGAAAACAAAGCAATCCTTCCAATGCAAGCTCTGATATTCGTTCTTTGAGAGAGAGTGAGACAGGCGGTAGTCAGTTCGCCAAGGCGGTCGACGGCAGTGTTCCGGGGGCTTGCGGTCTAGCCGAGCCAACCCTGGGAGAAAGTCACCGACGAAACCTACAACACCAACGGTAGACGGCGAATATTTCTTAAGGAGACCGTGGTACCACACGGGACTCGGTTTCAATCCAAAGATTTCTGTTTGTATCTCTTATTCCCGTTTCTGTATTCAGTCTACCATTTTTCGTATTTTGTAACTTGATTCAAGTTTGTAATTGTATCGTTGTTAATGAAATTGTTCTCTGAAATATTAAGTGATTGCCGAAATTTTTTCCAACATGCATTATCGGCATGTTGAAAAAAAAATTGGAGTGCTTTGGTCTTTCCGTTTTTGCTTCTCGATGTATATACCCTTAATGAATTACAACTGAAGAAATTATTATCGGCATGTTGAAAAAAAAATTGGGGTTTAATTTATAATGTAGTGTGAGTAGCGAAGAAATTTAAAATGTGCATACCGATACTCTTGACTATCAATGAAGGAAGCATGGTAATGTGCACATAAATTAAATTGGATCTCTAGGCCTATCCTCTCTGATGCCATTTGAGTTTGATTTGGGGGCATGGTTCCACAGTAAAACAGGTATAGATAGCCACTGTTTCAGCGGCTTTTGAGAGCAGTCATTTTGTTCATATTGTCAAATGTTAGGTCTGTCACCAATACTCCCCCGCTCATATCCCCAATGATTGTGGACTATATGGGTTCTTCTATTGTTGTTATTGTTGTTGTTGACTAGTGAAGAAATTAGTACAAGGGTTCATACCTTAAACCAGTATACATTCCATATCATCCGGTTCACGCTTCCAAAGAGAACTCTAGGATGAGCACCGTCTTTGGCTGCCAAGTGCAAAATGGAGTTTTTATCATGATCAAGAGCTGCCATCATCCAATCCTTTCTAGCAACGTTCTTCTTCAAGAACCAGTACATTCTCTCGTCTTTTTTCTCCACTGCTATGTGAAATATGTTCTTCCCGTTGCTATCGATGCAGTAGGCAGCATCGGGGAATTTCCCGAGGATCTCTTCCACCAACTCTTGAATGCTGTTCTCTGCCGCTTGAAGAAGCGGGTTTCTTCTCATTTTAGTAATGATCGGCTTCGGCCGATCATCATCATCGTCATGATTGTACCTTCCACATGAGTTGGTGTAATGGCTCCAATCTTCTTCTTTTGCAATCAACCTTTTGGCTAGGTCCAGGGCACATGCATGCTTTTTCTTTACTTCATGAACTCCTTTAAGCCAAGGGACCACTAAACAATAGAAAAACAAATGAAAAGGAATAAGAGACAAGTCCTTAATTTTAGGCCCCGTTTGGCTAGCTCATAGTTTAAAACTGACCTTTTGCTTTCTCTGTGGGTCATGCATGAGTGTTTGTTGCAACACTTAAAAGAGCTACTTATAGCTTTTGTTTACACTCGTTTTTGACACCGAGTTCTGGGCAAGTGTTCGTAGGCCATTTAATTATCTTTTAATTAAATTGGGCTATGAAATGAAGAGTTATTGGGGCTAAGTGTATTGGGCCAAAATAATATTGAGTGGGCCCAGTTAATTTTAATCCAGGCCAGCCATGGGTTCAACGTTATTAATTATGGACTATGTTTATTTGAAGCTCAAAAAGGCCCATAATTAATAAGGTGCAAGAAATAGGCCTTTTATTATTTGCATGGCCCATTATTGTTTCAATTGATGAACCTGAAGAAGCATCAAGAAAGAAAAGTGGGAGCAAGTTAATGGGGTTGATTGCCACACGTCGAGTCAAATGGCCCACTACCCATTGATACCCACGAAAAGAGAAAAGAGGGTGGCTCAACTCTTGTTTAACTTTCACTAACTTCCCATGATAAATAAAAACACGTGGGTTTTCTTTTAAACCTCCAATAATCATCCGTAATCCCACTAAATATGTTAGTGAGTAGCTATTTCAGACACTTGGCAACATTTGGAGCCAACTCGGGACACATGTCAGCTTGTGGTAAAGGCAAGAAACTTGGCTCAGATCTGAACCAATGCAGTATTTGCCTATAAATACTAGTTTTCAAGAAGAAAAAAATGTTCACATACCAATCAAGCCCTACGCTTAAACCAAAGTCTTCCCAATGAAACAATTATTTTACTTTTCTTGTACCAACTCAATTACGTCTTTAAGTAATTCGGGTTCTTTACTTTCCCCGTTATACCCAACTTTATTACACAGTTAATAAAGTTCGTATTTACTTTTACGTTGCTACTTTTTTTCCTACACGGTTAGAAAATAGCTGAGTCCTCTCTCGTTGAGGCAAAACCACGAACCATCACTGCAATCTAACTCTTAGGTTTGTAGCACTTTCGCCGTACAGTTACAAAGTCAAAAAGGGGCGTCCAGTTCTTTACGTTGAACGCGACAAGTCCTAGCACGCCAGCTCAATCCTTGAGCCATTTCGGAGCCGAACAGCTTTTGAATGCATGTGAGAGTCCTGTGCTAAACGTGTTTCATGCAACTTTCGCTTATCCTAGTTAATAATTTCATGCAACTTTTGCTTGTACCCTCCACCACAGATCACAAACCACGACATCCGAAAGGACTGAAACCAGTGGCAGCTTCAGGAATTTATGATAGGGTGTTCAGAAATTATCTTAACTCTACTAGCTAATATATTAACTAATAATATATGTACAAAATCTCATATAGTTGTATAAATAGTATGGTCAAAAAATATTTTTATTCTTAAAAACTTAAAAATATATACTATTTTTTTTAACCAAAATTTAATTTTTTGAAGGTTGTATTTTAAAGTGGACAGTGTTTTGAGAATGGATAGAGTAAAATTTTAGTAGTTTACAGTTGTCCTAAATGAGTTTTCATATTTTTTTGCCAACGTTTAAACATCGTATTAATCTACTAAAACCCTTGTGAAAGAAATTGTAGCTAGTACGTTAGGGTTGACCTTCTCAAAAATATGTTTTTAGGATGACATGATGAGATTTTCTATCATAGTCTTAAATTCGAAGGAATATTATTCGAGTAAACGGGGTTTGCAATGTAGTTGAATTTTTTTTTAAAGCTTTGTCTATAATTTTGTAAGCTAACTAGACAAAAAAAGGTTATTGTCATGAATGCGAAATTAACACATTTAGACCATCGACAATAAAGATGGAGAGAGAGAACGCAGAGCATAATACTTACACCAATATATTCTTCTTTTCACTTTTTTTTTACATTTTTTTTTATGATTATGAGCTTTATTTGATGTAACGTGTTAAGTGTTCAAATATGAATTACCTGGATTGATGAGTTGTAATTGAGTTGTGATTGAATGTTCAATTCTTTTTGGGTTAGGTGTTCAAGACTTTTAGAATTAGGTGTTCATTGATATTTACGTTGGGTGTTCAAAGAAAAGCTAGCTCATAATTTTTACATATATTCTAAATAAAAAAAGTTGTTCGGGTGTTCAGTTGACCATGGAACCCACAACATGGAGCCGCCTTTGACCGAAACCCCATCCGATTTGGAATCCTGGGGTGCGCCGATGTAGCCCGAAAAGTGTCAAGATCCATAACTCTCGCCCCCAACGCCGCCCTCTATGCCGTCGGTCACTGCTCACTCGACAAGGCACCGCCAACGGGCGCCAAATTCGCCACCGCCCTCATGGATTTGTGGAGGAAAAGTAAAAACTTGATGGATCCAACTATACACCACAGTTAGATCTTTTAAGTTTTTGCTATCCCTTTCCCTCCACATTGGATTTTGACACTGTTGAATTTGTTCGTGGTTTTGTGGAGGGAAAATGAAAGAGGAAGGAAAATTTTGGAAGATCCAATGGTTGTGAAACAAAATATCGTGACAAATATGTCCAATTTTTAAAAAAAAAGAAAATTGAAAAGCACACAAAAGATACAAGATTTTTGTGATATTTTTTGGAGAGGCAGGGAAATAAGTCAAACCTGAGATAATATTTTTGAGGAAAGAGCCTTTTGATTGGCTGATAACAGGTTTATTCCTCTCTGGATCCTCTACATCTCCAGCAGGTTTAGAATCATTTATCCACATTGGAATGCCTGCCAATGTAAAACAAATACAAATATATTCTAAGACACAATTATAAAAAAAAAAAATTGATAACTAAAAATTAAGGACACCCTTGAAATTGGAAAGCAATCATAGTCATCACTTCATACTTGAAATTCAGGACGGAGTTAGGAATTTAACTACATAGGATATGCGGGACAAAATAAAGATGTATAATTACGTAAATAGTAACCGTAAAATTTAAAAAAAGGGCAAAATAATAATACTTCATACTTAGTTATGCTTTTCGAAAATTAATAGGGTGCAAAAGTAACAATGAATTACCTAAGATATATAGTAAAACGAGGTATATTCAATTACACTCGACGCACTTTCACATTATTAAAAGCACTAAATTAATCACTATATTTCTAACAGGCCCGCAAAAATACTAATTTAATCACAGATTCACATACGTACTCTTCAAAACATGCAATCTGCCTTTAGCATTAGCATTAGCATTAGCATTAGCATTGCTTTTCTAAACAATATGTCATTACCAAAAAACTAGCAACATTGAAAATTGATATAACAGTCAACAATTATCACCTATCGCATGACTAGAACTAGAAGTCTAAAACAACAATTGGGCAAAAATATACCAACTGCTTAGATTTTATCAAGATTACTTAAGATTTTCAAAATCTCTTCTCTTTTATTTCTATTGTCTTGAAACTGCCTTGAACTCTTAACGGCTGGAAATTTGTGCTGAGAAAGAGAGGTCTAGTGTGCGATGGAGATTTTAGGGCAGAGAGAAGAAAATGTGTGAAACTCTTTTAACAATTGGGGATTTTGTGAGATAAAAATTAACTTGTGAGTTATTAATTAAATATTCACAATATTAACCCTTAAATTTAATATTTTGTTATGTTTTAACCCTTAGCCTTTAAAAATTAGTGTTGGTATCCTTGTATTGCAAAAGTTAATATTGTTTGACTTTTTTCGCAAAATAATAAACAGGGGCGAGCCTACATACTTTCATAGGAATTTTTTTTGTTTTCTAACATAATAGTACAATTTTTTTGGTCCTTGCAGGGGCCACTGCTCCTATTGGCCTCACACTGGCTCCATCCATGAATTTAATTAAAGAAGTTAGAGACAATACTATGGTGACAATGTATCAATATTATGAAGCTAGTTCGGTTTACTTCTTTTTGTTTCCCTCGAATAGGGCCGCTAAATGAACCTAACAGCTTGAGTTTGGCTCGACTTTTGACTTGTTCAAACTCGTTTAAAAAAAATATAAGACAAGCTCAATCATGTTTTTTTATTTGAGTATGAATTTAAGTCAAGCTTGAGCATATGAGCGTTTGGCTCGATAGCTATACGCTCGTGAACAAATAGGTAATTCCACAAATATTACAGATATAGGAGTAGATTTAATAAATGTCCCAAAATATGAGATCTGCATCAGCCGTTCTATGTATATTTTCTTCAGTTTCACAATACTATTGCATCCAAATGGGAAATATCATATGTCAGATATGAAAATTTTAAGAGTTTGAGGGTTTTTAATTTAATGAATGTAGCTAGTAATTGAATTTTATGTTTATGAATTTTTTTGGCCTACATTAATGATGCTAGTTCTTATTTATTGCTTTAAATTAGCCCATTTCATTTTCAAACTTAAGGAGTTTAACTTGAAAGCTTAAAATTTTACTAGGTTAAGCTCATGCTTGAAGGCTTGAAATTGGCTTGCATATTCCACAAGTCAAGCCAAGTTTATCACGAACACAAAATTTCAAGCTCGAGCCGAACTTGAACAATTAATCTCAAAAAGTTTTTAGCTCAAGCCAAGTTTCAACACATGTAATAAGAAGTCAAGTTAAGCTTGATCAATACCATGCTTGGCTTGTTTAGCTCGATTAGCACCTCTACGCTTGATGTACCCTTATATACTTCTTTCGTGGATCAGGAAAAAAAAAAAAAAAAAAGAAGAGAAAAGAAAAGAAGAAAACTTACAAAGGTAGACGAGACACAAAAGGAACTGTAGGGGAATGAAGGGCCTACTGCCAAGATTCCTAAGCCAATAGGATGACCCACTTTTAAAGGAAACGGGTTTGCTGGCCAACAGATTCAATGCAGTGTTTCCATTTTTGTCATGTGCTCCGGCAAGATTAGGAAATGTTTCAACAATCTCCATAGCCAGACCTGGTTCAAAAGATCAGCCACAATTTTAACCAGACCTAGTTAATATTATAAAGAATAAGGTTAGACCGGATCGCTTTAAGTTTTTAAATGGGCATTCCCTCACATGGTTAACAATCTACAACATGGCAAATGGAGTGGAATACTGGAGTAGAGTGCAGTTGATGCCTCCCTTATACTTTCATGCACATGAGTGGGGTTCAATCCCCGTAAGCATCAATCTCTCTCCCCAAATCTCTCAATATAGAGTAGATTAGGTTTAACAAATTAAAAAAAAAAAATCTAAAACATGATCAGTGTATATTGAGAGAGAGAGATTGGCGTTTCTGGTATGGTTCTCTCGGTTCTCTTCTTTCTCCCTTTTCCCTCCCCCTTTTTTTTCCAGCCCCATTGTTAAAACTTTTATTCACAAATAATGTTTTATAACAAGAATTATTAGACCACATGAGCATAAAAACACAAGAAGTAAATCAAGAGTGTACGAAAAAGGTGAAAGTAGGAAAGATGTTATTTGTGAGATTGAGAGTCATGTAGTCACTGTCTTAAAACTAATATTCAAGACGGATCCACACGGGGCACGTGCCCCCACTTAAACACGTGCCCCACTTGAAATTAAAATATTTTTTAAAAATATTTATATATAAATTAGCATACTTATGAAAGTGTGCTAATATATAAACATACATACTTTTATATATCCCAAAAATACACATATAGAATTAGTTTTATGCATGAATTTCATCGTATATTGCATTTGTACTTATTACTTTACTAGTTGTTTGTCTATTTGAAACTATTTTTTATTGATTCTCTTTATTTTTAACCGTTTGGGAGAATTGAAATAAAGACATTAACAAAACTTGCTCGACCATTCTAAAATTTAATGATGTTCATTTAAATCATACTTTAAAAAAATTCTGAGATTTTGTGCTCATTTTTACCTAATTTAACTTAAAGTACGAGTTATAAACTTTTGTAATTTGTAATGTATGCTTTAATTTTGTACGATCTTATCTTACTATGATTGACAAAAAAAAAAAAAAAAAAGAACTTTAGCCATTATAATTAACAAGTGCCCCTACTAGGGTATATTCCTGAATCCGTCCCTGCTAATATTTCTCCCCTCGTGAAGGTTCCACCCGAGTGTACTAGCCCCAAAATTAAACCCAAGCGCTCACAAACATTCCTCATCCAATGTTCACGACCACTGCGAGGTTTGAGCGAGTCACAAACCGAGTTACCCAACTCTATAGAAAATAGGACGTATAACAATATTCTAAAACTGTCTCTCATTATTTGTGTATATTACTCTCCAAATACTTTCTACACTTCCTCTATGTTTACCCGTGTTATGTGTGTGTGTGTGTGTTACATTGGATTTAAGTCTTATTTATTGTCATATATATAATATGATAGGAATAAATGTCACTTTTATGTTTTGTAACCGACAACATTTGTGCACTAAAATTGTAATGGAAAAGTAATGATAGGTAATAAGTATTTTAATTTATTTTTATTAAAATCTTTCAATGTTCCAACACCCCTACCCTCTATTTGTTGGTCTTCTTCTCTCACAGCATCTCACCCGGTTGCCCCTTTCTCAGCTTTGTCTTCTCTTTCCATTCGTTTTTTCCGGTTGGTCTTTGCCCAGGTAGTCCAATTTTGGCCAAACGGCAAGGAAAATCTGGTGGTTTGGGTGGCATGGTCGGCGTGGCTCCTACCATGATCACTGTTGGGTGCCTCATTTCTCGCCTAACAATAGGGTTGACCTCCGCGCCAGTTTGGTTTGTTCTGTGCATCATGTCTCTCTAATGGGGTGTGCAGTGGCGGCTAGGTGGTTGCCGGAGGCAGTTGATCGGTGGTGTTGGTGGCTTTTTGTTTGTTTTGGAGGACGGCCGAGATTGAAGATTTTTCAAAGTTTTGGATTTTCTTGGGCTAGATCTAGCTCACTTTTGCTGGTTAGGTATCTTTTTGAGCTTCTTCCAAGCAGGCCCAATTTTGTATCCTTTCACCTGTCTAGGTCCACCCCACATCAAACCCTTTCCATATAAACCCCATTTTAAGTAAAATACCCCAGTTTATCCAAACACAGATAATATCAAAAGAAGCAACCCACTGCTACCAACACAACGCTAACCAGTTGGCAAGCACAAGCCCTAAACCCTCTACCAGTCGACTGCACCATGACCGACGACAACGGAGGCGTTGTGTAAGGCAGCGGCAACGGCAGCTAGTTGAGGCTTGAGTGGAGGTCGAGGCCGTGGTTAACGAATCTCAAAGGCCATCCCTTGCTGGCACTGGAATCCTTTGTCGGAGAGAAGTAGTAGTTGTGCCCATCGCAGCTCCTCCTCCTCGTCACCGCTCTCCTCCCGGAACGACGCCGATCTCAACAGGTTTTCTAGTCGATCAGGAGGAAGATCATTGTCGGAGATTTCGTCGGGTTGTTGGCAGCCGGCGGAGAGGGGGTGGAGCAAGCAGTTGGCGGCGACGTGTTGTATAAGATCGGTGAATTTTGAGACTCTGGCCGATCTTTTCTTGGCCTTGATCCCTTTATTTCTATACTGGCGTTCGTGTTAAGGCTTGTTCCGCTTTCTTTCTAAATTTTCTTTTTCAAAAAGAAGATAATTTCGAGCTTAAATATAATGAAAATGAGAAATGAGTTTTTAGATTTTTTGCACCGTTTAAAAGATCTCAACAAGATGGAAAAATATCATATTAGCACCTCACATTTCACACAAATCACATAGACACCTTGCGACGACCCGCTCCATTTTTGTATAATATTGTCCATTTGGGACGCCCAAAGCCTATAGACCTCCCAATAGGTCACCCATCCTAGACTACCCCAAGATGTGCACGTTTAACTGTGAAGCTTCTATGCGGTTTGGCCCGCCTTCACGTCTTTAAAGGCCTTGTACAAATAGTAGAGATTTTTCCTTATAAACCATGACTTGCCCCCTCTTATCCTCATGGAGCACGCCATCCTGCAGTACCGCCAGCCACCGGAAAGCAGGGTGTCACAATCTATTCCTTTTAGGGATGCAACGTCCTCGTTGCACAGGCCCTGCAACCTCCCCTGGGTTCCGTGGTGCCAGAGCGCATCGTACCTACCACTTGGACCAAGACGGGGTTCTGATACCATTTGTACCTGCTCCATCTTTATTCAATATTGTCCGCTTTGGACACTCAAAGCCTATAAACTTCCCAGTAGGTCACTCATCCCTGGACTACCCCAAGATAAGCACGTTTAACTGTGAAGTTCCTATGCGCTTAGCCCGCCCTCACAGCTTTAAAAGGCCTTGTACAAGTAGGAGAGATCTTTTCTTATAAATCATAACTTGCCATCTCCCGTCCGGACGGAGCCTACCATCCTGCAATACGGCCAGCCACCGAAAAGCGGGGTGTCACACACCTGACCTTAACGAAATATCACAAAAACATCTGGCGTATTAAAGAACTCATCAATTAAACCCCTACCATCAATTTCCGTCCTAAAATAACGGAAAACATGAGTCTCTCTTCAATTTTGCTACCTTCTCGATTTTTTTCATAGATTTCTACACATTTTTTTGTGGGCCCCATTTTTAGGTCCAACACATTATCTGATTCATTGATTATGTCAAAAATATTTTTTTGAGAACTCTTACAAAAAAATTAGCTCTATCAGATAAATGTAAGTGTATAATTCAATCGTACAACTTTTTATTCAAAATTTTGGATAAAAATTCTCCATGAAAAGTTGTAAGATTTGATCTAACACTTACAGTAACCCCGTTGAGCTGATTTTTTATAGGGTCGTGCAAAAAAAAAAAAGATTAAGGAGCGGATCAGTTCACTTTTGGGTCCCCACAAAAAAAAAATTTTGTAATACAAATCTTTTCTTCTGCGTTATTATTTTCCTTTTTTCTTTCTCACATAGTGCTGAGTTTTTTTTTTAATTTATTTTTTGCCAGAGCAACTAACACTATCCAGTGTACCCACACAGATTAGTATTACATAGATTTTGTGGGGTCCACTTTTGGATCCCTAAAAATGATCTAATCATTTCATTAGTTTTAAAATATTTTTACGTGACCCTGTAAAAAAAGTCAACTCAACAGGGTAAATGTAAGCGTTTGATCAAATTTTACAACTTTTTATTCAAAATTTTAATCCAGAATTATGAATCAAAAATTGTACAATTGGATCATATACTTACATTTAATTTATGGAGCTGATTTTTTTGTAAAAAATATTTTAGAATTAGTGAACAAATCGGATAATTTGTGTGAGACTCAAAAATGAACCCCTCAAAAAATTTGTGCAAAATATGTGAAAAAAAGTCAATGTGGGTAGCAAAATTGGAAAGAGAAACATGTTTTCCGTTAGTTTTTGGAATGGAGTTTAATGGTAGAGGTTTAACTGATGAATTTTTTAATACATCAGGTGTTTATGTGATATTTTGTTAAGGTCAGGTGTCCATGTGTGGTTTGCGTGAAAGGTTAGGTGCCAATATGAAAATTTTTCTAATATAATCAATCAAACAAGATCCATATTGATAAAAAAATTATTTATATAAACACATGATTTTTTAGTTTAAAAATTACCTTCTTTTTCAAAAGATACTTTTTTTTAAGAAAGTGGAACACCCCCTAAGCAAAGTAGTGAATGAATTGAATAGTAGACTAAAAACTCCAGTCAACGTGTGACCTTATGAACTAATAATATTCTCTTCAATGCTCTTGAAAAAAATTACCACCCCAAGAATTCACACATCCAAACATTCTACAAAAGGGTAAAATAATAAATTAGGATGTGAATTCTGTTATAGATGTATGAATATTGGGATGTGAATAGTGCAGATGGAGTGTGAATTCTGTATTTAGGGGTGTGAATTCATATGTATGAAATTACCACCACCACCACTACAGTACAGTGTACAATAGGATTTCAAGGAGGTGTGAATTGTTAATTTTGGGGTTAATTTGGGCGTGAATTGTGTAACTTCACATGCCCTAAAAACAAAATTCACCCTATGTTAGAAAGAATTCTCTAAAAATAGAATTCAGGATTACACGGGTGCAACAGGGGTGAATTATAAAAGTTGGTAGTAGAAAAGGGTGTGAAATTCTAGATTTTAAGGATGTGAATTCTGAAAAAGACCCCCAAGAATTCACTACCTTCCAAGAATGAAACAGGTGTGAATAGTCCAAAAAGGTGTGAATTCTTGCAAAGGAGTGTGAATTCGGGGGTATGAATTATGCAAATGTGTGTGAATTCTGAAAATGGGTGTGAATTTTGTAGGATGTTAATTCTATAGGGTGTGAATTCTTAGAGCTGTAAATTCTACAAAACGGTAAAATTGTAAAAGTACCTTTAAAAAGGGCATGGATGGGACAACACTTACAAAATGGGGTCCGCATGGAATCCAAACAAAAAAATAGGACTGGCCAGGAATTTTTCGTTTCTTTTTATGTGCTTATTGTTTAGGGCAAATTTCACTGACCCCTCCTAAGGTTTTTGACAAAAACAAGAATCTCCCTTGAGGTTTCTAAAATGTCATTAACTTCCCTTACTTTATCTGACAATATAAAGATTCCACCCTTCTGTTATTAAGCTCTTAAAGAGCATGTACACCAAGCAATATGTATTTTAGCTACCCAATTGTACACTTTTCTTATTTTATCTACTCAAATCTCTCTCAACTTCACACCAATCATTTCTATTATCATCTCTATCCTTATAAAATACTAGTGTTGCTACCTTTATCGATCTCCAATTCTTCCCCACTCGCAATTAATTTTCTGCCAAAAAATAGTTTGATGTTTTCTGATTCTTCTGACCCAGTCACTATCCCTATTCTACACAAGGTTGGAAGGGAGTATCCGCTTCGAACGGAAATTATTTTTGGAAGGAAGGTGATCACTGGGAATGAGCTTCACGTTCACCTACTGAGAACCACCAGGGCGCGATGCCGGCGTTCGAGCCCCAGCCTTTGCCTCTGTTCCCGGTGACTTTGGCTTTTTCTTTCAATTTTTTGCAATTTGCTTTCTTACACATGTAAACCCACTGACTATAAGTTCCATTGTGCTTCAATTGTGCAATTTGATTGCTTATACATGTAAACCCACTTAAAGTTGATTATGTTTGAATCAATATTCTACGAGATTACACATAGATGGTCCAATCGGGATATGGAATTCGGTAGTTAATCTACTGGAAATGAGAGAATTAGATTGAAGATAGATTGGAGTTTTGATTTTTGTATTTTTAATTGGGAACATTTCTGTTGGCCTCAATTTTGGGCAACAATGGTTATAAAATTGTAATTTCACGTGACTTTTTTAAAAAACTTTTGGGAAATTTGGGTCATCTTTGTATATGTTTGTGTCGTAGGAATAGAGATGAGGAAAAGAGGTGAAGGTAACAAAAGTGGAGAGAAAGAGGAGAAAAGAGACGGGGTGGAAATGCCCAGTTGGGTTCTCTGCGTAGACGGGATATTATATTATAGAGGGAGAGAGAGAACGGGATGAAGAGAGGGAAGACATGGGGTAATTTTGACATTTTAGCAACTAACTTTATGAAATTATATTGTATTTCGTTAAGTTCTTTAACGGAAAAGAAGACAGAAGGAGGTACTTTCACATTGTCAGGTAAAATAAGGAAGGCCATTGACATTTCGAAAACCTCAGAAGAGGTCTCTGCTTTTGTCAGAAACCTAATGGGAGGTCAGTGAAATTTAATCTATTAGTTTAATTTTGACATTTTAGGTCTACAGGTATTTTGGACTTCGATCCTTTAAGAATGTCTGGACTTTGTTACCAACTGGCTATATTTTCTAACATTTGGTTGAAATTCCCTCCTAATTTTTCTATTAATAAAATTTTGTTTTTTCCAAAGAGGGAGGGGGGGGGGGGTTGTTCTACTTGTAGAAATGACAAATGAGGGGGAAAAAATAGTACTGTAATGTTCTCCTATGATAGCAGCATGAAGAATAGTGCAGCCGTCATCACTCTTCAGCAGCTCCTCACGAGCAGCCGGCACGTTGAGAAGATTGAACACCTCCCGCTCTCCCTTCGCAGCAGCCGAGTAAAGCGGCGTCCCTCCCATTGCATTGCGCTCCAAAACCAACTCTCTCTCCCTCTCCATAATAATCTCCACAACATTGACCCTGCCAAACCTGGCTGCCTCATGGAGCACCGTGTCCCCTCTCCAGTTCCTCGTCCTCATCTCTCCCCCACTGCCCCCGTTGCTCCTCATCAGTAAGCCGCCATCAAACAGTTCTCTGAAGGCAGTGGCGTTGCCGTCTGCCGCCAGGAAATGGAGTATGGTGTTGCCTTGTTTGTCTTTTCGCGTCAGAATATCTGGTTCGTCGGTCAGGATCCGGTGGAGCACCGGTAGCGATTCTGGGGTCCATGTTAGTGCTGCTCTGAGTGCCGCCGAGTGGCTGCTGTTGGCGAAGTTGGTTTCCATTTCTGTTGGAAAAACACACACAGAGTGTTTTACTGTTTTTGCTTCCTATTTATAGCTTAATAAGGTAACTTCTCCTAGAGAAAAAGGATGTGAATGGCTAGTGATTAGTATCTTTATTTTACCAAAGAAGGAAGTTAAAAGAGAAGAATGTGAATAAAGCCCCACGTTAATGTTCCAAGAAAAGAATCTATAAAACATACGAAAGAAAGTTGGGAGTGTCAGATCGAATGTTTAAAGAAAAAAAAAAAGGAAGTGAAATGTTTCTGGTGGAAGTACCTTCCGTTTAATAAGTAAGAGAGTCTTATTTCCGATTGTGCCGTAAGGAGCATGTTTATGGCACAAACCAATTACAGCCATTTATTCGCGCAATTAATAGCTGAGATTCATTTTTAATTATGACCGGTCATAATTAACTCTTTTTCGAAAAAATTTTATTAACATCTTGACCGTCCAATCACTTTCGGACGGTCACGATTGAATATTGTAAACAAGTGTTCACAATCAAAAATAAGATTTTCTCTTAATTTCTTTGTCAGTTCTAGATGACTCTGATTTTCTTTTTTAAACTACCGTATAACTTTTGAGGGGGAATAAAGGTTCTATTGTACGGTCGAACAAAGAGCATAAAGTCCAGACATATATTAGCAGGGTGGAAGAAAAGAATTACTCCTATTACTAGTGAACAAAAGCAACTCTCTTGCCTTTCAAAAAAACACAAAAGCAACTCGCTCTCTCTCACTCTCTCTAAAAAATCTTAGCCGTCTCTTTTCCATACCCTCCATCCTAGCAGGTAACGGTCATCATTAGGCCAGGCCGGGCCGGTCCAGCCTATTAAGTCACTATCCAAGCCTGTCCACAGGCCGGGCCGACCGGACTTTTACTTTTTTGCGGGCTGAGCTACCTACCATAAATTGAAGCCCAAGCCCAGTCCACGGGCTAGCGGGCCAAAAATCGGGCGGCCAATGAGCGGGCCAAAAAGGCGGGTAGGCTAGCGGGCGGGCTTAAATTTCCTTGGGTAAAGAAAAAAAAAAAGAATTTTGTGGGATTTTGGGCTAATGGATGGGCCCGTGGGCGGGCTATTGGGTAGGTACCCCAGGCGGGCTACCGGGCGAGCCAAGTAAAAATTCATAAGCCCAAGCCCGCTCATTACAAACTACGGGTCGGGTAAAAGCCTGATGGGCCAGGCAAATTTCGGGCGGGCTGCGAGCCTTCGGGCTACGAGCCTTCGGGCTAAATGATGACCCTTACTAGCCAGCTCTTTCTTCCTTTACATCTCTCCCCGTAGGGTTTTCACTTTCACCACCCTTACATGGTAACGGGAGGGGAGGGATTTCCCCTTTATTGTGTTTTTCTTTCTTTGATGTTGAGACTTTTCTTGCTTTCAATAACCCCTCATTTTGCAGTGACGGTTTTTCTCTCATATCTCAAATCTGAGGGTTTCTTCGTGTCATCCTCTCTTTTTCTTTCTCTTAGCTTCCCCTTCATCATTGAGGTACCAATTCAGATTCCGATAGTGGGAGTGGAGATGGTTCTCTGCCGAAGAAAGGTGACGAATGGTGGCGGTCCAATGACAAATCGGATCCATTAATTGGCTTGTCGTTCTCGCTTCTATGGGTGTTTAGTTCAGTCTTTTTGTTCTATCAGTGTTAGTTTTTTTTTTTTTTTTTCTTTTTGTACTAATGGGGTGCGAGTTTGTGTTTGCTAGAAGACATGGCAATAGTGTGGCTCATTCTATTGCGAAGAGGTAGGTGTTTCCACATGGGAATCATAAACCCACCACCCCCCCCCCCCCCCCCCCCCCCCCCCCCGCTATCTATTCCGTTGTTTAAGGATGGATGCTTGTTAGCGTTTGTTAATTGTGTAACAAATTTTATCATTTTGATAAGAAAAAAAAAGAGAGAGAAAAACAAGAAATCATGCGTACCGACTAATTGGAATTCAAATAACAAGAAAAACAAGAAATATAGGGTAAACTATAGTTAACCCCCTCTAACTAAGCCTCGCGTGCACTTTGCCTCCTCTACCTTTTTTTTTTTGGCACTCAACCCCCTCTAACTAACTGAAATTTAAACAGTCATAACTTCAAACAGTCATAACTTTTTCGTCCAAAATCGAAAACATGCAAATTATATATCGATTTCGAGGTCTTGAAGTCAACTTTCTAATGACACCAAAATCACATCACGACTCAAAGCACACAGAAAGTTATGGTCAAAAGAGTAAGGGCTGGTAGACAGAAACACCGTTTTGATCATAACTTTCTGTGTGCTTTGAATTGTGATGTGATTTTGGTGTCATTAGAAAGCTGACTTCAAGACCTCGAAATCGATATATAATTTGCTTGTTTTTTATTTTGGACGAAGAAGTTATGACCGTTTGAAGTTATGACCGTTTGAATTTCAGTTAGTTAGGGTTGAGTGTCAAAAAAAAAGTTAGAGGGGGCAAAGTGCACACGAGCTTAGTTAGAGGGGGTTAACTATAGTTTACCGAGAAATATATTGAATCCAAATGTGTACGTGCTTCCAGAGTAACCCACTAATAAATCGAACATAGTAACGCTAGGCTACTAGTATTATTGTTCCAAAAAATTAAAAACCCATGAAAAAAAATGAGGAAATGAAAAACACATGTACTTCAAAGTTATTGTTTATCCTCTTTTTGCATGTCCCGAATTAAATGTCCAAACTCAAAATCAATGGATGAGACAATTATGTAATTTTCCAACTCAATGGCTCAGATTTAGTTTCCTTAAAAGTTGGAATATTAAGATTGAACAAACAAATCGGGACGGAAAGGATAGGAAAAGTATCTTGAATTTCAGATCGATGTTATGGTAGGCTTCAAAGCACGCCGCAATTGCAAAGATGACGGAGACGTACAATGCGGTCAAAGCATGCAGCAATGAATCTAAAAGGCAATGCCTTGAAGAAATCGCGACTTAAAAAAAATCTTGGACCGATGGATCGCAACCATCGATACACCAATGAAATGAAGGCGGCAAACAAGGCTACTCCGGTGTGTATCACAAGAACAACTACTTTCACTCTCCATCGGTGCGGTATAGGTTCAGGCAACCGCGCGAAGTTTTTACAAAAGCATCAGGCAATAATCGATCATGTCTTTGATTCCTTTCTTCACATTTGCTCATGGGCCGGAATCATTTTCTTCAAACAGTTCACTTAAGCTACCTTCCCATTGGAGTTCCAATGGTACTGTTGTAACGAACGCTATGAATGCAAGCTACGAACGAGAAATTGAAAACTAAACAAGAAATCACAAAGACACAAGATATACGTGGTTCCCCAAGATGGGTACGTCCACGGGCGAGGAGAGAGGATTCACTAACCAACTAAAAAAGAGATACAAAGAGCCGGTTGTAATCCGTAACTCTAGAAAGGCCACAAATATGAAAGCCCAAAAGATACTTTAGAAGTTCTCCAAAAGCCTTATTTATAATAGGTTACAAAAACGGGAACAACATAATTAACCAATGTGGGACTAAGGAATACAAGGCATTCCTAACAATTCTCCACCTTGACTTGAATTCCATTGAACCAAATCACCAAATATAGCTCTCCCCTTCTAACCTCTCACTCGCCAAATGCCCCCGAGGGGTGATCAACTACAAATACCAAGCAAGCCCAAGCAATGCTTGAACTTGGCAACCGGAACCGGTTTAGTCAACATATCTGCTGGGTTATCTGTCGTACCCACTTTCTTCACCTCAACGTGCTTCTGTGAGATGATATCCCGAACGAAGTGATACCTGACATCGATATGCTTGGTCCTCTCATGATACATCAGATTTTTAGTCAAATGTATAGCACTCTGCGAATCACAAAATACTGAACTCACACCCTGTGCAAGACCAAGCTCACAAAGCAAACCTCTCATCCACAATGCCTCCTTCACAGCTTCAGCAATGGCCATATACTCCGCTTCTGTTGTAGACAGCGCGACTGTAGCCTATAAAGTAGCTTTCCAACTAATGGCACTTCCGGACAGAGTAAAAACATAACCTGTCAGAGACCTCCTCTTATCGTGGTCACCGGCAAAATCCGAATCAACATAACCAACAGCATGATCACCAGAATTGGCAACCCCAAATAATAAATCAACACCTGCAGTTCCGCACAAATAACGTAGTATCCATTTCACAGCCTCCCAATGTGTCTTTCCTGGACGCCCCATATAACGACTAACGACACTAACTGCATGTGAAATATCAGGACGAGTACATACCATGGCGTACATAAGGCTCCCAACTGCGCACGAATATGGAACCTGAGACATATACTTCTCCTCATCCTCCGACTGTGGTGACAACTCAGCTGAAAGTCGAAAGTGTGCTGCCAAAGGGGTACTGACTGGCTTCGAGTTCTGCATGGCAAAGCGCTCAAGCACTTTAAAAACATAAGACTTCTGATTCAAAAATAATTTGCCAGCTACTCGATCTCTGCAAATCTCCATACCCAAAATACGTTTTGCCGCACCCAAATCTTTCATCTCAAATTCACCACCTAACTGTTGTTTCAACTGGTTGATTTCTGATACACTCTTGGCAGCAATAAGCATATCATCAACATACAACAGTAGATAAACAAGTGAACCATCTGGAAGTTTTTGAAAATACACACAACTGTCATACTCACTCCTAGAATATGACTGGCTTATCATAAAAGTATCAAACCGCTTATACCACTGCCTAGGGGATTGTTTAAGGCCATACAAAGATTTACGAAGTAAACAAACGTGATCCTCCTTACCAGAAACGACAAATCCCTCAGGCTGACGCATATAAATCTGTTCCTCAAGCTCGCCATGCAAAAATGCAGTTTTGACATCAAGTTGCTCTAACTCAAGATCATAACATGCAACAATAGCAAGTAAAGTGCGAATGGAACTATGTTTTACAACTGTTGAAAATACCTCATTGTAATCAACACCTTCCTTTTGGCTGTATCCTTTCGCCACTAGCCGAGCTTTGAACCGAGCATCTTCTACCCCTGGAATACCTGGTTTGCGCTTGAAGACCCACTTGCACCCAACAATCCTCTTCCCTTTCAGCGGTTCTACTAACTCCCATGTCTGATTCTTCTGAAGAGACTCAATCTCTTCATTCATAGCAACAAACCACTGTGCAGACTCAGTGCTCGAAACAGCTTCTGTATAGCTGGAAGGCTCCTCATACTCAACTGTTTCAGCAACTGATAAAGCATAGGCTACCATCTCAGAATAAGCCGAATACCTTTCAGGAGGCCGAATCTCCCTCATTGGCCTATCTTTAGCAATAGTGCGTGGTTGCTCAACTAACGCATCAACCTCTGTGTCTGAACTCTTGAACGCCTCTTCAATTGGCTTCTCAATGTGCTTCTTCCCTGAGTCAGAAGATTCACTCAAAAACTCCACCTGCTTTGGAACACTCTGTTCCTGAACTGTATCATCAACCTGCTTAGACCCCTTAATCAGATAATTTTCATCAAAAGTCACATCCCTACTGATCAAAAACTTCAAATCATCAGAGCACCATAACCTGTACCATTTGACACCTGCTGCATAACCCAAGAAAATACACTTCTTGGCCCGTGGCTCCAATTTACCCTCATTCACATGAGCGTAAGCTGGACACCCAAAAACACGCAACACAGAATAATAAGCTGGATGACCTGACCATACCTCAAACGGAGTCTTACACTCAATAGCAGTCGACGGAATGTCGTGGAAACGGCTTCAGCCCAAAATTCTTTGCCCAATCCGGAATTGGACAACATACAACGTGCCTTCTCCAAAAGAGTCCTGTTCATTCGTTCAGCCACACCATTCTGCTGAGGGATTTTTCTCACTGTGTGATGCCTCACAATGCCCTCATCACTGCAAAACCTATCAAACTCGCCAAGACAAAACTCCATATCATTGTCAGTTCTCAAACGTTTTATTTTCTTACCAGTCTGATTCTCAATCAAAGTTTTAAACTGTTTGAATGTATTAAAGGCTTCACTCTTATGTTTCAACATATACACCCAAACCTTACGAGAGAAATCATCGATAATACTCATAAAATATCGAAAACCACCTTTAGAAGTTACCTCTGCGGGACCCCAAAGATCCGAGTGAAAATAATCCACCGTGCCTTTGGTGCGATGAACAACTGTACTAAATTTTACCCTGCATTGCTTGCCGTAGACACAATGCTCACAGAAATCCAGCTTCTCAGTTTTCTGGCCACATAGCAAACTCTGTTTGCTCAAAACTATCATCCCCCTCTCGCTTATATGCCCAAGGCACATATGCCACAAACGAGTCAAGTCTGAATCTGAAACCTTGGATGAAGCAACCGTTGCTACAGCACCTAAAACTGTACTACCCTAGAGTGTATAGAGGTTACCATACTTCTGACCTTTCATCAGTACCAATGCACCCTTCGAGACTTTTAAAACTTCACCTTCACCGAGGAATTGGCAACCATGAGAATCAAGAGCACCAAGGGATATAAGATTTTTCTTCAAATCTGGAACATGTCAAACCTCAGATAAAGTCCTAACAATACCGTCATGCATTCTAAGCCGAATCGTTCCTGAACCAACAGTCTTACAAGCCATGTTGTTGCCCATCAAAACTGTACCACCATTGACCGCCTCATAAGTAGAAAACCACTCTCTATGCCGACACATATGGTATGAACATCCAGAATCCATAATCCACTCGATATTAGAGCGAGAATCGCCCTCTGTAACTGATAACATGTTATCTGACTCATCTGAACTTTCAGCAATTCCAGCAATTACTTTACCCCATTTCTGGTCTTCTTTTTCCTTCTCCTTGATTTTTAAACAGTCACTTTTCCAGTGCCCAGGTTTCTTGCAATAATTGCACTTTCCCTTCTTCTTACCTGATGATCTGGATCTTCCCCTATTACTCGACTCCACCCTTTCTGTTGTTCTTCCCCTAACAAACAAACCCTCCGCATGTGCATCACCCTCACCTGACACTTTTTTCCTCAATTCTTTCGAATATAGCCTGGCCTTAACATCCTCCATGGATATCGTGTCTTTGCCATATAATAGGGTTGTAACAAAGTGCTCATACGAAAGTGGTAAAGAATATAGCAAAATTAGGGCTTGGTCCTCATCCTCAATTTTACTATCAATATTTTTCAGATCCATAATAATACGATTGAACTCGTCTAAATGATCCTTAACAGGTATACCTTCTCGCATACGAATCGTATAAAGACGTTGTTTAAGATATAACCTGTTGGTGAGCGACTTCGTCATATATATGCCTTCCAACTTCAGCCAAATTCCTGCTGCAAAAGTTTCTTCTTCCACCTCGCGAAGAACGTCATCTGCCAGACTCAACTGAATAGAACTCAGAGCTTTGGCATCCGTATCATCCCAATCTTCCTCTTTGATTCCAGAACTAGTCTTGCCTAACAAAGCTTTGTGCAATCCTTGTTGGGTTAACAGAGCCTTCATTTTTAGTCTCCAAAGACTGAAACTGCTGCTCTGCCCATCAAACTTCGCAATCTCGAATTTAGCCGCCATAGCCACAATCGGAAACGAAACCCTAGTTTTTGCAACCTAGAGCTCTGATACCAGTTTGTTGTAACGAACACTATGAATGCAAGCTACGAATGAGAAATTGAAAACTAAACAAGAAATCACAAAGACACAAGATATACGTGGTTCCCCAAGATGGGTACGTCTACGGGCGAGGAGAGAGAGGATTCACTAACCAACTGAAGAAGAGATACAAAGAGCCGGCTATAATCCGTAACTCTAGAAAGGCTACAAATATGAAAGCCCAAAAGATACTTTAGAAGTTCCCCAAAAGCCTTATTTATAATAAGCTACAAAAACGGAAACAACATAATTAACCAATGTGGGACTAAGGAATACAAGGCATTCCTAACAGGTACGCGGAATAAGTGGGAGAATCACTGCATATTTGCCATTGGGAATCCGTGGATACGCGGAATAAGTGGGAGAATCACAACATATATTCAAGCTGCAGCCTGCATGCACGTGGAAGGAGATAAAAGAATAAAGGTTAGATTTTGGTGGATGTCGAGTTCTATATAGCTACAATTTAAGGTACTTTGAAAATCTACCTCTTGCAGTTTTCAGATGTAAACTATGAATTGTTGGAGAACTTGGAGTAGAGTACTTGCAGTGGTGGAGAGAATTATTGTGCCGGAGACAGACTCCAGATAATAAACACAATTAAAGAATTATGAAAAGGAACTTGTATAGTTTTCAGATCTATACTATATTGCTTGTTTTTGCTCTCTATTGAAGTTCTTGTTTGTTGGAACATGTTGTTGATAAGACTTAGAACTGGTGTAGCTTGTAAGCTGCATTTCTAGACATAGAACAGATTGTATTTTGAAAGAATTATGAAAAGGAACTTGAATTGACCCTTAAAGATTTTTTGTTACCAAAATAGTATTTGATAGGCTTTGGGACACATGCGGTGATTAATAAGTGGAAGAACCAAAAAGAAAAGGAACAAGGGACAAAAACTTGACTCGCATAACAGATTATAATTTCAGAGGCATCTAATTTAAAATCTTTGTGCATTAGCTTTCAAGCCATCTAACTAATCTAAATAACAGAATCCATTCCCCTTCTTTCATTAGAACAGCTAGCCATTTGTTGTTTGGCTTTAGTAAGTTAGCTTTTACTATGGTAATAAATGGTCCTAACTAGTGCAACTTGTTGGATGAGGAAAAAAGACGAAGGAATTTACTGATGGAGTTTTGCTTTTTCTTATATGTTTATGGCTGCATATTTGGGTTATTTCTTTTTATTTTATTCTCTCAGTGCCGTCGCTGTGAACAAATAATGCAAGATTAAATTTTTTTTCAGAAAAATGTTTATCCAGCCAGGGTATTTGAACAAAGAGATGACAGACATTGAAAAGGAAAGGCAATAAAGGATTAAACAAAACTTAAGAGAATTAGAGGCTGCTGGGGTAGATATTACTACGATGAAGGCAATGGCAATGTCATTGTATGGTCCAAAACAGAAAGCTAATGGTAAAACCACTAAAGAGGGGAAGAACAAGGTGGGCCATGGCGCTGGTGATGAGGAGTTTCTACCTCTCGAAGGTGAAGAAAACCTCAGTGTCTACAGTGACGATGATGAGTCTTTTAGGTCGCAAGCCAAAAAGGTGATATTTGCACATGATTAGTATTATAGTTGCAATCTTTTTATTTGTTTTGGGAATGCATATGCTGTATTATAGTTGCAATCTTTTTAATTCTTTTGTTTTTAGATTTCAGGCAAAAGTTATGAGTCCAGGAAAAAAGAGAGGCATTTCTACTACTCATGTTTTGGGAAAATCACTAAGAAATCAAGAAGAAGGTGGTAGTTCCAATGGAGCGACCTCAACTCTACCAGGACAATGTTTAGCCGATCATGGTTAAGTAATGTCAATGGTAGCTGCGCGCCAATGATCAGCATGCTAGTGTACCCACTTCTCCTAATTCTTTAGGTGAATGTGTTTGTTCAATATACCTTGTTTCTTATTAGAGTTTTTATTCACATATTTATAATAATTAGTAAGGTCTTTTTTGTTGCAATTCCAACTTCAGGTAAGTCAAAAAGAAAAAGGGGCCTATCACGAGGCATTACAGTTCTAAAAATGCTATAAAATGGTAAGAAAATATGTCATGTACATATCCCTGATGTTAAGTGAGGACCAGTGGGTAAAAATGCTTCTTTGTTCAAGATTGAGGTAGGCGTTGTGTGTCGCCTATTTGCTCCGTTGAGTGTGCCATACTCGAATGAAATGATGGACGTCCAAAAGGTTCCAATGTTCACACACATTGCCGTAAGTAGCCTGTTTTTTTAAATGTCATAATTTCTTACCATATTCTTAGTTGTTGAATTGTTAGTCTAAGTACTGAAAGAGCTTTTGAGTTTGACACATAGCTCTTGTGTTGCTATGTTGCTGTATTCGAAAGTGAAGAAAAAGAGGCTTTGTAAAGCTTATATCAAGTGAAGAAACTCAGCATTTTTAGCGCCCAGATAAGTCTAGTTACTGCTGTAATTTTGAACTAATCTTTGTTGCTGAAACTGCATGTTTGTAGCCTGATAAAGTGCTGAAAATCATATTTGGTTTTGTTGCGTTTCCGCTGTGTTTTGTCCAGTTTAAAGACTGTTTTTGGTTATATTTGTGTGTGAATTTGGGCCCCTTAAATTCCCCAACACGTCTTATGCTGCAAGTGCTTGATGTTAGACTTGAATTCCTATGTAAACTAAAGAAATTAGACCATTTATTGTTCTAGGAATGACATCGTACAATATAACTATTCTATGAAAAGATACAAATTTTACAGCGACATGGAAAGCCATCGGAGTGTCCCTCCGTCTCTAATTGTTCTATCTTTCACGTTAGCAGCTTGTCTTTATTTTATCTAAGTTGATTGCATACTGAAATTGAATTTTAGTTGCAGAAAATATGGTATAAGTGCTGAAAGTGTGAATGTTAGTTACGTAGTAACATTTTTATGGGTTGAGCAAAGCTGCACTTTTTATGGCTTTAGCCCATCCTTGTTGAGCGATTGAGGTCGCTCAATCAGTCTTTACATCTTTTTTGCAAAAAACAATTAGGTGTTAGGGAATCGAAGGTATATGGCTGAGGACACGCCTATGTATTGGTTAAATGGTTTTCACTTGCTGAGTGGTGGTTCACGCCTATCTCTACTTGTTTCACTGAATCACTCCCTGATCGATCCCTATGAAGTGGTTTAGTCAACCACCGTCAGTTCAAAGCAATTGTACCAGTGGAAGCTAATATCTGAAACTCAGTTTGCTTGTATTTCCTAGCTCACCAACTAATTTCAGCCTTAAATATGCCGGATCTAAAACTAAGTTGTTAAGCTTATATTCTTGGACCATTGTTAAAAGACTGGTTTTAAAACAACTCATTATAGTTAGTATTATCTATTTAAGGACTCTATTGCTGCTTTATTTCTGGTGGTTAAGTCACAATCTATGCGTTAAGCTACTCAGGATATTTATATTTAGTAGTGATGACATATTGCAATTAATTATTACTCATGACTATAATTTGTAAAGCTTTTGATTGTATTATATGCAGATTGCTCAACAATCGACGGCGATCATTTGGTGGATGAAGATACAATGTAATAGGAGATATGAGATGAACGATGTTTTGGAAGGACAAAGCTATCATTTGTCTTATGTTTTGGCACTACTAGATGGAAGAAGGATGTCTTTAGTTTCTGGTATATGGTAGTACACATTATATATAGTCGCTGGATTGTAGTTCTTGCCTTTTGATACTTGATGCTATGTTCGGGGGGGGGGGGGGGTTGGTGGGGTGGTGGTGGCGGCGGCGGTCATGTTTTGGGTATTGAAGAAGATTAAGGTTATTGCCTTTGAGTTTGATGAATTGTCTTTTGAAATCATGATAGGAAGCAAAAGAAAACATATAGCAACTAGTATTTTTGTGTGATAATTTAGTTTGTAGCAAAAAGAACTATTTTTGCCAAAAAATTCCTTGGTATAAGAAATTCTTTTTTTACGAGGAACAAGTTTCCCAGCAAAAAGGATTCACTGGTTTGTCAAAAGAAATCGTCTTTGGTGAGATATTTCTTCCTCACAAAAAAAAAAAAAAAATCATCTTTTGCGACAAAAATATTCCTTGCAAAAAGCAAGACCTATTTTGGCAAAAGCTAGGAATAGTCTTTTGATTTCTCGCCAAAAGATTTATTGTTTTAGCGATGAAACACTTTGTCGCCAATGAGATAGTTTTTGTAAGGAATGGCCCACTTTTAGCGACTAATTTGTTTAATAGTTGGGTCCAATTAATTTCCTCACTAAACGGTGTACTCAATTGCAACAAAGCCAATTTCTAGCAACAAGTATCTTTTTTGCGAGGGAAAAAAAATTCCTCGCAAAAGAGAATCGGAGACTATATTTTTGCGAGGAACTGAAAAAATATCTCACAAAAGGCTTTTGGCGAGGAACAATTTGGATTTTGCGAGGAATTATGGTCCTCGCAAAAAGCCTAATTCTTGTAGTGCTTAATATCTAACTTCTAGAAGATCTAGAAGCTCCTTGTCAAACTATCAAGATTTTTTAGAGCACGTGTATAAATCTAAAATTCTCAATAAGAAATATCTTTAGACTAGAACCATCCTTAGAGTAGTATAAATAGGGGAGAGTTCTAGTAATTTTATACCAAGCCGAAAACATTTCTTCTGAGTTTTGGCGCCCCAGATAGATATACCTATAGATGCTCGATCGAATCATGTACTCCCTCTGTTCCAAAATGACTGTCCCGTTCGGTCTCCAATGCAAATTTTAAATTGTTAATATCTTTTAATTTACGATGTTTTTAAATATTTTAAAATTTTTGTATAAGATCTATATTGCACATAAAATTCATTATAGATTGAAATATATTAACAATTTAAAATTTGCATTGAAGACCGAACGGGACCGTCATTTTGGAACAGAGGGAGTAACTTTTTACTATCCTAAAATCTAAATGAAGAAGAAATCCAAACTTATACTGTATAAAACAGGAAGACGGGGCCAGGGTCACCTTGGAGGCTAGCCGACTGACAATGTTGAACACCGCTAGTCAATATTGGAGTTTATGATGAAATACTACCTATCACTTTACAATATATTCTTCGAGATGTTGGAAAAATACCACAAGCTATAGTAATACCTGCTATAGAAGAACCGGTGGTCAATATTATAGTTTTATGACCCGTTGGACAAGATTTTGTTAGAGGTGAGTAGAGTGATGTTGGAGATATTGGAGTATCTGCTGCTATCAATATTGGAGAAGAACATGTAAGTTTTGATGATAGGGAGGATGAGACGGCAAATGTTGAGACTGTGAGCAAAGTTGATGGAGAAATAAAAGAGGCGAGGAAAAAGTTAGAAAGAGCTAAAAAATGCTATCTAAGTATGTTTTGGTTGATTCATTTTCGCTGAATGCTCTTGAAGATATTCTTCTGGAAGAGCTTCCATTAGAGTATGAACCTGTTGAGATTAGTGTGTTTAAAAAGTTATATGTGAAGAAGTTTAGTACCATGCGGGGTTTTGACCACACAAATCTGCTAAATTTTGATTGTATATTCCAAAAGATGCTTCGTCGAGGTCTGGGAACAAATTGTGTTATTTTGAAGGAAAGTCATGAAGGAAAATTTTATCTTAGGCTGTTAGAGCAGAAAATCAGCATACTTATGTAAGTATTTTTTATTTAAAATGTTGATATGATGAAAATTTCTTTTTCTAACTCGCTCTCACCCTTTTTTGCTGTGGTCAAGTCAACTTCGTCGCAAGGATTGGACGAGATTATAAACTAGGGGCTGAACTTCGATGCCTCATTCAAAAGAAGGAGCAGTTGGTGGAGCATTCCAAGTGAGACATTTCATTTCGATGATGAATAAATGTTGTTCATGTTCTTGATGTTTTTGCTTTTGTCAATTTCTACAAATGATTTGGATCACCTGCATGAATTCATAGGCATCAATTTGCTTACAAAAGAGCATCTCACTAGTTACATTTCGATCGATAATGTTGAACACCGCTGGTTGATATTGGAGTTTCTGATGAAATACTAGTCACTTTGCAAGATTTTGTTGGAGTTATTAGAGTTACTGCTATAGTAAAAATACCACCTGTTATGGAAGAAATACCACTACCACCTCCAGAAGAAGTACCACCTGCTATAAAAGAACGCAGAAGTGTTGCTTTGGGAGGTCACCAGAGTGATGAGGAAACTGACAATGTTGAAGCCATGACGAAATCTTTGCGTGAGAAAAAGTTACAAAGAACTATAAAACGTGTGTGTATATAAGATTGCTTTGGCGGATTCGTTGTCCCCTAAATGCTGTTGAAGATCTTCTTCTAGAAGAGCTCCCAGCAGAATATGAACCCATGGACATCAATGCACTAAAAGACTTGTATGTAAATAGGGTCGGCCCAATCCCAAGGCCCAAGAGGCCTAGGCCTTGAGCACCCTAAAAATGTCCAATTTTGGGGCACTCCAATCTTTTTTGGGTTTGACTAGGACTCTTTTTTAGCCCATTACCATAAAAAAAAAATGCCCATCTAACATGTAAATAAAGGCCCAACGTGCAAATAAAGACCTAAAAACTCGATGGCATTTTTGTAAATCAGAGAACTAATTGGTCCATCTTCGAAAAAAAGAAAACCAAAGCTCTGGCACGTTTTTTCCATTACAGCCTCAAATTGACTAAACAATTACCTTCTCGGATTCCTCGCGGCCATAGTGGTAGGTCTGGAGCAATCAAGAACAAGAAGGATCGGTCCGATCGGATGAACACATCTGAGCCCATCAATTCCTTCAAGAACAATTACCGTCTCATCTATTCCCTCATGATGGGTAAACCAATCGTTGATTCTTGTTGTCAATGCATTTGCGTTACGTCTCACAATTTTAACTTTACTGTAGACACCCCATTCTGGACTGTCCGGATTAGCTCTTTTATTGTCTTTGTTGCCCCGATGATGATAAAAGGTCGAGAACATTGTGAGTCGATGGAAGGTCTTGAGCTTTGAGCGTTGGACTTTCCCCTTCAAACCCATTTCAAATCCTTTCGAAACCTTCAAATCCAGAGCCAGAAGGGCCCCAGCAAAACCCTACTTGCATACGCCAAGTTCTACTTGGCGTGCGCCAGTAAACTGCCACGTGTCGGACATCGACCGTTGACTCAGTTTGACCTGGCGCACGCATGGTATGTAAGTGGCGTACGCAAGGTTAAAGCCGGTCAAATCACCGTTTTCCTGTCACGTGCCCGAGACTTTTGTGGCTCCCAAGTACAGGGAACAGTGCCCCTGATGATTATATTCGTCTGGCCGTCCCCGTCTCTCTCCTACACAACCCATCAAGCCAAGTCCCATGCATTAAATGTATGGGAGGCTCCTCTCTTAACCCAACCAGCCAAACCAGGCCTTAACCCAACTGATCGCAGTCCCTCTCTCCTTTATAAATGCAACCCCTTGCATTCATTTGCAAAAGGTTAACCACATTCAAGAAGCCCAAGCTTCTTCTCTCTTCTCTCTCTTGTTCTTGTTCCTCCATTGGAAGAGTGAGAGATAGAGAAGCATCTCATTCCCCGCCTCACTGATCAGTCACCACATAACCTCCATCTTCAACCCCCAAAGCTCAAGCCATCGATCCATACTACCTTTGCGTGGCTTTCTGTTTTCAGCTCCTGAGGGGAACCAGAAAGGTTCTGGCTAATAACTGATACTAGTCCAGACCCTTCTCTGGTAAAATAAATCAGTCGTAAGGAATACACCATGGCGTACGCCAGTTTCATCAAGCCGTACACCACCTATGGCTGTACGTGCATTGCTGGCGTGGGGATCATGGGGTGTCTGTTTATTGCTTATATCTTTTCTGTCATCACCTTGATCATGCTAACAACCAGTTTACTGCTTTCTGTACTTTAGAGTTATTTAAAGGTAGTTTTCAATACCTGTACCTTTCTTGCTTTGTAAGGCCTCTGGGGTGTCTCTAGTCGTGTTCCAGAACCCAGATAATGTAAAGCCAAGCACTGGACAGGAAGGCAAGCATGGCGTACGGTCTCATATGGATGGCGTACGGCATGTAGGCCATGGTTCAGTGCCTGGTCCTTACATTGTGGTTCAACCCTGGCCTTTTATTATCTCCCCACACTGTTTATGGGGTTTTCTGTTCTGTTCTTTGGTTTACAGCCCTTAATCTGTCTGTAATCTGTGTATATACTGTCTTATAAACTGTGTGATTTGCCCTGGATGTGCGCTGGTCTATTCCAGAGCCCAGAGGGTTGAAAGCAAAGACTGTGAGCAATCAAGAGGGTAGTGTACCCCATCTCTGAGGTGGCGTGCGCAAGGTATGGTGGCGTGCAGTGGCTTGACCACTACGTGCCAGCATGCTGTCAGCTCACACACCTGAAAAGCAGCGTACATCATCCTGGCAAAGCTGTTCACAGTGCTTGTTCTCAATCTATGTCCTTATGTTAATTCAATTCAAGCAAATCACCATTCATAACATTTTTCTCATCTAAACTGCAAGCTGTTACAGTATTAATCCCCATTAACTGTTCCCACGCCCTAACTGGCTTAAAAATGATCAAAAGAGAGAGAAATACAAATGTTTTACAAAATGCCTGAGTAGAGACCGATCTCCGGATTGGGCGAGATGAGTGCCATAAAACCCTTCCCCTCTCGTAACCTGGCTCCCGAACCTCAGATATCGAAGGTGACGACGGACCAGCCTACGCCTTTTTCAAATCAAAGCAAACGTAGCAAAGCGTTTTCGAGTTCGGTTCCTTGGGTGTTCTTCCACTAAAACCCGAGTGGCGACTCTGAATCGAAGCGTTTCGCCGCGCTTTTTCAAAGAGGGCCGCTCCCAATAAATTTTACAACCAAAATCCGAAATTTTGGGGCGCGTGCCCACAACTTACTGCAACTCATTCATTTTCTGCTTCTTGTTATACCGCGTTTGATCTGATCTGAGTGCAATAATTTAAGAGAATTAAGCTTCTTTCTTTTTTTCCTCCAAATTCCGCATTTCATTACACTAGTGCTCTGCACATGCTCAATACTGTAAACTCATTCAATTTAGAATTACAAGTTTGTTGAAGCAGGCCCGACGTAGTCCACCTTGACTCATATAATGTTTTCAGATCCTCATGCTTCTGAAGTAATAATATACCCATAATAGTGTATTTGTCCCACGCCCAAACTCCCCAAGTGTGCGAGCCTCAATACTATTGTCTCAATGACTACTATGGGAGAATGGAGCAATTGCTCTAGGAGCAAAGAATAATCTCTATTCAAGTAGGGTGAGGAAAAACATATCATTGATGTAGGATAAGATTTGAAAGATTAAAATATGCTCAACTCCTCTGATTTTGACTAGTAATGTCTTCGACTATTTTATTGAATACTCTCTTCTCTCTTACTTTTGAAATTAATGTGCAATGTATTATCACAAATTTTAAGGGAGAGCAAGTGATTTACCATTTTTTTATTTTTTTGTTTTATGGTGGCATTTTTTCTTTGGTCTGTTTTTCTTGGGGGTAAATTCTTCTTTCGGTCTATGCATAAACAAAGTAAAAGGTAATTAGCCCCATTTTTGCCAAGAGGCCTTTGATCAAACTGCATTGGGGTGCACTTCTTAGGTGCTACGAGAAAGGTGGTCATGGATAAACTCCTCTTTCAATATGTTAATCTAAATATTATAGCAATTCTGACTTTCGTCAATAATATATATTAGCCGGGCTTTTCTTCCACTCTGTATAATTTTGATGAGGAATTTCCTGGCCGGTCCTCTTTGGGTGAAGAATACTCCACTAAGTCCTGCTCAAAGAGTCCATAGTCCAGTAAGTCCTCTTTATTATTTTGTTGACAAAAATACCCATCGCAAAAAAAAAGGCAATTGGAGAGAGACGATTGAGATGATTTAGCCACCACCACCACGACAACACCACGGCCACCACCGCCGCCGCCAACACGCAGCCGCCGCCGCCACCACACCACCTCCACCGCCACCACCACCACGCCACCTCCACCACCACCTCCACCACCACCACATCACCCCCGCCGCCGCCACCACCACCACGCCACCTCCACCACCGCCACCACGCCACCTCTACCACCGCCACCACGCCCCCACCCCCCCAACCACCACCACCACCACCACAACCACAATTAACAGTGTTAATTTGTATCTAAAGTAACACTGTTAATACACTTCGGCCCATACATCCTCCTACACCACCTCCACCATTGCCGCCGCCACCACAGCCGCCACCACAACCACCACCACCATAACGTCGCCATCACCACCACCGCCACCACACCACCACCACCACAACCACCACCACCGCCACGCCACCACCGCTACGACAACACCACCACCACCACCACGTCACCACCACCATCACAGCCAACACGCCGCCCCCGCCCCGGCCACCACCATGACGTCGCCATCACCGCCACCACACCACTACCAAGTCGCCACCACTCCACCAACACCACAATTAACAATGTTAATTTTTGTCTAAACTAACAGTGTTAATTTTTAGGTAAATTCACAGCCCAATTAACGGTGTCAATACCCGTCGGCCCATACATCCTCCTACACCACCTCCAACATTGCCGCCGCCGCCACCACCACCACAATGACCACCGCAACCACCACCACCACGCCACCACTACCACCGCCACCACCCCCACCACCACCACGTCGCCACCACACCACCACCACCACAATTAACAGTGTTAATTTTTGTCTAAATTAACAATGTTAATACCCTTCGGCCCATACATCCTCCTACACCACCTCCACCATTGCCGTCGCCACCTCCACCACCGCCACCACCACCACGCCACCTCTACCCCCCCTCCCCCCGCTGCCACCACAACTACCACGTCGCCACCACCACCACCACAATTAACAGTGTTAATACATTTCGGCCCATACATCCTCCCACACCACATCCACCATTGCCGCCGTCGTCACCACCACAACCGCCGCCGCTGCCACGCCACCACTGCCACGACAACACCACGCAGCCGTCATCACCACCACGACGCCACCACAACCACCATCACCGCCAACATGCCACCACCACCACGACGTCGTCATCACCACCACCACCACCACCACCATGACGTCGCCATCACCACCACCACCACGACGTCGCCACCACTTCGCCAACACCACAATTAACAGAGTTAATTTTTGTCTAAATTAACAGTGTTAATTTTTATGTACATTCACACCCCAATTAACGGTGTTAATACCCTTCGACCCATACATCCTCCTACACCACCTCCAACATTGCCGCCGCAACCACCACCACCACCACCACCACCGCCACCACTCCACCACCATCCAAATTTACAATTAACTAACAGTGTTAACCCTTCGGCTCATACATCCTCCTACACCACCGGCCTCCACCATTGCCGCCGCCGCCACCATAACCACCACGACACCACAATGACAAACACCACAACGCCGCTACCACCATCACCATAATTAACAGTATTAACACCGTTAAGACAATGTTAATACCCAATTAACAGTGTTAATACCCTTTGACCCATAAATTCTCTTACGCCGCCGCCGCCGCCGCCACTACAATTAACAATGTTAATTGGTAAAAATGTAAAATTACAATTAGCAATGTTAAATTCTTTCTAAATTTACAATTAACATTGTGAATATATTTACAATTAACATTATGAATCTGAAGCTAATTCACGGAATAATAAAAGAAAAGATGAAAAAACACAATATGTATTTACAGCGACAAATGGTTGTGGATAAGAGTTAAAAACACAAGTTTTTTGCCATGTGAACACTAGAATCTCATTTTGACACCTTTGGAATTTCTGATTGAAGGCATTACAAGCCAACCTAACTTGTTTACTCAGTCAATAAATCATGAAGCAGATTAAATCGAACTAAAGCCCGAAACGAAAAAAGGGAAAGATAGAGAAAATCACTAGCAGCAGTCATAACTAGCTCATATTTCACCTATAAATCGCATCGAATCAGTATTATACAAAGCTTTCGCATCATAATTTCGCGGTAACCGAGAAATTAACAAAAACTGACAAAATCCACAACTTTTCATCATCGGAGACCAGATTAAGCAAGAAAATAAAAAAACCAAAATAAACCTAAAAAACCCAAATTAACATAGCAATAGTCCTCTCACGTTTGAACCCAGAAAGCAATACATCACATCCAAATATACCTATCATCACATCTGTACATTCGTATATAATTGATGAAGAAAAAAAACACGCAAATCAAAAGGGACTACAATCTTCGGAGCTATAGATAAGAGTTAAATTTAGGGTCTACAATTAAAGATAAAGGGAAAAAAATACATAATTCAATAAAAAAATAAAATAAATTTCCTCATAACCTGAGGCGCTTTCTTAACGACCTCCTTGACGTAGTTTTCCCCGAAGCAGCAGTGGCCGGCGTCGTATACATGGCGGACGAGAGAGACGGGCTTGGTTTTGCTGACGGTGACGACTCTGATCCAGTCGGAGGATCTGTCGGACCTCTCGGCAGCTTGGTGGACGCGGTGGAGGACCGACCGAAGAGCCGGGGCTGCTACACCGTCCATGGCGGCAACGGCCATCAGTGGAGACCCCAGCTGCTGCTGATGCTCTTGATTTGATGTCTCGTCTTTGATTTTTTTGTCCGTATTATTGACTTCGATGATAATCTATGCCGCAGCTCGTCGGAATCCGATCAATGGCGTCGTCTAAGACTTAACACCGGTACACATATACTCCCTCCGTCCCATAATATTTGTCCGGTCCGCAAAACGGAAACGTAAAAATAATTCTATTTTTGCAAGAAAAGTTGGGAAAAAATTTAACAACTTACTAGATCTCGACGAGTTCTTTTAACTTGTGAAAAAAATTTGAATTTTTTCTTGAAAGAAATGCATTATTTTGTAGTCTCCGTTTTGCGGACCGGACAAATATTATGGGATAGAGGGAGTATATTTACAGCGATATGCATGTATATTGTTGTACGTATCGCACCAGAGTAGGGTTTGGGAGGAATTGAGCGAGGAAGGAGAGAGGACGAGCATCGCTACAGTGGAGGGAAGGGCGGTGGTGGTTGGAACCGGCGGCGGCGGTGAGAGGACGGTGGAGGGATGGGCGGTGGTGCCATATGTTCGTGCCCTAGGTTTGTTTCGAGGTAGAGAGAGAGTGTGTGTACCACGGTCCACGGCTGCTGGTTCATTTTTTTAAACGAGGGTAAAATTGTAAAATACACTTCACAGGATCCATAAGGAATTGCACTCTATAGGAAGAGGATCCAGTGGGCTATAAAATTAAAAAATGGGGCCGGCCCAGAAAAAAACCAATTTTGATAGGTTTTATTCTGGGCCGCTCCTAATTTTGACATTCTTGGCCCGCCAGGTCCTTTTTGCCAAAGATGCAATTCCCTCCAAGTCCCCTGGCTATGATTTTACTTATTTACCCCCCGTTAAATACGTTTTGTACTGCTGCCGCCATCTCTGCCTCGTTAATTCCTCTATCTTCTCCTTTTTCTTGCTCTGTATCTCCTCTCTCTTCTCTGTAACAAAACTTCCAAAAGCCAAGCGGAAGGTATCCATCTCGGTTCCTCGTACCACCGCTGCCGCCGTCTACCTCCGTGTGCAACTTGCCGCCGACAACACTTCAATCCAGACTTGGAAGACCTCCATGTTATCTTTGCAGAACCAAACATCGAACAGCGAAATAGATCACTCTGTCATTTTAGGGTTTCAAATCTCCCAGCCCATCCCTCCACCACGGCCCTCTCTTCGACCAGGATCACTCCGTCCTTCCACCTGTGCATGACCGCCGGCCACTCGACGGCGACTGCCTTCTCCGTCTCCACCTTTTCAGCTGATCCATCGCCGCTCGCGTAGATCTGAACGAGGAGCGGCGCTTTTCAAAGTTTACGAACCGAATTTGTAGTTATTTTTTTGAGTTTTAGAATTTAAGCTACTGTATTTGTTAGATTCGTCGGAGGATACTGCAGTTTTCATGTGGAAGTGTTTAGTTTGTGTGGTTATTACTGAATTAATAAAGCATCTTAAATGGTTAGACATAATGTATCACTGTTGTGAATTGTGACCAAGTGGTGGAGTATGGTTGGTTGACCCATAGTTGAGTATACTGCCAAACACTGGGATATTTGTGCATAATTGAATGGGCTGCGAACTGTGGTTGCACACTGAACAATCTAAAACTGGAAAATTTTATGTGTGGTGGTTTTGGATAGACAATTAACATTGTTAATTGTAAATTTGGACAGAATTCAACACTGTTAATCGTAAATTTAGACAGAATTTAACACTGTTAATCATGGCGGTGGTGGTGGACGGGTGGTGGTGGTGGTAGTGTAGGAGGTTATATGCGCTAACTTTTAATTAACACTGTTAATCATGGTATAAATTTATATAAAAATTAACACTGTTAATTGTGGTGGCGGCGGTGGTGGTCATAGATGTTGCGGTGGTGGTGGTGATAGTGTTGGTGACGGTGGTTGTGGTGGCGTCGTGGTGGTAATCATTGTGGTGGCGGTGGTGGCAGCATGGTGGTGGTGTAGGAGGTTGTGTGGGCCAACTATTAATTCACAAGGTTAATTGTGGTGTGAAATTATACGGAAATTAACAGTGTTAATTGTGGTGGTTGCGGCGGTGTGGTGGTGGTCACTGTGGTGGTGGTGGTGATGGTGGAGTGGTGGTGGTTGTGGTGGCGGCATGGAGATGGTGGTGGACAGAATTTAACACTGTTAATCGTGGCGGTAGTGGTGGACGAGTGGTGGTGGTGGTGATAGAGGTTATATGCGCCAACTATTAATTAACACTGTTAATCATGGTATAAATTTATATAAAAATTAACACTGTTAATTGTTGTGGTGGTGGTGGTGGTCATAGTGGTTGCAGTGGTGGTGGTGATAATGTTGGCGATGGTGGAGTGGTAGTGTTTGTGGTGGCGTCGTGGTGCTAGCCATTGTGGTGGCGGTGGCGGCGGCATGGTGGTGGTGTAGGAGGTTGTATGTGCCAAATATTAATTAGCAAGGTTAATTGTGGTTTGAAATTATATGGAAATTAATATTGTTAATTTAGCCAAAAATTAACACTGTTAATTGTGGTGGTTGCGGCGGTGTGGTGGTGGTCACTGTGGTGGTGGTGACGGTGGAGTGGTGGTGGTTATGGTGGCGGCGTGGAGGTGGTCATTGTGGTGGTGGCGGCGGTGGTGTTGGTGGCGGTTACAGCAGTGTGGTGGTGGTGGTGGTGGTGGTGGTGGTGGTGGTGGTGGTAGTGATGGTGGAGTGGTGGTGGTTGTGGTGGCGGCGTGGAGGTGGTGGTGGACAAGATTTAACACTGTTAATCGTGGCGGTAGTGGTGGATGAGTGGTGGTGGTGGTAGAGGTTATATGCGCCAACTGTTAATTAACATTGTTAATTGTTGTGGTGGTGGTGGTCATGATGGTTGCGGTGGTGGTGGTGGTTGTGGTGGTGTCGTGGTAGTAGTCATTGTGGCGGCATGGTGGTGGTGTAGGAGGTTGTATGGGCCAACTATTAATTAACAAGGTTAATTGTGGTGTGAAATTATATGAAAATTAACACTGTTAATTTAGACAAAAATTAACACTGTTAATTATGATGGTTTGCGGCGGTGTGGTGGTGGTTGTGGTGATGGTGGAGTGGTGGTGGTGGTGGCGGGATGGAGGATGTCATTGTGGTGGTGGCAACGCGGTGATGGCGGTGGTGTTGGTGGCATCGTGGTGGTGGTGGCACCGACTTGGTGGTGGTTGTGGTAGTGGTTGTGGTGGTGGTGGTGGCGGCGATGTGGTAGTGGTGGCGGCGGTGGTGGTGGCAGTGATGGTGATGGTAGAGTGGTGGTGGTGGTGGTGGTTGTGGTGGCGGCGTGGAGGTGGTCATTGTGGTGGTGGCGGTGGCGGTGGTGTTGGTGGCGTCGTGGTGGTGGTGGTAGCGACTTGGTGGAGGTTGTGGCGGCGGTGGCGGTGGCGGCGGCGTGGCGGCGGTGGGATGGCGATGTTGTTGTGGTGGTGGCGGCAGCGGGTGGTGGTGTGGTGCGGTGGTGGCGACATGGTTGCGGTGTGGTGGTGTGGGTGGCGGTGGTGGCTGTGGCGGCGGCGGCAGCGGTGGTAGTGGTGGTGACGGTGATATTTTTGTCTCTCTCCAATTGAATTTTTTTTACGAGGGGTATTTTTGTCTACAAAATACTGAGGAGGACCTTGTGGGGTATGGGATCTTTGAGCAGGACCTAGTGGGCTATTATGCACCCAAGGAGGACCGGCCTAGAAGTTCCTCATTTTGATAACCAAGACCAATGAGCTTCACGGGAAACAATAGTTTACGGGGCCCAAAAGTTTACAAAGGTGCAATCGTTTTGATGGGATGTCAACTAGCCCACTTAATGCACAAAAGTTTACTGGGCCGCGACGTTATAGCCAGCCCATTTCTTTCCTCCTGCCATTGTCTGCCTTCTTTCAGTATATTTATTGGGCCAGCAACAGGCCAGGCCAGATTATGCCTGCACACAGGCCACAGTTTATGCTTATTTGAAAAAGATGCGGAAGACCTGTCAAGTACATTTTCAAACAATAACAAATGTTTTCAATATATTCTTAGCAAGTATTAATTATCAAAATACGTCCCGGACTATCATTTTCCCAAGCATCTAATCTACTCCCTCCTCCCCCTCCCCCCGAACACACCCCTCCCGGTCCCACCTCCCTTTTCCCCGATTACCCCCGCCTCTCTCTCTCTCTCTCTCTCTCCCTTTTCTTTCTTTCTTTCTTTACACAGTTTGTTTCTTCTTTTTTTTTCCTTTTTTTTCCAGTTTTTTTTTTTTTCATTTTATTTCCTTTTCTTTCTTTCCGGTTTGATTTTTTTTTCCTCTTTAATAATAGGTTCAAATCTAATTCTAGGCTTTGTAAAGTAATTGAGAGAAAAAAAAAGTGTTTCAATTGATTAATTTGCCAGGTGAAATTTGTCAGGTGGTGTCCCCACCAATAAAAATTTGCCCCACTGACACACGCTTCTTCTCTCTCTGAACACAGCTTTCTCTTAAAAATTAAGTGTTCCAAATTACAATTCGTTTGAATGGGTGAGAAAATTTTATTTTATTTATCATTTAATTCTAAAGGGTCATAATTAAATTTTGACTATAGGACTCTCGTTGATTAACCCTAAGAAAATAGTAGAATCAAATATCTTTTAGGACTAAACAACGAGAGCCCTAGAGTCAAAATTCAATTATGACCCTTTAGAACTAAATGATCAGAAAAATAAAATCTTCGCACCCATTCAAACGGATTGAAATTTGGAACAGTTAATTTTTCAATCTGCAGTTTATATATTAAAAAATATGGTTAAAAAATTAAGTGTTCCAAATTTCAATTCGTTTGAACCGATGGAAAGATTTTAGTTTTCTGATCATTTTATCCTAAATGGTCATAATTAAATTTTGACTATAGGGCTCTCGTTGATTAACTCTAAGAAAATCGTTAAATCAAATATCTCTTAGGACTAACCAACAAAAGTCCTATAATCAAAATTTAATTATGACCCTTTAGAATTAAATGATCAGAAACATAAAATCTTCCCACCCATTCAAACGGATTGAAATTCGGAACACTTAATTTATTTTCGTTAAATTTGGTCAAGTGTTCCGAAACGAATAATTTCTCCCCGGGCCCCCAAATAAAGTACCCCCACTTTTTAATTTCTTATTTTATTTAATTACTTTTATTTTATTTATTTAATTTCTATAAATACACCCTATTTATATTAAAAAATATAATTCAAGAATTAAGTGTTTCGATTTTAAATTCAGTTGAACTGGGATGAAAATCGTATTTTTTTGATTATTTTATTATAAATAGTCATAATGAATTTTTTTAGTATAAGGCCTTTCAACAGACACCCTAAAAATCATTATTTAGTTTCAAGGGTCTCTTAGGGTGTCCATTGAAAGGCGTTGAAATTTTGTTGAAATTTATTATTGTTGATTAGAAGTTATTTTTATTATTCATTGTTAAGACTAATTAATTAATTAAAATAATATAAATTTATTAAGTATGAAGACAAATTTAATTGAAAATAGAATTTGAGTTAACCAAAAAAATAAGAATGGACGAAATATGAAAAGAAACAAATAAAGAAAAAAAGAAGGGAGGTTAATGGGAAAAGAAACAAATAAAGAAAGTAATTGAAAATTTAAAAAAAATCAAATGAAAAGTAAGAAAAGGAAATAAAGAAAAAACAAAAAAACAAAAAAAAAAAAAAAAGGCAAGCTGGAAACCGGAAAGAAGGGGGGGGGGGGGGGGGGGGGGGGGGGGGGTGTGGGGGGAGGGGTGGTGGAAGCAATTTACTGCATTATTTGTAACGCCTAAATTTGCACACTGAGCACTTATTTAGAGACAAAGGAAGTAATATAGAAAGAGAGAGCAATGTTTTGGTGTGGATTCTTTTGGAGACCGGCCAACACTTTTGAATTCCATTAATTTTACTGCTATCGTCTAATTGCCGTGTATTAACCAACAAAAAAAAAAAAAATGCTTTTACGTGTATATTAATAGTGTGCCCCGACTTAGGGGTGTCAAATTGGCGGATTTTGGCTAAAATGGGTAAATTGTAAGTAGGTTGAGTCTTTAATGGGTCGTTGACCCATTTAGACCCATTAATTATTAGTCTAATTACCCATACCTAACCCAACCCATTTATTTAAAAGTAAACCCGACCCGTCCATTAACCCAATTACATACTATATACTAAAATGAAAAAAATACATATGTACACGAAAATGACCATATTACCCCTGTAAATTTAAAGGACTAAAGTACAATGTACACTGAAATTACCATACTATCCCTCTATTACAAAAATGACCAAATTACCCCTATATACTTAATTACTATAATGGTCGCTCTTAATTACCGAATCGCAGCATATTCAAGTGGCTTATTTTTTTGTCTTTATTCAAATATTTTTCGCATTTGTTAGTTTTTTCTCAAATTTTTTAGGATTATTGCTTTGTCATGACTAGAAGAATCTAAAAAGTAAAAATTTACTATCGAAATTCATATTTTTTTAAATAAAGACGAAAAAATTGGCTTATTTTTGTCTTCATTCAAAAAATTTAGGTTTCTATCATAATTTTTTACTTTTTAGATTCCTCCTATCATGTCGAAACAATAATCCACAAAAAATTAATGAAAAACAAACAAATGCGAAAAAAATTGAATAAGGACAAAAAAACAAGCCATGAACAAGCCAATTTTTCATTCATAAGTTGAATTTTCCACCACTGCTGCCGCCGCCGCCACCACCCCCAACCACCGCCACACCTTTTTGCCAAGCATTAATTCTCCCTCGTAAATCAAATTCAACTCCATTTTGTCCACAACATCCATCCAGTCAAATTCGTCTTCAGCTTCCACGATAACTAGAGCATGCCCACATGCGAGACACATATTGCAACGATAACCATGATAATTTGTGGTGTGAACAGCAATAAGTGAGAGGTGTGGCTTTTCTCGTGGGAATGGTAATTGTGGTTGTTGTTAATGGAGTCATGCACTGAAAGAATAAAATGACCAGAGAAGGAGCGCAGATAGTGGAGCTCCTCTAAGGATTCGTGTCACGTTAATCGGCGGTAGCGGTGGTGGTGGCGGTGGCGACGGAGGTGGCGTGGCGATGGTGGCTTGGTAGAGGTGGTGGTGGCGGCGGTTGTGGTGGTGGTGGTGGTGGCGGCGGCGGCGGTGGTGGTGGCGTGGTGGTGGGGGTGGTGAGGGTGGCGTCGTGGTGGTGGTGGTGGTGGCAGCCGCGGCGGTTGTGGTGGTGGTGTGATGGCTATGGTGGTGGCGACGGCGGCAGTGGCCGTCGTGGTGGTGGCGGCGGTGGTGGCGTGGTAGGGGATGGGCTGAATTCATTGGGAATTTAGTACAGGGATGAAAAATTTTCATGGGTTACTTTCATGCCCATTGAGTCATTTAAGTTGACCCAATTGATGCCCAATTAAGACCCAACTAATAATGGGTTGGTTGGGTTTGGACCCATTCTTACCCAACTAATAAATGGGTTGGGTTGGGTCTATTTTTTAGTTGATGGGTCTGAGTTTGTTAATGAGTCTGGGTTCAATTTGTCAGCCCTAGCCCCCAACTATGCTAGATTCTTGAATTCTCCACTAGTTGCACACAATTAAAAAGTATATGTGGGGATTATTTGGCAACTCATCATTAAATAAAAGTTCTAGAAGTGATTTTACAATTTAGAATCATGAATCTTTTTAGAAAAAATTTCTTGCCAAGTGCAATTGGGACCCAAGTGAAAATTTGAAAAGGGTAGTGGAGAACAAGCAATAGGCAATAGCTTTTGACCTCTATGAGTGGGTTTATCACTTTATCTAGACCACTCAAGTAAATACCAAATTGTTGCAATAGCTTTTGCCGATGGAGATACGCATAGATCCATTCCGGTAAATAGACCAAAAAAGTGTAATAATAATAATAATAATAATATTGCTGTGAGACTTAGAGCATGTCCATCCATGTTTTTTTTTCTCTCTCTTTTTTCTTAAGCACAAAAGGGGTTTGGCTGAATAGATACGAGAAAGCAACTACAAGGCTTGCCTTGTGTTCACAAAATGTCGCAAGTTCGAATCTCACGAAGGCCAAACATTTCAAACATTGGAGCCGCTATAGGTTTGCCCAACTGTTAACTTTAAGGCCACGGAATTACTTGGGCTGCACACAAGTTGGCCTGAACCTTCGGTTTTAAAAAAAAAACCATGTTTTCTTTTTTACAATTTTGGAGAATGAGCACTTTATTTCGATCTTGGTAAATGAAGAATCAAGTTCGAGTCTTTATGTATGGAGGCACATCCAAACCATGAAGAACATTTTCCTTTTTATTTTAGACTTTTGAAATCTGTATAGCTTTTGATATTACGATTGATATTTGTAAAGTTTGCGCCGCCTGAAAGATATTCTTGGTATTTTAGAAATGAAAATAATATTCAATATATCTAGAACATTTAAGAATACAAACTTTTTAAATTTAGAAGGAAAAAATGAATTTTGAAAACAAAAATAAAGAATTAAATGAAGAACTATGATTGAAGTGTGCAGTCTTTCAGTTTGTCGTTTAATTTTGTCGGGTTGTTTGCAGGGACATAGTCAAAATTTTATTTTGGGATGGACATAAATATGACACAGGTTCCCGTGTCCCCCTTTTTTTTTTTTTTTTATCTGCTCCCGTGTCCCCTGATTATGTCGAAATATGTATTATTGTCCCTAATTTTGTATTTCTTTCAATTATCTCCTTAGTTTTTCTTGACAGCACTAAAAAATTACACTTTTATGCGTAAAGTATTTCAATTTCTGTAGTTGTAAAAAAATTGCATTATAATTTTTTATGCGTAGAGATAAATGTTTAAGTTTGATATCGGTCAGTCGTGCTCTACAATGTGAGAATCTTTTCGAGAATATGATCTAAAATTCCCCCAATGACAAATCTCTGGATTCGCCATTGGTTGGATTTATCATTTATATTGTTTTAGTTAGCTACACGTTATCATTAACGTTAGGAACAAAGAAAATTTACCACGAAAATGCGTGCCCCAAAAGAGCAATTAGTGATTTAGATTCACTTTTTGATGTATGGACCCAATCATCAAAGTGAATCTCAACCACTGATTGCTTTCTTTAAGGTATTTTCGGGGCAAATTTTCTTTGTACCTAGCATTACTCGTATATTTGTTTCGGTATACTTTCTACTTATTCACAAATGTAATGGAGTTTTTACCTATTTTGGCTTTGTATGAAATGAACCAATGCAAATAATACCATTCTTGTAAAACCTGAATTTTTTTTGTTCGTTTTATGTATTTTGTTCGTCTTTTTGAATTTTTGTTATATTCAATTAATCTTCCGTCTCGACGAGAAAAATCTAAAAAGTAAAAAACTATGACTGAAAACAAAAACAAAAAGTTCACTAAAAATGAAAAAATATATCAAATAGCTTTCTTATTTATCTAAAGTGCTGTCTTATCTGAATTTTTTGAATATCGGTCTATATTTTATATTTTTTTGATTCATCTCATCGAAACGAACGACTAACCCAAAAATTACGACGAAAATCTAAACAAAAAGTTACAAAAAAACATTTTAAAAAAAAAAACAAAATAAGTTTCAGACTTATAATAAGTTTACAATAACGCAACCACTAAAAAGAAAATTCTATATAAATACTAATAATTAGTGCATCTTTAGATCAGAAGAGCTCATTTTAACCCTCATCAAAGTCATCCCGTGATACAGCCTCCCCTGATTAGATGATGGCTGGGTACAAGTTTTTTCACAAATGAGATAATAATTTTTATCGAATAATTAGCAGCTTTCGGCTTTTGCTCAAGGGCCTTTTGAAACTCTAGTGGATCCGATTCCAATCAGAATTCGACACATTTTCCATTTAGGTTGCTGCCATTTGTTTATTTAAATAAACACTGGTGCTGGATTCTCACAAAAGGATTTGAATTCTCGAACCCGGGGAGGTGCTGGGGGGCATCATGATGTGCAAATTTGGGTTCAAATTTTACCTTGGCAATGAACGGCTCAAATGCTCGGATAGTAGAGATGGGATTTGGACCGTTGAATTGCCGAACGGACGGCCCAAATGCGCACAACACAGCATGGCGCCGCACAGCACCATCCCCAGTACTGAATTCTCACCTGTCCAAAATGCTGAATTTGACCGTTCAAAACCAAATCATACATTGGAATAAGCAATGGTTTGGATTTCTTGATAAACTACTAGTAAATGAAAATATTACTATATTAATCCGATTTAAGAGTCTTTGAGTAAATTCGAACCGCCACAATATTATTGTAGGAATGAATCATTCGGATTTGTACTATTCCGTCCGGTCTGAATTCAAGATGGGAGGATTCAAATCCAAAAGAGATTGATAAAGCAAAAATACTTTATTGTAATGATCAGAAACAAAAACTAGTGTAGGTATATCCCAACGCCATAATGAATTTGACCCCTACGCGTGTTTAGGTGGTGATCCATTTTTTCAAAAAGTACTTTTTTTTTAAATGAAAGTAATTTCAAACTCAAATATAATGAAAATGAAAAATGATTTTTCAATTTTTTTTGCACCGTTTAAAAGATTTTGATGAGATCTATCAAACAATATTCATATTGATAGGAAAATTATTTGCGTAAACATATGATTTTGAGCTTGAAATTGCCTTCTTTTGCCACAAAAGTGGAACGGTCCCTTAATGGGTACGTTCTTCAAATACATTGGAGAGCCCAAAATAATTCTACGAGTATCCGAAGAATTTTTTTTTTTCAATTGATAGAAGAGATCACTTACATCATATATGAAGTATAACGTACGAACCTGGAACATTTCATCAATTGTGAGAGAGTCTACAAGACAACCAAGCCCAACAATTCAACCAAAAATATCCAATACCTAATGTGTGTGACCAATCTCGAGTCCACACAGATGATCGAAGATATTCATTTCGGTAGCAATCATAGCAGTCTCTCTCAGGGCATCTCCAACCCAACCGGCCTCCTCTATTGCTCCATTTTAGAGGATGGAATTAATGTTCTTCAATTAAAAAGTGAATATAGAGATCTTTACTATTTATGCAAACCCCAATTACAAACTTTTATATCTCTATATTCATTTCTATTTCAAAATCTTCCTCTCTTTTCCTCCAATCATTACTCACTCTCACTCCAAATCTAATATTGTTGCATTTTATATTCAAAAAGTGATTTTAGAGAATCCTTTATTATTTTTTTCCATACTCTAAATGGAGTATCAAATGTCATCCTCCAAAATAGAGAATGAGTTGGGGTAAAAGTTTCCCCCAAAACAGAGCATTTGAGGAAGAAAATATCGGAATAGATGATGGATTAGAGATACTCTTAACCTCACCCAATACTAAATCTCCTTTCAAGACTTCTACCCTCCAAACCCAACTAAACCTCAACTTTTTGGTTTATATCCATGCGCTCACAATAATTGTTTAAATCATTTATTCTGTACATACGTTTCACACTTCGATAAATACCAAACAAATCGTGTAAAATGTACGATTGAAGTCTAGAGGATCAAGGGAAGGGTGATGAACACGCATAAAAAGTGAGTAAGTGGATTAGAGCTCACGACATGCATGAGAGAGAGAGAGAGAGAGAGAGAGAGAGAGAGAGAGAGAGAGAGAAAATAAGTATGGATGACTCGATGATGTTGATCGATCAGAACACATGACGATATTGATCGCATTGCGAGTTGGTATTAGAAGTAACAAACCGTAAGCAGTGAGAATCAATTCTCAAGGTCTCGAATTTTTTAAATTATTCTTGACACACATAAAAAAATTCAGAGTACGTAAATTAATTAGTGCATGTAGTAAAGGAGTTAATTCTCAAGGTCTCGAATTTTTAAAATCATTGTTGACAAAAAAAGAAATTCAGAGTGCGTAAATTAGTGCAACGGTCGACTAGTCAATCATAGCAATCTTGAACCAATCCATGCGCGAACCATAAAGGAACCGTTACGTAATGGAAACCTACCAATACAGATGCAATTTTTATTTTCCCAATGATTGTTATATTGAGATCGATAAATGCAAATATTGTTACCCTGATATATGTTGCATCTGTATGGTATTTAAAAAGTCATAGGGGTCAAAAATGATTGCTTTATTTTGAAACAGCAAGGAACATAACATATGATATTTACAAATCTGATTCTATGTGAAACTTTAGGTGCATGGCAATTGGGCAAAATACCCGAGTGGACCGTAACCATAAATTAATACATGCAGCCCTAGCTAGCTATAAATACACCACCGTCAAGGCTTAAACCTTAAAACTTAAATCAAGTAATACCAAATTGTTGCATCTTTTGCCGATTGAGATAAGCATTGATCCATTCCAGTAAATAGACCAAAAAAGTATAGCAATAATAATCATAAGAATAATAATTGCTGTGAGGCTTAGAGTTAGAGCATATCCATCCATGTTTTTTTTCCCCCCTTTTTTCTTAAGCACAAAAGGCTAGGGGTTTGGCAGAGTGGATACAAGAAAGCAAGTAAAGGGCTTGCCTTGCGTTCATAAAATGTCACGAGTTCGAATCTCACGAAGGCCAAACGTTGGAGCCGCTATAGGTTTGCCTAATTGTTAACTTCAGGGCCATGGAATCAATTGAGTTGCACACAAGCTGGCCTGAACTTTCGGTTTTTAAAAAAAAAAAACCATGTTTTCTTTTTTACAATTTTGGAGAATGAACACATTATTTCGATCTTGGTACATGAAGAATCAAGTTCGAGTCTTTATGTATGGAGGCACATCCAAACCATGAAGAACATTTTCCATTTTATTTTAGACTTTTGAAATATGTATAGCTTTTGATATTACGATTGATATTTGTAAAGTTTGTGCCGCTTGAAAGATATTCTTGGTATTTTAGAAATGAAAACAATATTCAATATATCTAGAACATTTAAGAATCTAAAATTTTTAAATTTAGAAGGAAAAAATGAATTTTGATAACAAAAATAAAGAATTAAATGAAGAACTATGATTGAAGTGTGCAGTCTTTCAGTTTGATGTTTAGTTTTGTCGGGTTGTTTGTGGGGACATAGCCAGAATTTTATTTCGGGATGGACATAAATATGCCACAGGTTCCCGTGTCCCCTGAATATGTCGAAATATGAATTATTGTCCCTAATTTTGTATTTCTTTTAATTATCTCCTTAGTTTTTCTTTACAACCTCAAAAAATTATACTTTTATGCGTAAAGTATTTCAATGTCTGTATGTGTTTAGAAGTTGTTGTAAAAAAATTGCATTATAATTTTTTATGCGTAGGGATAAATGTTTAAGTTTGGTATCGTTTAGTCGTGCTCTACAATTTGAGAATCTTTTCGACAATATGATCTAAAATTCCCCCAATGACAATTCTCTGGATTCGCCATTGATTGGATTTATCATTTATATTGTTTTAGTTAGCTACGGGTTAACATTAATGCTAGGGATAAAGAAAATTTAGCACGAAAGTGGCCCGAAAGAGCAACTAGTGATTGAGATTCACTTTTTGATATGTGGATCCAATCATTAAAGTGAATCTCAACCACTGATTGTTTTTTCAGGATACTTTCGGGGCAAATGTTCTTTATACCTAGCATTACTCGTATATTTGTTTCAAGATACTGTCTACTTATTCACAAATGTAAGGGAGTTTTTACCTATTTTGGTTTCGTATGAAATGAACCAATGCAAATAATACCATTCTTGTAAACTTTTTTTTTTTTGTTCGTTTTATGTATTTTGTTCATTTTTTTTGAATTTTTGTTATATTCAATTAATCATCTGTCTCGACGAGAGAAATCCAAAAAGTAAAAAATTATGACCGAAAGCAAAAAAAAGTTCAGTAAAGACAAAAAAAATGTATCAAGTAGCTATCTTATTTATCTAAAGTGCAGTCTTATATGAATTTTTTGAATATCGGTCTATATTTTTATACTTTTCTAATTCATCTCGTCGAGACGAACAATTAACTCCAAAAATTACAACTAAAATCTAAACAAAAAGTTACAAAAAAAAAATTACCAAAAAAAGTTTTAGACTTATAAGTTTACAAGAACGCAGTCACTAAAAGGGAAATTCTATATAAATAATAATTAGTGCACCTTTAGATCAGAAGAGCTCATTTTAACCCTCTCTCAAAGTCATCCCGTAATACAGCCTCCCCTGATTAGATGATGGCTGGGTGACTGGGTCCATTTTTTTCACAATTGAGATAATAATAATTTATAGAATAATTAGCAACCCATTCGGCTAAATAAGTCGAGTGACTTATTTTTTTGTCCTTATTCAAATTTTTTTGTATTTATTAGTTTATCGTTAATTGTAACGCCTCGATTTTCCAAGGAATTTCGGAAGCATTATACTTAAAATACACTGAATTTTGTAAACTATTAGGCCCCTGTTTATCGTTATACAAAAAAAAATACAAAAACGAATCTAACATTTTATTTAAACATCTTCAGAGCGACTCTAGTCTTGATAAAGATCCCAAGCATCTTCGGTCTCCGCCCTTGATATTTCTCTTGTGTCAAACAGCTCCACCATTGAACCCTGCACCCTCTGGTAAATTGATCGCCGAAGCAAACGATTTACCAGGATACAAACGTATCCGTGAGTGATACACTACAAGAAAATGCGGATTTGGCAACACAGCGAAGTACATCGGCAAAAGTGTATATGGGTTGGCAAAGGTTTTCGCCAATGAAAAATTTTGTGTCGGCAAGGTGTCGGCGTTGATATGTCGGGAAAGGGTTTCGCCGACGTGAATTGTCCTTCATCGGCAAAAGTATAGTTACAGCGACGCGGGTTTGCATCGGCAATTCTTGTCGGCAAATGGTATTGCGTCGGTAAAAAGGGGTATTAAAATCAAGGAGGAAAACACTTTTGCCGATGAGATTTTTGCATCGCCGAAAGTCAATTTAAAAAAAAATGATACTTCCGTTATGTTTCCGCCTGCCCCGTGTTTCGAACTATTGACCCTCAAGCCTCCGTGTCATGGATCTATCTACCAACTGCACCAACATACTCTTCTTTACTAATTTTGCAATATCTATTATATATCACTTACATACGCAGTACCTATACAGTTTTACACTAGATATAGCATAACATACTCTTATATATAGTGTTATTAGTGCTTTGTCTGTGCCTACGGCACTACGCATCCCGGTAGTGCCGTAGGCATGAGCATTTTTATAATATATTTTGTTTTTTTATGTCATCGCTAGAAGCCGAGTAGTGGGTAAAAAGAACTAATTGCATTTTTGTAATATATTTGTAAGTGTGTAGGTATTTTTTTAAGAGAGTTGGAGAACACACATCAACCCTTGGATCAAATGAATCTCAGTCCTTATTTTAACTTGTGTTTGTGTGATCCCCACACCCTTGTATTTTATTAGGTAAATATAAGTACTTTATATATATTTATAAAAATATATTGTATATACATACAAATAACACAAACACATATACAGAGATGGAACTACTATGGGGTTTATGGGGGCCTAGGCCCCCAATTGGTTCAGGATTTTTTTTCTTCCAAATTTCAATATTAATATTAGTTATGTTTTGATTTGCTAAGAACACTTGGATATTGTATTTTTTTATTGAATGTTATTTGACATTTAAATGAATGTTATTAGACACTTGGATATTAATATTAGTTTTTTTTTTTTTTTGTATTGGATGTTATTAGACATTTCGTATTGTGTATACTCTCTTTGTCCCACAAAGTTTTTTTTGTCCACAAACTTAGAACCTAAAAAAATAATTCAAACTCTCTTTTCATATTGTATATACTCTCTCTGTCCCATAAAATTTTTTTTGTCCACAAATTTAGAAGCTAAAAAAATAATTCAAACTCTCTTTTCGTATTGTATATATTCTCTCCGTCCCACAAAAATTTTTTTCTCCACAAACTTAGAACCTAAAAAAATAATTCAAACTCTCTCTTTGCAAATTACTAGAAATCCATGTGTTCTTTAAATTTTTGCAAAAAGTGAAAATTTAACTTTTGCCGATACAAAAAATGTCATCGCCGAAAGATTTAGCTTTTGGCAATGCACATTCTATCTCCAAAAGTTCCCCTTAGGACAATCACCGACACAAAAATGTCGTTGCCAAAATGCTAAACTTTTGCCAATGCACATTTCGTCGCTAAAAAACAAATTTTGTTGGTAAATATTTCGCGGGAGAATATTTCCCGCCAACCTTACTTTTGCCAACAACATTGCCGATGCACTTACTTTCATCGCCAAAACATCTACATTTACCGACACGAACTAGTTTTGCATCGGCAAAAGTAAGTTTTTGCCAACAAAAAATGCATTGCGTTGGCAATCGGGTCGCCTTTGGTGCATTTTCTTGTAGTGATAATTCACCCAGTAGAATAATCCCAATCCTACCAACCCCTTACTCTACAATTAGCATTCAATAATAACAATAATATCACGATTGATAATACACGAGAGGTACAGAATTATAGCACATCATCTTTTTCTTTACTATCCATCATCTTACATAAAATCTAAGGATCATCTCCACGAGATCCTTTCCTCCCACATCCAGTAACTACAACCGTCTCATGGGTCCACCCTTCCTCTTGCTTATCCTGCACCAGGGTCCTAGGTGAGCGCATTTAAGTTATGTACCGAGTATGTTCTCACTTAAGACCATAACAGGAGGATCGAGTCATCCCATGACGTATTGTACATTAGGGTCGGACATCCACTACCCCACGCTAACTATAACCGTCTCATGGGACCCATTCTCTTTCCTAAGAGAAACTTCCCATGACGTATCATACATTAACGTCTCACTAACTACAATCGTCTCATGGGACCCATTCTCTTCGTTGAAGAGAAACTTCCCATGACGTATCATACATTAGCGTCACAACTTTTCTCCACACTGGGCCCCGCAGGTAACCCATTTCAACACAGGGCCCCATAGGTTACCCTTGCCATCACCATGGCTCAAATCACAATTCACACACACTCACACTTCCAACACTTACCAATTTTCATTAACTTAACATCGTCTACGTGAATCACTACTCATAACCATCCCAGGAAACCTATTTGTCCAATCTATCAGCACAACAATATTTCACACAATTTAACATTTCACGAACATGCTAACGATAATTAACCATGTGATAAAAATAATCATGCGACAAAACTATTCATGTGATAAGATTTATCGTGGCATAGAATTTATCATGCGAATGCATTAATCATGCGATTTTAAACAAACTAAGTGATTCCTATTTGGGACTATACGATTAGCTTTTGATACACTAGGCTGGGAATTACAAACTAAACATACTTGAAGGGCTGAATTGGAAATAATTCAAATATATATTAGAAATAAACAGAGGCCATAGTTTCGGACAATTCAGTGGGTTCCGGCCCGCGGCGTCGGAATCGAAACTAATTAATCTCAAGGCTAAATATTAAATTTTACAACTCAAGAGTTAGATTTAGAAACTCTTAACTCTTGAGGGACTAAACTGTAATTTTAGCATAACACCTAAATAAAATACTCGTGCATGCTACTGTAGCATTGGGTTGGTTTCCAAAAAACAGAGCATCGCCTCTGTTCTCTCCTCTTTTTTTTTTTGTTTTCATTATAGAATCGATGCTCATCACTTCTAAGCATTATAACTAACACATAGGAGTAAAAATATACTTAGGAGATGGTAGGAAAGAGATTAATCTACCTTAAATCCGGCCGAAAAAGCGGGTGCTAGTTTGCGGACGATTTCGATAAAATGAAAAAGATGGCGGCGGCGGCGGGGGACTCGGGGCTGACTCGAAATGATTGGAAGGCGGTTTGTGGATGCTTGATGATGTAGTGGTTGATTGGGAACCTGAATATGACGTACGAAGGGATTTTATCTCTCTCTCTCTCTCTCTCTCTCTCTCTCTCAACAATAGAATTGGGAGTGAAATAATATACTGATGTTCAATTTTTGGATTTATGTGGGTATATATAATGAGAGAGAATAAGGTAGTGAGAAGGTGAGAGGATAAGTGTGGAAGTGGTGGAATGGGAAAGGAGAGTGAAGGAGAATGATACTGATAATTATAAGACGGATAAGGGACAAGTGCCACAGTTGGTGGGGTTTTCTTTAATTCTAATATATGCGGACGCGTGTATATATAGGGTGGGAATGTATGTGGACGCGTTTATGTGTAGGGTGAGGATGTATGTGGACGCGTTTATGTATAGGATGAGAGTGAGAAAAATAGAGAAATAAAATCCCTTAAATGTGGGGTGTAATTTGAAGGATAAAGATGGAGGTGGTAGAGTTTGAGAGAGAAACAGAGAGTTAGTTTGAATAGAGTTCTAGTTAGGATTTAGATAAGAAAGATAAGAGATGAATATAAATCTTGATTTCCTATATATCTAAAGTATAAATAAATATCTTATACAATAGTATAAATAATATCAATTGTACACATAACAATATATTTTAATTATTCAATCTAATTAATTATTGAATTAGAAATTTAATAATAGAAATTTGTATTTAAAAAAATTGGGCCGAAAATCCGGATCGTTTACATTAATTTTTGGGGGATTATTGCATCGTCATGATGAGAGGAATCTAAAAAGTAAAAAATTATGATACAAATAAAAAAAATTTTGAATAAAGACGAAAATAAGCCAATAAATTTTGTCGTCTTTATTCAAAAAAAATTTGTCTTTATTCAAAAAAATTGATTTCGATCATAATTTTTTTACTTTTTAGATTCCACTCGTCATGACGATGCAATAATTCTCTAAAAATTAACGACAAACTGACAAATACGAAAAAAATTTGAATAAAGACAAAAAAAATAAGCCATTTAATTTATTAAACCGAATGGTTAATTTCCGCTTGTGCTCAAGGGCCTTTTTCAAACCTCTAGTGGATCCGATTCCATTCAGAATTCTGACACATTTCCCATTTAGCTTGCTGCCGTTTTGTTTATTTAAATAAACACTGGTGGATCATCTCATAACACAAGTTAAATCATATTATGCCACAAGTTGAAATATGAAGCAACGACAACATATCAAATCTCCCACAAAAAAGGGTTTGGATTCCCGAACCCGGTAAGGTGCTGTGGGGCATCATGATGTGCACATCCGGACCGTCTCTTCTACAATTCAACGGTTCACATTTTATCTCTGTAATGAACGGCTCAGATGCTCGGATGGTGGAGATGAGATTTGGACCATTAGATTGCCGAACGAATAGTCTGAATGCGCACAACACAGCATGGCACCGCGCAGCAACTTCCCCCGGTATTGGATTCTCCCCGGTCCAAAACGCTAAATTTGACCGTCCAAATCCGAATCATACATTCAAGGATGGGATCAGGGGGGTCTAGTGGCGGCGACCGCCACGGCAAGAATTTTAGAAAATGCAATTATTATATGTAAAAAAAAAATTTATACCCAACTTATATAGTCTCGCCACTACTAGATTTTTTAGAATATATTTCGCCACTGTTAGGGTAAAATCCTGGTTCCGTCCTTGCATACATTGGAATGGGTAATGGTTCGAATTTCTTCATAAACTATTAGCAAATGAAACCATTACTATATTAATCTGATGGAAGAGTCTATGAGTAAAATTCGAACTGCCACAATATTATTGCAGCAATGAATCATTCGGATTTGTACTATCCCATCGGGTCCGAATTCAAGATGGGAGGATTCAAATCCAAAAGAGATTGATAAAGCAAAATTACTTTGTTGTAATGATCACAAACAAAAAATATTGCGCCATAATGATTTGACCCCTACGCGTGTTTAGTGGGTAAGTTCTCCGAATACGTTGGAGAGCCCAAAATAATTCTACGAGCATCCAAAGAGGTTTTTTTTGTCAATCGATAAAATAGATCACTTATATCTATCATATATAAAGTATAATGTATGAATTTGCAACACTTCATCAATCCTTAAAGAGTTTACGAGACAATGAAGCCAAACAATTCAACCGAAAATGGCAATTGGACAAAATATTCGAGTGGACCGTAGCCATAAATTAATATATACAGCCCTAGCTAGCTATAAATACACCACCATCAAGGCTTAAACCTCGTACTCCTCACCTCGTCTGCTCTTTAATAGTGTACAACTTCAGCCTTCAGAATGACTGTAAATATAACCTCCATCCATACCTCATCCAATGGAATTTGGCAAGGCGATAATCCCCTCAACTACGCCTTCCCACTGGTCATAGTCCAGACCGCCTTGGTCCTCTTCCTCAGCCGACTCCTCTCTCTCCTCCGCCAACCCCCCCGCCAACCCAAAGTCCTCACAGAAATCATTGTACGCACACGCTACTAATCACTTACTCTGTTTGTCCTCCTTTTTTTGGGCGAAAGTTAGTATTGTTAATCGTAACCAGAGAAGTTTGAACCTTAGTCAAATGCATAGGAGTATACGATGCAACCACTCTGTTAGCTGCTTACGCTGTTTTTTTTTTCCGAGAAAATCGAAATGTACTACGAATATAAGAAAACTAGTACTGCTAAATAAAAAGTTGCGAAAAGAAAAAAATACCGAAATAAATTTTACACTTGTAAGTTTACAAGAACACAGCCTAATTATGCTTTAACAAATTAACATGCAGGGCGGGATTCTTCTCGGTCCATCGGCTTTGGGGCGAAACGCGGAGTATTCACACCGGATTTTCCCCTCATGGAGCACTCCGATACTCGAATCGGTATCGAGCATCGGTCTCTTGTTCTTCCTCTTCCTCGTCGGCCTCGAGCTCGACTTGACCTCGATTCGCCGGAGCGGTAGGCGGGCTTTCGCCATCGCCGCCGCCGGGGTCTCGATCCCGTTCATCTCCGGCATCGGAGTCGCCTTCGTGCTGAGGAAAGTCGTGCGCGGCGAGGATAAAGTCGGTTACGTCGCCTTCGTGGTGTTCATCGGCGTTTCTCTCTCCATAACTGCTTTCCCTGTCCTCGCGCGCATTTTAGCGGAGCTCAAGCTCCTCACCACGCGAGTCGGAGAGACCGCCATGGCCGCCGCAGCGTTCAACGACGTCGTTGCGTGGATTCTCCTCGCTCTCGCCGTTGCCACGGCGGGGAACGGCCGCGACGGACCCCATAAGAGCCCCTTGGTATTGTTAGAAATATTATTCTGTGCGTGTTTTAAATTCTACTCCATATCCAACAAAGATTTACACTTTGTTTGGTTCTCCTCTCTCAGAAATAATCTCTCCAATAATTTTATTGTTTTATAATCCATGATTTTTCATTTTTAGTGATTTTTTGTCAATTTTTTTTACTTATTTTTACCTTTTTTGAAGTATATAGCGTACTTCTATTAAAAAGTAAAAGAATTTGTTAAAATATTTAAAAAATTTACCAAAGACGAAAAAATACGCAAACTTCTAGAACTTTTTTATTTCAAAAACGCAAATTAAACACAGTATTAAAGTTTGGTTTGTATATTTTTTTTAGGAAAATGATATTGGCACTTCAAAAATTGATATAAAACACTCTAAAATTAGTGTAACTCCAAACCCACTTTCTTTTATTTTTTGGAGTTTTTGCATCAATTTTTGGAGTACCAATATCATTTTCCTTTCTTAATCATAGGTCAATGATTTCTACGTGATATTAATTGAGGTTATGCGTATAGCTTAGTAGTTAAATCACACCATAATGCATGGAAAACACAATTTGAGATTAAATTCCTTCTATCGGGGGTAAAAATTTTGGATTTTTTACCACCGTCCTTATGAGTCCCGCCATGTTTTTATTGGTGATCTGAACCATTCATGTTGTAAGATTCGCAGCGTAGTACAATTACTAAAAAAATTAATTTGACCGGAAATCTATATATAGGTATATCAAATTTTGAATTTTGGCTTATAAAATAGATGGTCATTAATGGTTTAATTTGACAGAATGAGACCATCAACTTTATAAATTAAAATTCTAACTTTTAATATATTTATCGATGTCAGATCAAGTTAATTTTTTGAGTGAATATACTACACTGTGAGCACTATAAGATGAACGATTCAGATTATAATAATGAACACATTGTAGGCCTCACAACGGTGGTGGTGGAACCGCATGTGTAAAGAATTTATTCTCTTTTACCAGATATGAGTATCAGATTAGCAGCAGTGCTAGAGGCACAGCAAAAGCTGTACATACAGCTTGCACAGATCCATTTTGGACCCAATTCGGGTCCCACAAAGATGATCGGAGCCGCTCATTTTGTTCAAAATTTGTTTTTTAGTGTACCTGTAAAAAATCATCTCAATCCGATATCGGTAAGGACGTTTACGAATCATCCAACTTTGCTTCAGAAATAATCTCTCCAATAATTTTATATAAAAACGGGGACCTCAAGTATATAAAATTAGTATAAAGTATATAGTTCTATTAGGCGGCCCTCAGGTGGTGCTTTATAGGACTTTAATGCATTTGGAAGCACCGAATGTGTTCTAATCATGTGGTGTCTGACATCCGATTATCACCTATTCAGGTGAAAATGATAAAATTGATAAGATGTTAAATCATAAACAGTTTAGATCGAACATTCGAAAAAATGAATCTGCAGCTACCTTTGAAATCTATACATTGAACTCACTAGGTTCTAAACCAAGGAATTTTGCTATAGTCTAATGACTCTAATGTACACGAGCCAGACGATCACAAAACAATTATGACGATCCATACCGTTCATTTTGTTATTCTTGGTGTTTTAATCACTCTCACCAATTTTTGGGTCTATCGGATTTTAAAAGCTCCTTCATCGGATCGTAGATTAATTATTATGAAAACTTTTGTTATGTATGATCAAGTACATAACGATAAGAAATTTAATTCATTCTTGGCATGAATGATATAATCCCTCCAACATAAAATCTAGACGGTTCTGATTTTTCAAAAATAGCTCGGGCGGCCCTCGAGGGATGCATTGTAGGACTTTACGAGATTTTTTCATTATTGGTGTCTCGTATCATCGTATGCACATGTAGCACATGATTACACGGTTCATATAAAAGGCAATGAGACGTTGCCCTAGCGTAGACATCTATCTCTCAATTCTGATCTTTCTCTCTCTCTCTCTCTCCCTCTCTCAATGACTCAAATATTCATCCGAATCCTCTGATCTCTCTCACTCTCAGTGTCTCACTTTCATCTCACGCCTGAGGTTCACCGTTCAAACACCGTTCACCACTCAAGCCCTAGCGCAGACATCTCTCGTTGGTAGTTGCCTACTTGGTACGGCTCTCTCTCTCTCTCTCTCTCTCTCTCTCTCTCTCTCTCTCTCTCTAACTTCCAATCTAGATTTTGTTAGCTACAAACCCTAAGACCATGTACACCAGATTTTGGTACTGTGTTTGAAGATTTTGTTACCGTTCACCAAAATAAATCCGAAAGAAACCAAAAGAGATACTACCTTTTTGGGTTCTCGATCTTCTTGGGTTTTGACCGAGAGAGCTACAAAGGTCCATTTGGTGTATTTTTACTTAGTCTCACTCTCACTCTCACTCTCACTCTCGTCTTAAGTTGTTTGCGATCTGTTTTTGTTTCCGACATGTTCCTATTTTTGTGATCTGTAGTCGTTTGCAATCTGTTTCTATTTCGGATCTGTTCCTATTTTTGTGATTTGTTTCTATTTTTACTTAGTCTAGATTACCAGTTCTATATAGTCATTTACACTGGTCTGTTGCGATCTATTTGTTTCACTTATACAATCGTTTTGATTACACTGGTTCTGACAGTTAATCTTTGAACAAATGGATACAAATCCTACAATGGAATCAATTCATTCTCAATCAGCTCATTCACCAACTCAAAGAGGTGTAGCCAAAGCCAAGACCAAGACCAAGAAGCCTCCTCTAAAGAAGGCTAGGAAGCCTGTTCTGAAGAGAAAACGTAGGCTTACGTCTGAGGTATGGAAATATTTTGACATTCTTGACAAGCCTAAGAAAGAGAATGACCCTGATAATGAGAATGACCCTGAGAACCCTGATGATGATGAGAATGACCCTAAGAACCCAGATGATGTGAACGATGAGCCTGAAAAATGCAAGTGTAAGAAATGTGGTCAGGTGTATCTTTCAGATAGTAAATATGGAACTGGAAATTTGAAGCGTCATTTACTTGTTTGTTTAAAGAATCAGACAATGGATATTGGACAAATGCTTGTATCTAAAAATGGAGCATTGCAACTAGCGAAATTTAACCCTGATAGGTTTCGTGAACTGTTGGTGCATGCAGTAATTAGACATGACTTGCCACTTAGCTTTGTCGAGTATGAGGGTGTTAGGGATATTTTTACCTACTTAAACCCAGAAGCCCACTCAATTTCAAGGAGGACTGTTAGGACTGCCATCCTTTCTCTGCATGAGAAAGAGTATCGAACTCTAGGTCGCAATCTGCGTACTTTGCCTGGTAGAGTTTGTTTGACGTCTGATTTATGGACATCTACTGCCACAGATGGTTATATGAGTCTTACTGCCCACTTTATTGATGCGAATTGGGTGTTGCACAAGAGACTTCTAAATTTCTCGTACATGCCTCCACCACATAGTGGCGTTGCATTGAAAGAGAATGTGTATGATTTGTTGGGTAAATGGGGCATCGAGAACAAGTTGTTCTCTTTTACTTTGGATAATGCTTCTGCAAATGATGTGCTTGTTGACTTGCTTAAGAATCATCTTAATTTGAATAATGCACTTGTGGACGAGGGTAGCTGTTTTCATATCCGTTGTTGTGCTCATATTCTTAACTTGGTAGTTCAAATGGGGCTGAAAGAAATAGATGTTGTTGTTGACAAGATTAGGGAATGTGTCAAATACATGAAAGGATCTCAAGCAAGAAAACAAAAATTATTAGAGTGTGTTGCACAATATTCTCTAGATTCCAAAAGAAGTTTGAGGCAGGATGTTCCAACTAGATGGAACTCAACATATCTCATGCTTGCAAGTGCCATTTACTATCGGCGTGCGTTTTGCCAGTTGCAACTTAGTGACTCGAATTTTAAGCATTGTCCTTCTCAAGAGGAATGGGGTAGAGCGGAAAAGATTTGCCAATTCTTGAAAGTTTTCTATGATGCTACTTGCATTTTCTCAGGTTCGAAATATCCTACATCAAATTTGTATTTTCCAAAGGTTTGTGCAATTCAATTTCTCCTAAATAAGGAGATGAATAGTAGTGATCCTTTCATGAGAAGGATGGCTGGTCAAATGATGGTGAAGTTTGACAAGTATTGGTCGGAGCATTCTGTGATCTTGGCAATTGCGGTCATATTTGATCCTCGTTTTAAGTTTCAGTTGGTGGAGTATTCTTATGGAAAGCTTTATGGTGAGTCATCCAGTGAGGTATTCACACAGTGTTCACGAATCCGGGAAAAGCTTTTTGGTCTCTTTAGCAAGTACCAATTTAAAGCCTCTTACAAACCGGAAGTTGTTCAAGGAAACGTTGTTCAAGAAAACCAGGGCGAATTCATTGAGGTAACAACATTCTTTTTGACATGGTGTTCATGTAAATTAACTTGGTATTTTGCGTTATCTTCTAATTTTTTTATATTTTATTGTTTATAGGATTTTGATGCATTTGAGAGCCATTCATTTGCTTCTAGTGCACAAAAAAACTAGCTAGAATTGTATTTGGATGAGCCTAGGCTTCCAAGAAATGAAAATATTGATGTACTTGAATATTGGAGAGCCCACAATTATAGGTATCCGGAACTTGCATAGATGGCTCGCGATGTGTTGAGTATTCCTATTTCTACGGTTGCTTCCGAATCTGCATTTAGTGTTGGTGGTCGAGTTCTTGACAAATATCGGAGTTCTTTAAAGCCTAAAATTGTTGACGCTTTGATATGCTCTAGGGATTGATTGTTTGGAGGGGAAGGTAAATATATTGTCATCCTTTGTTATGCCTTTTTTAGAGAATAAAGACTAACATGACTTATTGTTGTCATTTAGAAATTGACAACGTGAAGTTGGATGATGTCATTGAAGTCAAAATGAACTTGAATCTAGACAACGATCTGTCCGAATCAGTGGGATGTTCTAGTTCCGTGATCAATGTTGAACCTTGATTAAAAGTAAGTATTATTTGCTACTTTGATGGTGATTGTTTTTAACTTTTTATGGCATGGCTCCTAAATTGTGCAGCATTGACTAGTCTAGTGTAGTGATAACTTGTCCTGTGAAGTTAATTGTTGGAAATTAAAGCTTAGAACTGCTTTGAACCACTCTCTTCTGAGAGTGCTGGGCCGTCATAGGATTGTTATTATTTCTTAAGTTAATTGTCAGTCTGAAAATCTCAATATGCTTTGGTACTTTTTCCTACAATTAGTTGACGTATTCTTTGTTTGTATTTTGTGTCACAGCTCTGCTTCAATTACAGTGGTAGGGCTCTGTGGTTGACCGTTGGTGCAAGGACAAATGGGGAGTGTGGTTTTGTGAAGAAGCCTGATCTGGAATGGAACCAAATAATGAAAGGTTCCAGTGAGAACTTGTTTTGTATTTGAATGTTTAAGTTTAACTGTTTAAGTCAGACTTATTTAGTATTGGAACTTATCTTTGTATGACTCTAAGTGGTGGTGGACCGGGTGGTTTGAACTTATGTTTGTAAGACTCTAAGTGGTTCATTTGATTTTTCTAGGTTGGATGTTGCCTGTTGGAACTTAAGTTTTAATTTTTAAGATTGTGTGAATGCAGGAAGTATTTTATTTGGAGAAAGTGCTTAAACGTGTTCAAACCGTGTCGTGTTACGGGTTGACACGACTGATACAAATATCTAATAAACGGGTTACACAGGTCGTGTTCGGGTTGACCTGTTTGTTAACAGGTCGTGTTCGTGTCTGGAAACTTGACACGATTAGTAAACAGGTCGTGTTCGTGTTGGGTTATTTGTGACACGAACCCGGCTGACCCGACACGAACACAACACGACACGACCCGTTACCCAGCTCTAGTTTTAATACTCCATCCGTCCCTTTTTAAATGTTCTGCTTCATAACTCCAACTTATTAAAACGACATCATCATTATACCTTTCACATCAACTTTTTTCTCCACTTTCCCTACTTACACATCATCATTACACTTTTACTCACTTACTTTTTAAAAAAGAATCTACTTTTAGGGATAAAATAGACAATACATCAACTTTTACCTATTAATTTTATAAATTGAACACTTATTAAGAGATAATCCAAAATGAAAATACTGAACTTAAAAAAATGTACGAGGGAGTACTGAAAACTTCTTGCTGGACCCCCTTGCCAGGCTAGTCTCTGAAATAACAAAAAAAAAAAAACATTTTTACAGGTATCAGTCTGGGTCCTCCTCTCCAGCATAGCGTTCGTCACCTCCATGATGGTCGTGATGGTCGTGATCCGACCCGCAATGAAATGGGTCGCCCGCCGCTGCTCCCGGGAGGACGCCGTCGTCGTCAAAAGCTTCATCTGCCTAACCCTAGCCGGGGTGATGGTCTCCGGTTTCATGACGGATCTGATCGGCATACACGCCATATTCGGCGCGTTCGTCTTCGGACTGACCATCCAGAAGGGAAAATTTTCCGAGAGGTTGATCTCGAGGATCGAGGACTTCGTCTTGGGTCTACTTCTCCCGCTCTACTTCGCATCGAGCGGGTTGAAGACGGACGTGGCTAAGATATGCGGGGTGGAGGCGTGGGGGCTCTTGGTGTTGGTGATTGCGACGGCGTGCGCCGGGAAGGTTTTGGGGACGTTTGTGGTGGCGATGTCGTTTAGGGTTCCGGTGAGAGAGTCGATAACGCTTGGTGTTTTGATGAATACCAAAGGGTTGGTGGAGCTAATTGTACTCAACATTGGCAAAGAGAAGAAGGTAAGTTACCGTATTTTAACTTAATTTTTTCCGTATTTTTAAAATTTTTGCTCGTTCGGCGTTTGAATTTTTTGAATTATTTGTTCATCTCAGGGAGAGAAATCTAAGAAAATAATAAGTAAACATTTAACAAAATTCACGAAAGACCATAGAATAATATAATATGGACAAATATTTTAGATAACTTTTCTATTTTCTCAACTTTTTAAAGTGATACCTGGATCCGGATCTCTCCCTAATCAGCAATTGCCTAATGGAGGTGGTAAGTAAAATTACTTTCTTACCCTTTTTGTTGAAAAAAAAAATTGAAGTGTTATTTATATTCTTGTGTTATTATGTGTTCCCTCATCGGAAAGATTAAAATCTAAAAAAATCTTATGCTTTAGAATAGGACTCACCGGGTTGACTCCGTTCGAGCAACTCCAACTAAGCTCTATAATGCACCAAATCTCTATATTGAGAAACTTTTTTGTAATTTATCTTATCGTTTTTTTCAACTTTTTGTACTTTGTGTGATAATCTTTTTAGAACCCATCATTTTTTTTAGAAATTTGGTCTCCAAATTTACTTTCGAGTCTCAAAAAATAAAGACATTACCTCCATTTGAAGAAAAAAATTTCTGAAAAGGACTATAAATCCCTCCAAAATTCCTCCATAAAGAATAAAAAAATTAAAGAAAAGATCACAAAATCTCTTCTCAATATAGAGATTTGGAGCATTTTAGGATGGAATCCTCTCCAGTATTTATAGACCAATTTTGTCAATTATATTCAGAGCATTTCCATTAAATACGTGACATTTGTGAGCTAGTAGTTTAACAATTCAATTTTTGTGCTTTAATTTAACCCAAAACAAGATCTGACATTAAGGCGATTTGACTACAGGATTTAAGAGCAAGTCCTTTCCTTTCGTTACTGCTATATTCAGGAAAATGATAGGTACATAACCATCGGTCATGCCTCTAACCACACCCTTTTCACACATATGTGGGTCTCATCTTGTGTGGGCTCTACAATTATATATGAGAGTCCCACACGTTTGTGTGCGTGTCTAAATGCGAAAAGACAGTGCAGGCTTTTATTCTGCCGAAACCAGTGTAGTTGGTGATTGTGTACGTATTAGAGCATGTACATCAAGCCTAGCAAAACTACCTACCCAAAAAGGTACCTTCTGTGCTTCACCCGATTCCTTTTCTCCTTTAACCTGCACCAATACTCTCTATCACCCACTCTCTATTCATCAAATATTCATAAAATATACTTGGTGAAAGAGAGAAATCAAACCCAGGTGAGGGAGGAGAGAGAAAAAAGTAATACTTTATTGAATACCTTGTGAATAGTAGCTCGGGGAAAGTGGAGAGGTTTTTTCGTTGTGGTAAAATACCTCTTTGTTTAGCTAAGCTGCTGTACACTGTTTTTGGGATGTTAACTAGGTAAAATAGCTACAAATGCCCATTTGACTATTTTGGTGTCCATGCCCTTAGTATTAATTACTCATTTTTTATTTTAGTTGCATGGTACTTTCAGGAGCGCTGAATAATTACTCAAAATCCACAGTGATGAGCACTCCAGGATTACAAATGCTCTTAAGTCTTAAGCAGACCAACCAGATGAGTAGTCTAATCAAAATCGTTAGTGCGCACATGAAGATTACAAATGGGTGAGATCCCCGGTCCAAATTATAGAATAAAGGCAAAATTCTCCATTACTACTTAATAATGTCATGAAAAGTTGAGATTCTTGGCATATGTATCTTCTACCACCACTGCAACTGTATTGCGAAAGAGACAATTACATTAGTATGCTAGTCATATGATCACATTTGGTGACAATGACTAGCAATTTGGTGACAATGACTAGCAATACTAATGTAATTGTCTCTTTCCTATTTATTAAAAAAAACAAAAGAGGTGAGGCCCGTTTCACCAGTGTATTAAAGACGACTCGAATAGTATCCCAAACATGATCACCAAATGTGGCTTATCTTTTAATCTCCCAAATTACACTGAATTAAGTTGAAGTTGGTACTCAATTCAAATACTTCTTTCTAGCTACTTGAAAATGTGTAAAGATTCTAATTAGTGAGAGAAAAAGGATCAAATAATACTCCATCCATTTTTAAATGTCTCGCTTCGTAACTCCAACTTATTAAGAAAACATCATCATTACACGTTTCACGTTAACTTTTACCTCCACTTCCTCTATTTACCTTCTATGAAGGCATCATCATTATACTTTTATTCACTAACTTTTCAAAATGGAATCTATTTTTATGGACAAAATGAAAAATGTACTAATTTTTATCCATTAACTTTACAAAATTGATACTTATTAAGGAATAGTTAAAAATAAAATACTAGACTTTAAAAATGGGATAGAGGGAATAGTATCATGCAATATGCTATATGGGGAAAGAGGAGAAATGTTATTGGGATGATGACACTAGTGCCTTTTGTGGACAAATATATATATTTATCTTGTTCAATTCGAATATTCGATCTCTCCAGAATGAAGATCTTAACTCGTTATTGGCTAACACGCAACTACCTAGATATGCTCAAAGTATTATTCCCTCCGTCCCTTTTTAAGTGTCCTACTTCGTAACTCCAACTTATTGAAAAGATATCATTATTATACCTTTCACATCAACTTTTTCCTCCACTTTTCCTACTTACCCATCATTACACTTTTCCTCACTTACTTTTCAAAATGGAATCTACTTTTAGGGACAAAATATGCAATGCACCAATTTTTACCCACTAATTTTACAAAATGGACACTTATTAAGGAACAGCCAAAAATAGAATACTGCACTCTAAATAGTGACGGGAGAGTATGTTTTATAACACGTGATGCTAGTACCGAGAACGATACTCCTATATGTACCCCCCCAAGAAAGATGATCAAATGCTTTCTTAGGATCTTGATTCTTGGGTCACAAAAGATCCTTGTCCACTGGTATTCTGTGTTTGTCTAGGAATGTAAAGCTAGCATCTTCTTTTTTACAAGGAGAATTTAATCCTCTCATGTCCTTAATTTGAATCGGAGCAATCCATATTTGGATCGTCCATTATTGTAATTAATAGTTTGGAGCAAATCTAAATCATTAACTATAACAATGTATGATTTTTATTTGGAGTGTCTCATCCAATCCAAAACTTTGTATCGGAGAGAACCCGAATCCTTTAGCTAATTACTCCGTATGACTTATGAGGCAAGGTCTTTTAGAGAGAAAAAAGAGGAAAGAGATCGGTGGGGTGAGGGAAGAAAGAGGGGGGAATAAATATGGATCGTCCAAAACACGTTTGGACGGTCCGAATCGCCGACGGGTACTGCCCGCTTGGCACCCAAAAACTTATCCTTCATCCGAGGGTTAAAATTTTCTTACCCCTAGTCTAATAAAAAATGAGGGTCCAATGAAACTGGTCTTTCCAAAAAGATTTCTCTTTGTCCTGTAGTATTTTGTTGTCACTTCTTTGAATTGAAATACTCCATAAAATATCTTCATCCGTAATATTTACTAGAATCTATACATATCGAGTAAAAGATTTGCATTAGTTTTTTTTTAATATTACGAAACACAATACCCTTGTGATAAAATTCAATGGAGAAAATATATTTAAGTTGACATCACCGATGCATTGCAATATGCTAAATACCGTGGGAGGGGGTGGGGAAAGTACTTTGAATCACAAGTTACGTTATTGCTCTAGCGAACAATCAAGTACTATTGAATGGTCAGGTAGCACCACCTCATTGTGTTGCAACGTCCGCCAACCACTGCACAATTTTTAAATGGATGAAACATGGAGAATTCAGAGTGATAACTATCTTAATTTAAAATGGAAAAAAAAAAATAGCACCACCTCATTGTGTTGCAACGTCCGTCAACCACTGCACAATTTTTAAATGGATGAAACATGGAGAATTCATAGTGATAACTATCTTAATTTAAAATGAAAAAAAAAATAATAAATAAGTACCCCAATATTTTTGCATTTTTTTTTTGGCTTATACCACTCAATTACCATTTAAATTAATTTTGGTCTATGGTTCTCACCAGTTACTCAACGATGAGGTATTTGCAATATTGGTCCTCATGGCACTGTTCACCACCTTCATGACTACTCCCACAGTCATGGCCATCTACAAACCCGCCCGCAACGTCTCCTCCTCCACCACTAACGGCCGCTTCAAATCCGCTGCTCTAAAAACCACCAAAAATGACGAGTTCTGTCTCCTCACCTGCGTCCACGGCCCCGGAAACATCCCTACACTCGTCAACCTCATCGAGTCAACTCGATCGACCACCAACTCCCGCCTCAAACTCTACCTCATGCACCTCGTCGAGCTCACCGAGCGCTCCTCCTCCATCGTCATGGTCCAACGGGTCCGCAAAAACGGCTTCCCGTTCATCAACCAGCACCGCAACCAGGGTGAGTTATACGACCGAGTCGCCGTAGCATTCCAAGCGTACACCCAACTCGGCCAAGTCAGTATCCAACCCGTAACTGCCATATCAGCATTGTCCACAATGCACGAGGATATATGCCACGTCGCAGCAGATAAGAGGGTGAAAATGATTATCTTGCCATTCCACAAACAGTGGAGGAGATCGGATGATGATAGTGAGCTGATGGTGGAGAATGCGGGCCATGGGTGGAGGGGTGTCAATCAAAGGGTACTGAAGGATTCGCCGTGTTCGGTGGGGGTGCTTGTGGACCGTGGATTTAGTGGTGGTGGTGGTAGTGGCAGTGACAGTGGCAGTGTTAGTAGTGGAGGTAGTGGCAGTGGCAGCGTTAGTAGTAGTGGTGGGGCCCATCAGACTCCTGGGCGCATTGCCACCATGGCACAAAGGGTGTGTATTTTGTTTTTTGGTGGGCCTGATGATCGTGAGGCATTGGGATTGAGTGGGAGGATGGCAGAACATCCGGCCGTTAAGGTTAGCGTCGTGAGGTTCATTGAGAAAGAAGTATTGGAGGGTAACAGCGTTGCGTTACGGCCATCACTAAACAAGAGTAGCGAGACAAGTTACAACTTCTCAATTGCTGCAATGGACCGCGAAAAGGTGAAGGTATTCTCTCTCTCTTTCACATACACACCCGGCTCGCCCTAGGTATAGGCAAACCAGGCAGCTATCTAGAGCCCCCAAATTTTAGATCCAAAAAAGGCCCCTCTTTAGACTTTATAAGGATTAATAATATTGTTTGCAACATTGCATGGTTTGGTTCATTGGTAGGCCGAAAGCAGCCCAGACGCAGGTGCCGATTCGTGGCAGAATCGCCCCTAATTAATGAGGCAGAAAATTCTGGTTGAGTTGCTATGGGTTGAACCTGCTCTCGAGATGATATCAAGCAAACAACTGTGATAAATTACGGGTCAATCCAAAAACTGCACCTTAATTTCCATTAAGGAGTATGGCCTATTTTTACTAGATATTGATTTTTACACTCCCTTTTTTGTCTTCTAGCAAAAAATATATTTTTTTTTTCAACACTAAAATTCGAAAAAAAAAAGTGTGGTTATCAAAAAAGAAAGTGTAGAAATCAATTCGATTTTTATTTACTTAGAAGTCTGTGTGGAAAAATATGGACCTCTTCTTGATGGTGGATTTCTAGATTGGGCTAGAGTTCTTGGAATGGCCCGTAATTTATCCCAACAACTACACTGCATCAACATTTGAAAGCCAACATTGGCGTAATATTCTCGGGCTGTGATCTAATTCCCCCTAAACTAGACTTGTTCTTCAGATATTTTTGGGAAAATGACAGCCCAGGACGTGTTTTGATAATTAATACCCGCCTAAAACAGGCTAAAAACATTTGTTAACACTAAAAATGTCTTTGGCAGGTATTAATTATCAAAACACATCATTGGTTGTCAATTTCCCTATATTTTTTCCCCTAAACTGGACTTGTTTTTCAGATATTTAGGCCGATATTAGCCCAAGTTGATATGATGGCACCACAACCTCTCTTTATAATGAAAAAGTAAAAATAATGTCTTATTTTGATCCTCTATTGAAGAGTGTTGGGTTGGAGATGCTCTTAATTGGTTGAATTAGTTACGTGCGAGTAGCAAAACTCCCGAACCCATTATAGCTTATTGAAATTTGTTTTCATTTGGCTACAGATGCTAGATGACGAAGCCGTGGCGGAGTTCCAAACCAAGTGGGATGGTGTGGTGTACATCGAAAAGGCGGCAGGCAACCTTGTCGAAGGTGTAAATGCGATCGGACGCAGTGGGGATCATGATCTAATCGTCCCAGGCAAAGGGCAGTACACTCTGACAACGGCCGACTGCCAAGCCGAGCACGCTGAGCTAGGGCCCATCGGAGACTTGCTGGCCTCTTCGGGCCTGTCTTCCGTGCTTGTGATCCAACAACATGACTCAGCCCACACGGAGGAAGCCCCGGTGTCTAAGGCGCTCGACATCGAGGATGCCCCAATACAATCCCAGGGGCAATCTGGTTCGGAAAATCACCATGATATCGTGTGAGAAATTGTAATTACGGATTTGTCTCTGTTTATGTGGTGTTCATAGAATCCGTGATGTGGTCTACTCATGTCAGTTTCAGTTCTGTTACCGAAATCCAGGCCATGTAACATCAGTTGTAACTTGATTTCTTCAAATCAGACCTCATATCCCTAAGGCGTGCCCTTTGGTTTCCAAAAGCCTCAGTGTGAAAAACACTCCGATGTGGCACTTGACGAGATTTAAGTATGTCGTAGTATTAGACTATATCCAAGGAGACCATACATACGACGTTTGATTAAAAACTTGACACAGCCAGGATAGCAATACTCATCGAACATATAATCCGACAGAAGGACAAGATACATATAATACCATAAGAATGTGATATCATTAATAGTCTCATCACAATTGATCTGATGGGAATCGGGAATACAACAATTACAATTATATTTTTCTTCACTATTCTTCGTATCATGTTCATCATTATAAAACACACACACATACAGTATCAACTTGATTGACGCCCTCAGTTCTCTTTGTTCTTGTCATTCTAGTAAAGTAGGAGAGGACATTGTAATTCACTCAGCAATCTCACCACTAAATGAATTCTTAGCTAACTATTTACTGCTTGTGAGTTATGGCAGGTTTAGCTCTCCAAGCTCTAGATGATTGACAAGTGAACAATCAGAACATACACTTTTGGGTTTGTCAACAGATAAGGAACTATATTCTTCACACTCCCAACATACAAAGCAGAAATGAAAGATATAGAGTCAAGTTTAGTCCAGGCCATTTCATTGAGGGAAAGCAAATGATATTTTATCAAAACTATCATGTTTGTCAAAACATGAAAGCAACTACTCCATAGAAAAAGGTCATGTCGCACCCAAAAAAAAAAAAGGCAGGAATTGAACCACAGTAAAAAGTAGAAACGGTGGAAAGAAATACTCATGCTTCTCAACGATGTTCTTCCAGCAACCTCTAAGGCACTGAAATAGGGTCAAGTCTCTCACACCTCCTTTGGACCTTCTGAGGTAAAGTGTACACAGCAGCACGTATTTTCCCTTCATTTCAAAGTTGATGTGATGTGACTCGACAAAAATGGCGATGTGACAGAAAGGTGAAGTGTGATGAGTGTTTATATACACAGTAAAAGATTAAAAAAAACCCTATCCAACAACCCTAGACAGAGATAAAAACCCTATCCAGCAACCCTAGACGTTCTTTCATAATAGAGAGAGAGGGAGAGGGAGGGAATATAAGAAATGGTACGCTCCATGAAAGAGAAAACATGAATCCATATTTACCAAAAAAAAAAAAAAAACATGAATCCATCCATGAAGTGTACATGCCAACCAAGAAGTGGTTTTGTGTGGGGCCCTCGCTTCTTTACATTTCTTTTGTTCTCCTTTTGGTTGCAAATAGGGTACCACGTGGTACCCTTCACGCACATCCAAACTGACAAAAATGCACGTCCAAACTGACAAAAATATAACTGACGATACAGATTAAAAGTACCAAACAGATTTTTAAAAAAATGAAAGTATGTTTTAATACAAACCGTCACCAGTTGCATTTTTTAAAATTTTGGATGATCAAGATGTGCACAAAGAGTACCACGTCAGCCGTAACCAAAAATTTCTCCACGAAACGACACCTTTCATGGGTTTGAGAGACTCGCCTTCTTGTTTTCCAAGGCAAACGGGTTTGAGAGACTTGCCTCCTTGTTTTCCAAGGCAAACGAGCCCCCTTCATGGATGGATTCATGTTTTTTTTTTGGTAAAAATGAATTCATGTTTTCTCTTTCATGGAGCGTACCACTTCTCATATTCCCCCTCTTTCTCTCTCTCTCAAACAGTTGTCTAGGGTTGCCAGATAGATTTTTTATCCTTTACTATGTATATAAACACTCATCACACTCCACATTTCCGTCACATCGCTATTTTTCCCCAGTCACATCAACTTTGAAATGAAGGAAAAATACGCTGCTATTGTGTACCACCTCAAAAGGTCCAAAGGAGGTGCTAGAGACTTGACCATATTACAGTGCCTTAGAGGCCGTTGGAAGAACAACGTTGAGAAGCATGAGTGCTTCTTTCCGCTGTTTCTACTTTTTACTGTGGTTCAATTCCTACCTTCTTCTTTTTTGGGGTGCGACCTGACCTTTTTCTATGGAGTAGTTACAAACATGATAGTTTTGACAAAATATCATTTGCGTTCTCTCAATGAAATGGCCTAGACCAAACTTGACTCTATATCTTTCATTTCTGCTTTGTATATTGGCTGTCTAATTCAAACAAACAAAAACAACCACGAAACCCGGCCAAATTCTGCTGTGAAAACGGCTTTTGTGAATCTACCAAATAGGGCTCCTAGAATTTTACAATACTATTTTTTTCCCATGACGTACATTGGTCAACAGAAAACAAGTATTTCAACGAAAATACGTACTTGTTTTACCAATACAATCTGTATAATTACCCACAGAAGTTTAAGAGAACACTTAATGATTCAAATTTCAAATCAAAGTGCAATACACAGAAGTCAATAAAAAATTCAAAACAAACTACAGTAAAGCGACCTAAGTTTAGTAGTCGCAACAATGTTCCTCACACACAAAGGCAGCGCTAGTCCTTTTGGGTTGTGCACTTAAACCCACAATGTTCACAATTATACATATGTAAACTATTCTCAGCCATTAAGCGGCCAAAATAAATGAAGCAAAGAAAAGTTGGTGATAGTATACTAACCTCAGAGAAAGCCGCCTCCGGTCCAGTTGGAATCTGGTTTTCCATTGTGACTAACAGTTTTCGTACTGGATGCGCTTTGGTAGAAGTTATCAAATCCATCATCCTTAGCATCATCCCAACCGGCCCACCCATCCCCATTACCAGCTGCTGCAGGCTTTGTAGTTTGTTCTTTCTTGTTGTCCTTTTGATCCCAATCATCCCAAGAACTGAAATTACTAGAATGTGCAGTGGATGAGGATTGCCCTCCACCGGAACTAGGTCCTTTGGACTCTTGTGAAAACTCCTGATAGTATCCATTGCCCTCACTTTCGTTTCGTTGCCAGTTGTCGGCCTTCCAGCTGACAGTACCTTCCTTAGAGAACTCCTCCACCTTCTGTGACGCCAATGCCATGACACCTTTCATTATCCCCCATGTCTTCTGTCCAATCTCTGTTGTTTTTGCAGTGACAACAGTGACCGTTTCATTCACCTTGGTGTCGTAACCCCCCTCTCTGACCTGTTAGAAATAGTTTACCCATTTATTTTACTCCAATCATACCATATGATTGATTCAAATTAGTAATTACATGCTCCAATGACAAATGCCATTGCATTTATTTGACCAACTGACAAACAAGACCTTGTCACCTGACATGATCAGATCATGACCAACCAAGCTACAGCATGTCAGCGTGGCAATGCCCCCGAACAGCCACAAACCACAAATTATGCAAGTCAGGGACACAACCACCGAGTGTCAGAAAGCTACAACCCCATGAATCAGCCACCTATGATAGGATGCTACCTATCCTCATAAGAGTGGTTGCCTCACCATTTAAAGTCAACACCTTCAGTCCTAATGTTGTAGAGGTTCTTAACGGTGATATCAAGCTACGCACAAAAGAGTAATATCCAACGTCAGAAATACACCACGATTTTTCTCCTTTCCTGTCTTTTTTCTTAAAGGCCCCGTTTGATAAGGGATTGGATTAGCCATTCCAAGGGGATTCCCTACTTGGACCAGGTACTATGATCCTGTCAGTCCTACCTGGAGTGCTGAAAGACGAGACTGCCATGCAGCCCTAGGTCAATCCAACTAATGGCCAATATTCCCCAAGCTTATATCGTGTATACGAAACCCTAGGTCCCAATTCTCAACATTTTGTGCATCCATTGTTCTGCAGAGACCTTCCAACGGTGCAAGGAAGACATATTGGCCCAATCAACCTCTGGTGTGTATGAAAACCACTGACTAAACCACTGAGCAAGGCATAGGTTTTGGCTTTCCGTTTTTAAGTTATAGACGATTTAATGCAGGTTCTGGGCTATACAAGTTCCGAAATTGGGCCCTGTGAAATGCAGGTTTTAAAGGAAACCACGTTTTTGAAATTTGGTTTTGAGTTATGGGTTTGTGTTCATTTCTGGAAATTTGATTTTGTACTTGTGTTCATTTTATTGGTTTCGTTACTCAGACATTTCTGCATTAAAAGCTGTTGTACTGTGTTTTGAAAAAATGTTGAAAAAACCTATAAACTTTTTAGTTCTGGATAAAATGCATAGTTGGGTTCTGTTAATATATGTTGCCTGGAAGGAAAATTATTGGGTTCTGGGTTTGTATTTTTGAAGCACAGGTTGCAAAATCCTATGCCTTGTAAAAGTTTCATCAACCCAAGGGCAATTTGAGAATAATGATTTTTAATCCCATCCACTCATTTGCAAACAAACAATACCACAAGACTAATAATCCAATCCCAAGGTCTAATGCTGCCGAAAACAAACATGGGTTTGGAATTAGAGGATGTTGGCAATCCATTGGCATGGTGAATCTTATCCTAATCCCACCACCTTACTAGTCCCACCGCTTCTAGTCGGTTATTATACAGAACGAAAGAGTACATGGAAGAACATTTTGTTCAGTACAAAAGAAGAACATCAGATGTGCATTAGTTATATGAAGTTAGGTTGCCTCTTATGGGGATTCAAAACCAAGTGTCAGTGAAATGGCAGCCATGATTACCACCAAGCTATCATTACCCGTGCCTCTTTTTCACATTCTTTGGACAAGTACATGTCTACATGCCTTGCCCCAAGGACCCAACCATCCTTCTGATACGTGCTACTCTGAAGTGTCCCTTACAGCCTATTTGATAGCAATATTAGATTTGGAGGGATGTTGGGAGGATATAGTAGGAGGGGGTTATAGTAGGATGGGACATTATTCAAGAGGGATCAATCGGGTGATTAACTATACACTATACAGGGTTTGTTCCAGTATTTTATAGAACAGGGATATGGATGGATACGAGTACATAAATGGCATTTTTGTAATTAGTAATGGGAATTTCGTTCTTAATCATGGCATTACTGTAAATGGAGCCTGAATATATGAGGGAGACTCATTATGGACCGGGTATGAGATGGGATTTGGGAAGATCTATTCCCCAACCATGGGGATAAAAACATTCCCCCGGATCATATCCAGTTCCAAAGGAGTTAACAACTGGGTTGGTTCACTCTGGATTGCCATATCCGGGGTGATGTAATATCCCCTCCCTTTCACCCCAAACAAACAGACCCTCAAGGAAAAACAACTGCCCAAAGCTAAGAATTAATATGAACAAGTACTAAGAAATACTACAATATTTCCATTATCTCAAGTCCCCAGGTTGACTTGATTATCCTTGTTGTCACACTTTAGGGCTTGTTTCAAATCCAAAGGATGAGGAAGAGGAAAGCAACTTCATGAAAATATCCAGGAGACATCACAGCAAGTATCTCAAATGAACGGCCTAAACCCAGTACGGCAAGGGTCATCATACAACTACCCTTGCTTAACAGTAGGTGAGGATCTTGCACTATAAAATTCTTCTTGAAAGTGGTCAACTTGCACCTCATCTTAACAAAAAGAGTATAGGTCTCCCTCCCTCCTTCCCTCCCTGTGTGTGTGCGCGCGCGCGCGCGTGTGCGCATACAGCCATGGTTATCAATGGTTACCAAAGCTGTTCTGAATCCTCTGAAGAAACCTTATTAGGGCAGTTTTGGGATAAGAACTACTAGAAACTTAAATGAGGCCATGTTCACGGGAACATGGCTGATGCATGCTGACTTTTGCCCTGGAATATGCCATTGTTTCTAACGAATAATCAAAACTTGAAACTCATGCAGTCTCACCTTCTATCCATCTCTCTTGACACTCACCTTCTGGCTTCCTTCTAGGCTCTAGCAATCTAATCCAGCTATCAACCAGAGCTTTTCCCATACCATTGAACATAACATCTCTTAGTTGTATAAAACTATGGTTCAAAAATGCTTTCCTTTTTCTTTTTTCTTTTCATCAAAGGTTACTCTTTGCTCAATAATTATTTTACTGATTTTGGATTCACCTTCAAGTCACAAGAATAAAAAGGTACAATCAAATAAAACAAAGTTAAGAGTTAAAACAAAGTCAACCAACAACCTCCCCAATAACTGCAACATTGTAATAGAATCGTAGAAGTTATATATTCGCTAATGTGATGAACATGCTTTCCCCCAAAAATCCCGGTCATAATAACACAACCATCACCGTGATCCTCAGCAATAAGAACATAATAATAGTAAACAGTTGCCACACGACAACTCAGAATTAGCGAAAATGGGGCAAATTGAAATTAAGGAAGCGCAAAATACCTTGGAACTAATCTCCTTTGTACCAGCTTGAACAACAGTGGCTGCAGATTGCGCTGCAGATGCAGCAACCATAGATAGCCTACCAAATCCCTGCACACAACATACATAACCAAAGATAAGATCAACATACCAAAACAAACACAAGATCAACCCAGAAAAAGATCAGTATTCCAAGGCATGTTTGATGCCAGGATTGTAATCCCGCATCCATGGTAAACATGTGGGGCCACAATCCACATGTTCCTGAGGATAAGACAATACCACATTTGTCACGTGGGACTAAAGATAATACCGGACTAGATGGGGACTATTTGGCCGCTTTACCCTATTTAAGGGATATCCAATACGACCCAGGGGTGGTATTAATTAATCCTGACGTTTAGGAATATTTCCCTCTTCATCCAGTGATCAAAAATGATTCTTTACACTCAATGTCTCATACTTTATCCCCCCCAAATCAAACATACTACAACTAATGCTGTACTACATACAATCTCATCTATTAGTTAATCCGGACTTTAGGAATATTTCCCTCTTCATCCAATGATCAAAAATGATTCTTAACACCCAATGTCTCATACTATATCCCTCCCAAATCAAACATACTACAACTAATCCTGTACTACATACAATCTCATCAATTATACCGGTAATTCCAAAATTTTCAATTCTACCACTACTTTGTACAACTAATCCTATCCTACCTATAATCCCATCTATTATACCAGGATCCACAAGTCCTTTATCCCCATCATTAATCCCAAATTTTCCAATCCATCCAAAACATAGTCCGACAATCAATCATGCCCCGCGTGAATTAACCTCAAATGCACAGAAAAACTACCTGACTAACGGCAGAGAGCACATCCGCTTGCGAATCGTTCCTCGGCGCCACCGGGTTCGGACTCGATCCAAACCCCACGTACTTCCCACCCTGCGACGGCGGCAGCCCCTCCGGCCGCGTCTCGTTCTCCACCATCTTCCTCGCGAAGAAGCTCTCCTTGTTCGCCGCTGATGCCTCCAGCTGCCCCTTCGTATATATATCCTGACTCGACCTCGACCTCGCCGGCCCCCCTCCCCCTCCCCCTCCGCTCCTAAAATCGCTCACCGACTGGTTCCTCCTCACCTCCGACCCCGATCTGACGTCATCATCCCAGCTATCCCAGCCCCCAGCAACAGTATTATTCCTAGGGCCTGGATCCAACGGAGGTTTCTTCTTAACCACGGGCGGGTCCCGCCAGGGTTTGCCCTCGGCTAGGGCTTGGATCCGATCGCGGTAGACCGCCGCCGCGTCCGTGTTGTACTTCTTGACGATTTCAGTGTCCTTGGGGATCCCGTAGCGGGCGAGGAAGGTGTTGAGGGCGTCGTTGCCGCCGGACTCCATTTTCTTGAGCTGGATCTCGGACCAGGAGTCCATGGTGACGGACCGGACGAAGCTGATGTGGACGCCGAGGCCGCGGTGCTTGCCGGAGCACTCGAGGCACATGAACACGCCGTAGGAGACCGAGGCCCACTGGGGGTTCTTCTGGGAGCAGTCGACGCAGGTCTTGTTGGAGGGCTGGGATTGGAGCTCGCGGAGGCGCCGCGACGATGCCGCCATTGTCCGACGGTCGGGATCGATCGTCCGATTGGATTCGGGGACGATCTGGATCGCTCGATTTCGGATCTCCTGCAGGGAATGCGGGTAGATGTATGAACTCGTTTCGATTTGTATGGGGAGGGTTGAGTGATTAGATCATGGAAAAGTGATTAAATCATGGAATAAGAAAATCAAAGAGAGAGAGAGAGAGAGAGAATTGCGAGGAGAGAGAGGCGTCAGGGGGGACAGACCCCTTCTCTCTTTGTCTCGAGGGGAGAAGAGAGAGGGGTAGAGCGAGATTGCCGACACCGTCAAAATGGGGTTGATAACGGCTGGGTTGTGTGTGTACGCACATTATGTGCGATGTTATTTACAATCAACATGTTTTTGTGGGTTGCATTTTGATAGACCCCACAAGAATGTGTAATTGTAAAATAATTTAAGTATCACGTGACCATACTTTCAGATTTCTGTATAATTTCACAAGGCTTTCAGGATTCAGTTTGAGCATTTGCAAGCTCATTTCGAGCCCTCAACAATGATCGAAATCGTTTATTTTGTAAATCTCACCGACAATGTCACCCATGCTAACAAATTACTGTAGTTTGATCAAAGATTGTTAGGTACGTGATCAAAACAAATTTGTACCCAAAAAATTGGAGAAAAAAATAATACGAAATTTATATTTTTCATTTTTTTCTTGTACAAATATGTTTTAATCATGTACTTATGTATGTCCAATCAAACTACTATAATTATTATATGAAAAACAAACCAAAGATTCCAATTATCATTGTTAATTCGGTATGATTCCAATCATCGTTGTGAATTTGGTATGAACCCAGAAACCCCTCAGAAAGAGAGAGAGAGAGAGAGAGAGAGAGAGAGAGGTGGTTTCAACTTTCAACACAACGAGTAGTAGTAGTAAATTCGTTTTTTTATTCTTGATTTGTACTATATATTACTAATAACTTGCTATAATTGGGGTGTGATGCACATGATGACTATCTTATATCGAAGGGAACAATAAATAAGTATCAAAAATAAAATTTAAACAAGGAAAGACAATTAATTCGCAACCGTTAGGCAATTAATTTGAAGAATTATGTGACTTATGACATAGCGGAGGATTGAGGAGTTACTGAGAGAGTGTCCTATCTTTTATTTTTGTTATTTTATGTAAATTAACTTGGTCGTAAAAATGATATTTTTTAGCATTGTTCGATTGGATAGCGACATTCTCCATATGTCGAGGAAATGCATAGACTCATTTGGATACCGAGCCTTTTAGACCATCGAAGTGCATACCTTCATACCGGATTTGCAGCTCTTTGTTAGTAGTTTTTTTTTTTATTATTATAAAACAGACAATTTCATTGCTCAAAAATAAATTGTGTGATCTGTTAGCTTTTTTGTTCTTTGTTGCTAGATTGTGCCAAATCCAAATGATTTTCCATTTACCTTCTTCAATTTGGTTTTCTTTTTCTATTGTTTGCGCGGTACAAAAATTTCCAAAGTTGATAGAAGAGCAACCTCAAAGTGCCCTGTCCCAACAAGCCAATTATTACAGTAATGCTAATGACACAGATTTTTTAAGCACAGATCGTGATGTGGGGTTCACTATAGGTCCCACGCAAACGATTCGAACCGTTCATTAAATTTGAAACATGTTTTCAACGGCCCTTGCATGAAATCAACTCAATCCGCTTCCTGTAAGTGCTCGATCCAATTATCCAACTTTTCTTTCAGGTTTTAAGATTCTAAAACCTGAAAGAAAAGTTAGATGATTGGATCGAACACTTATAGGTAATGGATTGAGCTGATTTCTCTCAAAGGCCCTTGAAAACATGTTTTTAAATTTAATGAACGGCTCAAATTGTTTGTATAAGTCCCATAACATCACAATCCATGCACAATTTGTGCGTGAAAAACCTGTGTCATTAGCATTACTGCAATAATAACATGGCAAAGTCCACTTATACTTCATGTGGTTTGCGTCATGTGCAAATACATCCCCTCAGATTTATGAATCCGCACCCGTTGTGGTTTTTGAAAACTTGCAAACGTACCCAATAAAAAAAGTGTATTTTTTGAGAAACATCTCCGACGTTCATTTCCGCCAATCGATCGGTCGGACATGCATGACGTTCTATTTGTGAGTATGCGTCTTCGGCGTGTTTTTCAGAACATGAGCGGACGGAATCACGTGGGCGGCTCAACATGCAACGTTCATTTAGAACACGTCCGTTCCCAATATGTTACTATAATGTTGAGATTTGCATTCATCGGTTTGCTATGCAAGGTTTAATGGGCACACAAAGTTCAGAATAGCTTTGAACCCAATTTATCTGAGCCCTCTTTAACAATGTTGGCACAAGGCACATGTCAAGCGGGATGATCGAAAACGATCATCTTTAAAGTCGTAGAAATCTCATAATCCTTCAAAATGCTACCCGTTTAGTTACATAATCCTTCAAAATGTTTTGCGCTCAAGATTTTAATTATCGCATTGCGCTCGTGCTCTCAATTCTCGTTTCTACGAATTTTAATAGCCTAGAATGTGTTTTAAAAACATTTTCACTTGCGCACACGATGTATGTGTCTTGCATCCAATCTTGTCTTTGTTTGCAGGACGATTGGAAAATTTTCCAATCTTTACCGCTGAAGTTGGAATTCCAAGAGTAATTATTCAATACTTCAGGAGTATTGAATATTGTTCATATACTTGGAGAGTATTGAATAATTTTCGGAATCGAGTAATTTTTCAATACTTCCGGAGTATATGAACAATATACTCTATATCTCTCCTCTCACATGCTCCGATCATATTGAATAATTTTCGGAATCGCAAATGTCACAAATCCCGTCCGATCTTTTGTTTTTTCTCACGAAAACACAAGGGAAATGAGGTGGGATACTCCCAAGGAAAAAAAACAGCAAAAAGAAAAGAGAACACGAGACTTTACGTTGACTTTTTAAATACATTTCGTAATAGTAGATTTTCGAATTGATCCTTCAAAAATCAATTGAGATCCCAGTAAAGTAAAATGTCCGTAAATTATTCTAGACATCTAGGGTTATAAACATTAATAGACAAAATAAAAACACAAAAAACAAAACTGACGCGGTTCGAGATTCAGTTAATAAGCACGCACCCAGCCATCATATGTGGGATAAAATAACGAGACTTCATACGCGGTTGACAACAGTGCTACGTGCATAGCCACCGACTACAAATTCAGCCACAAATAGCTTCACCGCTCGCCGTCCAATGAAAGTGGGACTCTTAACATTTGACCGTTGCAAAACCATCTGTGGTCGGTGTCTGTGGTCCGAACATGTCTCGTGTCATTTTGTTCGGGTAATACACATCAAATGAAGGACACTGCTAAGGACACATCGGTGTGGCTGAGTTTAGCCACACCCCTCTCACATACAAATGGGATCCGTTTCAGTGGATCCCTCTGCATGTGAGAGGGGTGAGGCTGAACTCAACCACACCGATGTGCCTCTAGCATTTCCGTCAAATGAACTATAGACAACCCCATGAAAATCACCTACTCTATCCCAAATGCTAAGAGGGAATAACATAACCCGTTCGCAATTGATTTAGATTTGGTCCCAAAGGAAATCTCAGGCCTAGTCGTCCACCTCCCACAAGCCAAGGGCTCGGACCACGTAAGCCGAGCCCGCGACAACAACCGCTGCGAAAAACGGAGGCACCACCATGTCCAGCTTAGACCGCTGGAACACATGAGCTGGAAAACATATAACCTCCGTGGGTACGTCGAGCGGAACCCTAATGGATCCCTCCGCCGCGCACGGCCACGAGAAGGCCGAAGTCGGAGAGATCGCCGACACGAACGCCAACTCCGGCGAGAAAGACGCCACGGCGACGGTGACCGTCAGGATCGCCGTCCACGTCGCGGCGTACAGCAGGAGCGGCCACCGCAGGGTGAGGCGTTGGAGTATCGAATTGAAGAGAGACAAAGTCATTTCAAACATTGAAAATCCGCGACGAAGAATATCCGGTGTTTAAGTTCTTTAATTTGTGTGCATTTATAGATATATGTATACAATTTGGTACTCAAGCTCTAGATAAGGTGGAGATGAAGGTGAACCTAATCCCAACTAATATGGTTGGGGAATTTGTGAAGTGGACTAACTCCCCTTTAAGGCTGGTAAAGTATGGACTTATTTGTTTGTTTGAGTTCGGTAAAGACGGAGGAGCTGCTTTTTGACAAAACACTTACCGGCCCCCGGACGAGGGATGACCAAGCGCAGCAACTGTTCTCCGAATGTGATCATACGGACTCCAAACTTACGAAGGAGATTTGAAACCCACAAGTGCCCATCGCCCCACCCGAGACTGAAGAAGGCAATAGGCATATTAGCATATTACGGGATCAAGGGAGCGTCGGCATGCCTCAAACCCAGGGGCCGACCCACCATAAGGCACGTGGGGTCACGTGCCCCCATGCCGTTTAATTTTTTTTTTTTTTGCGGTTTTGTATTTATATAATTTATGTTGAATGCATGTAATGAGTTGGCTGTTGATGTAATGGTAAAGTGCTCTCTTGCTTAACCAACACTGCCTATGCTCTCTTATAGGTTCTTTATGCCTTTTTCCAAAAGGCAGAGTAGAAAATGTGTTTTTTTTTTCCTTTCCGAAAAAGGTAATAGAAAAATCTGTCTTTTTCCCAAAAGGCAGAGTAGAAAATGTGTTTTTTTTCCTTCTAAAAGGCAATAGAAAATAGTAGTGCATACATTGATTTTTATACTATTCATGGGTTCGAGTCTACCCCACATTGCATTTGTTTACTTTTTGTCCTCAAAACTGTAATAGTAGAGTTAGTAATAGAAAAATAGATGATGAACATGTGATAATGCATATAGTTAAGGTGCGCAAGTTTGCCCAAGTAGCTAATTATTAAAATACATATATACTTTAAAATTGTTAATTTATCATGAATACTAAAATTATTTTGGAGTAAATGTGCAATAATGATTACAAAAAAAATTGGTGCCCCAACTATGTCAAATTCCTGAGTCCGCCACTGCTTGAACCAGTGACTACATGAGAGCCAGATCCATTGCCGATGCCATACTACTACCCAGGTTAGTACCCAGAGGGCCACAGGAGGGTGTCATGCGCTTAAAATGAGTCCTGTCCTGGGCCTATGGGGGCGGGATTCAAACGGATCATTTTGTTCAACCGTGTGTTTGTTGACCGTACCAAAAGTAAGATGAATCAAATACCAAAACCCAAATGAACAAATATTCTTTCTTGAAAAACAATAACAGCTATGATTTGAAATATTTAACTCAAAGAAAAATATTTCCGGACAGTTCATCTTTGGAATGTACAATCTAATTAACGAGCCGAACAAAATGAATGATTCAGATCAGACTAGTAAGCCTGGGGCATACCCCTTCTGAAAACATGTCCTGCTGTGGTTTGAGCCTAGGTCCGGTTTAGCATATGGCATCAAATGCGATTTGGATGAATGAGAGAAGAATGGCACTCTTTTCCCACCATCTAAAATTGAACAGAAAAAACAAGAACTACAATTTTGATTACCCCAAACAGCAGGAGTACGTCGCAGGGCACTTGTTAGAGACAGCCTATATAGTTAACAGGGTGCACCATCACTGATTTAAAACAAACACACTTCAAAAGAAAATTGTCAGAAGTTCCAAAGTACTACAAATACCATTAGCACAACGGAAAATGATTCTTAGCTCCTAGAGCACCGGGCCTTCTCCACCGCCAAGAATGTGGCTCCCACACAAATGTGTGATAAAGAAGGCCCTGGAGCACAACACCGGAGCCTAAACTTATTTATGCACACTGCCAAGGACAAGAAAGTTAAACCAGTGAGCAGTGACCAAAGACGAATTACGTAGCCTCTGCCATGGAGAAGTGCAACTTTGTGATAGATTTCTTAAGGAAACTACTCCCGCAATATGCGTCTGAGCTACCAACACCAAAATGCTCCAATTTCTCACAAGGTTCATTGAATGCAAACTCTGCGTTATCGTTATTTGGCCACTGGGAAAAACTCTTAGAACTCTCGCTGTACTTTCGAACCTGCTTCTTATCTTTGCTGCCACCCACTCTAGAAGGTTTGCCTTTATGTTTGTTCTTTCCATTCTTTTTATCATACTTCTTCCGTTCATTCTTAGGCCGTCTTTTGCTATTTCTCGAAAGAGTTGGTGCTGATGGAGGAGGATCGTAGACGTCCGGAGCCCAGGTAACCGTAAGCTTCTTTTGGGATTTCCCCTGTCTCTCGCGGCTACCCTTCAGAGCTGATACAAGCTTAAAATGTGTCTGAAAAGAAACAAAAGTTTTAAGAAGAAAATCAAACCGTTAAGAAAACTTATAAAAAAACCTGTCAGAATATTGGTTCTCACTTCTCATCAACATATACGTAACCAGCTCAGAGAAATAAAGAACAACTTCATCCATCCTGGAAAGACTGATGGCAGCAATTCTTTTTTGCAGACATAAACAAACTATTTCGGCCTATAATCAAAAATTGACATACAATATTGCTTCCAGAAAGTTGCAGGTCAATTAGACCAAAAAGCTTCATTTACTCAAGGGAAGTACATCATATCTTTAGAATGTCACTCAGGCAAATAGTAAATTGAGGGATTAAATAAATATGAGATACGTAACACAGACAAAAACTTCACAGTTCCCATTAGTGCCGAAGGATTAACCCCCCACCATAGACGAAGTTGCATATGGACGATAGTTCTCTACTTACACTATTAACCATCGCTTCGAACATAATTTTATCATACATCTGGACCAGCCCCAGGAAAAAAAAACTACATGGCCTCTGTTTCAAGAGTATTCCTTCAATATAGATGGGTATCCCCAACCTTTTCCAACACGACGTAATTAAATTCACTGCTTTATATTTGTTGTTGAACAATAAATAACAGTTATTTCATTTGGGATTCTTACTTTCACTCCACTTATCTTGGCCACCCTTCAATCAAATTTATGGCTGCGGCCTTGACCCCAATCACCTAGACATGCATAGTCGACCCCACGGAAAATGAACAATATTCCGAATATGTCGAACAGAGTTCATTAATTACACCAAAGAAGCACATCTACCAGCATCGTCATTTGAATTTAACTAAATACGGCGCAAGTACTTGCAGATGATAGGATACTTTTAAAACACACAATCAAGTGTATATCCCATAGATCCATCTAGCATCAATCCAAAGATTGTGACATGATAATAGGGAATAAGAAAGACAGAATAACACATCTGAATTCCAAGGTCAAATGTAATGCAAACTTACAGGCAAAGATATGGATCGAGGGTATGCAGGCTTAACAGGTTCACAGCCACTTTGCATCGATACAGCAGCAGCTATGTCATCTTCCCCATCGATAGGCACAGAAGCTGGGGATTTCTTACCAGAGGACGGAAATGTTGTACACTTGAATAAGCATTTCTCCGAAGTTACAGTTGCTGATTCAGATTGACCAGGATCTTCAAATTCTTGTTCCATCCCCTCATTGGGATTATCAGTTTTGTCTGAAGGTTGACACAAATTGGACTCTGACGGCCATAACTGACCATCTTGAACACGTAGAAATTCAGCCAGACTGTTTCCAAGCTCATCAATAGATATATATTCCAAGAAATGACGATTACAATGTGATGGCTCTGTATACAGCTTCTTCAAGGCATCAGGCCTGTTAACATCTTTAGAAGCTGGGACACCCTCTGGAGAACCAGGGTTCATTGCGAAAATCACAAGCTGTCAGGGAACTGCCAAAGCACAATTAGTCAGAGAACAAATTACAAGTTACTTCAACATCATTGCATGTAACTGAAAAATAGAGAAAGGGGTTAGGAAGGGTGACAGACAGAGTGAAGATCTTATATATAATTGTCACGGTATATCTAAAAAACCTATGAAGCCCCACTAGATGACAGTGGGATCGGTCCCCGGATTACCAAATTATTAAAGAAGAATATATAAATATAAAGCAACTAAAAGGACTAGTCACTTTCTTGTGAATCTACGCCGAGAAAATTGGCAATTCCAAAGGAAGTGAAAACTACCAAACAACCCAATAGATACGAGGCAAAAAGATATTGCAAAGCAAAATGTATTTGCAAATGCCACAAGTACTTGAGGCAACGGATCTGGCAGGTCACAATGAAGACTTAAAAGAGTGTTGACACAGACAAGAATTGGTTGATTTGGTTCTCTCATAGAAATACCTCCTCAAATGAGCCTCTTCATAACCAATAAAAATAGGATACCCGTAGAGCAAATGGAGAATGACTGGTATCACATAAGAAGTTTATACACAAGAAGATTCTACATCTATAAAGAATAAGAAGGGCAAGGTCAAAAGGGTAACATCGTACGGAAAAGCTAGCTAAACAAAAGAAAATAGTAGTTGGGCAACAAGCATAGCACGATTGTGAAATTCAAGCATTTGACGATATTTGTCAGCAGTCAAACGAATCAAGAATCAAAATGCTCTTTTTTTGCTCTGTGAATTGAATAATTTGAATCAAATCATGAATCATTCAGTCATATCATGACTTCTAAAATCCATGAAAATTTTATATTTATGCATTTCAGTGACACGAATATTCATATGGTATGCTTCTAAAGTAACTTGCAAGATATGTGGACTCGTGAATCAATGCATGACCCTTTGTGGGAAAGAGTTCAAAATACAATCAAAGTGATCAAACCATAAGAATACACACAAATAAAAACTACCTTAGGCAGGCGAAACCCACAGCGCAGAACCAAGCTTTCACGACCTTGATCTCCGATTTGTTGATAACAAATTGGGTCAAATTACTCGAAGAAGATCGGACAAGAAAAAACAAAATCCAAACAACAAAATCACCCCCAAATCAAAACGAAACGCTAATAGATCAAACGTTAACTAAGATTACCACGCCGGTCGCCTTTTTCCAAACGTTTCAGGCGATGAGAGCATGATTTACCATAGAAAGAGGTCAGAGAAGGGGTAACGCTACGGGTTACGAATTCAACTGTGGGCACCGAAGGCATTTTCGTATGCTCTTCGTAACCCTAACGCCTATCAAAAGTAACGAAACCCTCGCTCATCGATGAGGAAAGGGAGGAGAAAAAGCGAGCTTGTTTGGGTAGAGATTGGAATGGGAAGCGATAGTACGGCGGTGACCGACGTTGAGTGCGTTGAAATCTGAATGAAGATTCGTCGTTGCTTGGGTATTGGGCAAGGAGTTTTATGCATTCAGAGTTTTATGAGAGAGAGAGAGAGAGAGAGATTGGTGGATTGATAACCGCGTTAAAGTCAATTAAATTATCGGGATGGCAACAGTTTCTTTTCTTTAAATGGGAATCAATAACAAAGTTTTGATCTTATCCATTTCTTTATCTCTCAGATTCGAATTGGGAGCTGCCAAGCGGGGGTGCTTCGGCAGCTGTGTCGAGCGATCGATCCGGCCGTTTATTTCGGATATTGACAGCTTGAATCTTGACTAAGTAGTAGACGGTTCAGATTTATAGGTTGTCTAGTTCATTTGAAGTTGTCCGTGTCGAAATAAACAGTTGGATACCGTCCGGCGCTCTACTGGGGTGCTTGGCAACGTACAGGTCGATAAAAATTTTAGTATGAGATAAGAAATGAAAATGGACAAGAGTTGGATATAGTAAAAGCGAACTAATTAAGGAGGAGGATTGGTTAAGGATTATACTACTACTTGTTTGGTAGTTAGGGTGCGTTTCAGAAACCCAAATAAGAACTTATTTTTTAAGAAGACAATTTCAAGCTTAAAAATCATGTGCTTATGCAAATAATTTTTCTATCACTATGGATCTTGTTTGATAGATCTTATTGAGATCTTTAATACGGTGCAAAAAAAATTGAAAAATTATTTTTCATTTACATTATATTAGAGTTTGAAAATGTGAAATAAGTACTTATTTTTTAAGAAGGTGTTATGGAACGGAGCCTTAATACGTGGATGCTCAAAAAAAAATTTGCTGGTTGAGTGGATGGATAAAGAAATCTACGTGAAATCAATTACTCCCTCCGTCCTATAATATTTGTCCGGACCGCAAAACGGAGACGTAAAAATAATACTATTTTTGTAAGAAAAGTTGGGAAAAAATTCACCAACTTACTAGATCTCGACGAGTTCTTTTAAAATGTGAAAAAAATTTGAATTTTTTCTTGAAAGAAATATATTATTTTGTAGTCTCCGTTCCGTGGACCGGACAAATATTATGGGACGGAGGGAGTAGTTGTCCACTTGTCCTTATAGTACTCTATAAATTTTGTAATGAGATTAAATTAAAGGATTAGAGAGTTTACGAGGGCACCTTGGTAATTTTTCACACCCAATAAGCTTACTTGGTAAATTTTGCAATACGTGTTCATACCTGGCTTCTCAATTGCGGGCTCTTCATTGTCCAATCCCTCTTCACGAGTGTGTTCGACGGGTCCGGCTCCGGAGTCGTGGTTTCATGCGGCTTTTTGTTTTCTTTTTGTTTTGTTAGTTTTCGTTTGTTATTTCTTGTATTTCTGGACCTATAGTGTCCGTTTTATTGTATTGTTTTTTATATAATATTTGCATTTTCTGATTGGTTAAAAAAAAAGGGAAAAATTACAGTAAGCCCCCTTCAACTATATCTCGGTAACGAGTTGCCCCCTTCATCGTTTAACTCGGACACTTAACCCCCTTCATCTTTTATGGCGTGACACTTAACCCCTTGCCGTTAGTGAGCCGTTAACGAAATTGCTGAAATTACCAATTTACCCTCTTTAGGCTATTTTTGTTTCGTTCATAACTTTTCGTAGAAAACTCTGTTTCAGTTCATTCTTTTTTCAGAACTCTTGTTTTTTCCTCTATTTTATGGGTCTATAATAATTTTAGTATGGTTACTTTACGCTTTCTAAGGTTACGTTGTATCTCGAGTCTAACTTCAAATTCTCCCAACTGTCACGAAAAGTGCCATCTACCGGCCTTTTACTTTTTTTTATTCTCTTTTTCTGTGAACCTATGGGACACTAGCTGCCATAATCTGAAAATGTCAATTTTAACCCGTGTGGGCCGAAAAATATCCCAACCTATTATCTTGTTATTTTTTCGTTATTTAATTAATACTAATGTTTATATTCGGTATCTTTTTCTTTCTTATTTATTTAAAATTATTTTAGTGTTCTAATTTTCAATCCGGTTGAATTGGTGGAAAGATCTTGTTTTCTTTATCATTTTATCTTTAATGGACATAATGAATTTTTGAACTCGTAGAATCAAATCTCTCTTAGGGCTAATCAACGAAAGCTCTAAAGTCAAAATTTAATTATGGTCTTTTAGAATAGAATGATAAGGAAACTAAAATCTTTCCACTGGTTCAAACGGATTGAAATTTAGAACACTTAATTTTTTAACTATATTTTTAAATATATAAACTGTTTGAAAATGTTAAAAAAATTAAGTGTTCCAAATTTCAATTCATTTGAATCGGTGGAAAAATTTTAATTTTTTGATTATTTTATCCTAAATGATCAAAATTAAATTTTATCTATGTGGCTCTCATTGATTAGTCCTAATAGATATTTGATTCTAAGACTTTCTTAAGGCTATTCAACGAGAGTTTTAGAGTCAAAATTTAGGATCCTAAATTCTGAATGAAAACTTAAATTGTGTCATCGCCCATGAGGCCTTGAGAGGGATTAAGTGGCATTCCACTAAGCACTTTTTACAGTTTTTGGACTTTTACTTATTTTTATCTTTATTCAATTTTTTTTGCATTTGTTCGATTTGCGCTTCACTTTTTTGGTTTTTCATTTCGTTTTGTCAAGACGAATTATTATAGTAAAAAATTATGACATTTATCATATTTTTTTTGAAAATATTCTAGATAAAGGTCAAAAAAATTGGCTTTATCTTGATATTTTTAAAAAAAATTGGTAAAAGCTATAATTTTTTACTTTTCTAATTTTTCTTGACGGGACGAATTAAAAAACTCAAAAAGTAAGGTGCAAAACTAATATACGTAAAAAAAAAATTGATTTAAAGCGAAACTTGATTTTACGACAAAGGAATTGATGAGATGCAGTCTAAAAGTGGGCCACAGAGTTAAAATTTAATTACGACGAAGGATTGAAAATTGGAACACTAAAATAATTTTAAATAAATAAGAAAGAAAAAAGATACCGAATATAAACATTAGTATTAATTAAATAACGAAAAAATAACAAGAAAATAGGTTGGGATATTTTTCGGCCCACGCGGATTAAAATTGACATTTTCAGAAATATGGCAGCTAGTGTCCCATAGGTTCACAGAAAAAGAGAATAAAAAAAAGTAAAAGGCTGGTAGATGGCACTTTTCATGACAGTTGAGAGAATTTGAGGTTAGACTCGAGATACAACCCAACCTTAGAAAGCGTAAAGTAACCATACTAAAATTATTATAAACCCATAAAATAGAGGAAAAAACAAGAGTTCTGAAAACAGAACAGGCTGAAACAGAGTTTCCTACGAAAAGTTATGAGTGAAACAAAAATAGCCTAAAGAGGGTAAATTGGTAATTTCAGCAATTTCGTTAACGGCTCACTAACGGCAGGGGGTTAAGTGTCACGCCATAAAAGATGAAGGGGGTTAAGTGTCCGAGTTAAACGATGAAGGGGGCAACTCGTTACCGAGGTATAGTTGAAGGGGGCTTACTGTAATTATCCCAAAAAAAAAAACTAATATCTCTTTTTAGCTTATCTCGGCGCCCCACCCTTATACCACTCTCTTCTCCTCCAACAAACAAGCAGTTACAAGCTATCATAGGGGCGGATCAAAAAAAAAGAAGCTATCATAGGGAAAATTTGACTCTTCATTCTAAATTGTTTATTTAAATTTGATTTTTTATTCTTTAAAAATAACATAGTAGATTCAACGAATTCAAGTGAGAATACATATACTTTTTTTTTTTTTTTTGCTGCAGAGAATACAATAGTACATTTAAAAATAATCGAGAAAATGTGAAGTAGGAGACGGAAGCAATGTAGGGGCTCATGTTTTTTTTATAAATAAAATTACTTTTTTGCTAAAATGTAGAAGATTTAGGGACATTAGTAAAAGCTCTGTTTGAAACTGAAGCAAGTGTTGAGACTTCTCCGACAGCCTCCATTTTAGTCGGATGGTATGTAGTTCTTTGCCGTCCTCAATACCTGATATTTGAATAGAGAAAATAAAATTATCAAACACTTTGAAAATTTTGGAAAATTCTCTTGTCTCGCTAACCGAAGGAAATTAAAGCAAGCAAGTCCCCCCTACAATGTAGTACCATGAGGCATGACGAGCTATAAAATTTATGTAGCCGTCGGCTAGCCGAAAAGTATTTAATCCAATTTTCAACAAATTTATACTTATCTACGCAAAGCAAAATAATAAGTTATCAAAACGGTAAGCAAGTAAGTACGATAATGAGTGAAACAAGATTCGTAAATAATACTACAAGCATTAAAACATCATAATGTCTTCTAGTACTATATCTAGATCTCCTTTACACAATCCATTCTACCAAACAAGCACCTGGTTCGATTCAATCATTTCCCTACTCACTTGTCATGATGCCTGACAAGATGATAGTTCAAGATGCTAGCTGCCCTTTCTTTTTAAACCTTTTTTAAAAATTAAAAAAAAAAGTAATTTTAAGTTCAAATATAGTAAAAATAAAAATAAATTTTAAAATTTTTTTGTATCATTTAAAAGATCTCAATAAGATCTATCAAACAAAGATACATAATGGTAGAAAAATTATTTGCGTAAATACATAATTTTTGAGTTTGAAATTACATTTATTTTCTAAAAGTTCTTTAAAAAAAATGGAACGGGAGTATTTACTATAACTCTTTTTCATCAAGAACACAAAGTGCAGGAAATGCCTCCAAAATGGGTATAAAAAGATAGGGGTGCTCAAGAAAAAACTGCCAGAATTGCAAAACCGATCCAATTTGGACCAAACCGTCTTATTTAGTCCAGTTCTGCGATTAATTAGTTAGGTTATGGTTCCAAAAAAATAAGAATCGTTAATTTTTGTTCGATTACTGGTTCTCAATTAAAGAATTATGGTTAGAATCGAACCAGACCTTTTAGAACTAATATATATATATATATATATATATATATATATAAATACATATATGTGTGTAATTAAATATGTATTTGAATTTGGTAGGTTAATCTTTTCGTGCTAAAGTTAATTTATTTAGAAATGAAATCTTATTCGTTAGAAAAGTTTTTAATAAAATTTCTATTTTTATTTTACCTATGAGTTATTTGGTGCTTTAAATTTTTAATTTTACGAGTTCATATGAATAAGTATTTGGATGCTTATTGAATTGGATATAATCGGAACCAAACCAAAATCGGACCGGTCTTGCGATGTGTTTCTGGTTAGGTTCTATGTATATATTAGTTAAATTTTGATTTTCAATTTTTTAGAACCATTTGAAATAGTCTGTTTACTGATTTTCTAGAGAACTGAACCAATCCGAACCGTGTGCACCCCTATAAAAAAGATGCCATGGAACAAATTCTACCCCGAAAGGCCGAAATAAACACATTCCTTTTCTCTATCTCCGTATAAAAAATATAAAATTTGATTAGCAGATCAAGAGAAATCGGTGGATTTACCGGTCACATTGAAGGAGCCGCAAAAGAGTGAGATTTGGTCAGCGGTGGGGATGGTGGTGACAAGCGGCGGTGGTGGCGGTGGACCTTGGAATCCTTCAACATCCAAGTAAAGAGGTGGAGATGCTTATAGCTTTCACGCCAATTTTTACTCAAATCTAAGTAAAAACTTGAGTGAGTTGGGTTGGAGATGCTAGTCTGCTACTACTATTGACTATTCCAAAGTGAGAACCCTTTGCTCTCCATCTTATAAAGAGAAAGTCTCGGGTGACACTCCCATTTTTTATAACTAAACTTACAATTGATTAACCACATTAGCATAGACCCCATCATTTTGATGATAGAAAACTTTGACGATTGAAAACATTTATCTTATAGAACGCATTATGAATAAAAAAAAAATCTTATGTTTACAGAATGCAGATAAATGCATGATTGAATAGAAAACAAACTCTCACACACAACAAATAAATATGTTCGGATTATGCATTTATGGAAATCAGATAAACATGAATTTAACGAAATAATGTTTTCAACACGTTTTTATGAGGTGAACGTTTCAATCAATCATTAAAATAATGAAGCCTATATATACTAATGTAACAAAATTATTTTTGTCATAAAATAATTTCATTGTTAATAAATTTGATTCTAAAAATAGTGTGAAGATGCTTCCCTCTTAAAAATGATGAGATAAACTTTTTTGCGGTCATTTATGTGAAAACAAGTTTACGGAGCTCAAATCGTGTGTGTCTAAAGTGAATTGGACAGTCTGGATTTTAATAAAACAATTTTTCTTGAAAAATTTCATTAAATTTGGACCGTTGATTGTCAAAACGGACGGCTATGATTTGATGCCTCCACAAATGACTTGTTCACCTCTGCGCCGTGAATAATAAGTCTCTTCCAAAATGAGGCGGGGGAGCTGCTGACTCGGCCGAGCGGGGCTCGCTCCAGTCTCGCTCTGATGATCGAAAACGTTTACTTCGTAGAGCTCGTCGAGTAGAACAAGTGTATCAAAAATTAGCTTGATCGGATATCATTAAGTGACTGATCTGAATACATTAAACTTGCCAATAATCTAGTGGATTTGATCCAGTGTTTCGCATCCATTCTTTTTAAGATAAAAATATTCTGATAAGGCACTTAATGATTTCTGATTGAACTTATTTTTGATACACTTGTTCTACTCGATGAATTTTACGAAATAAACGTCTCGGATCATTAGAGTGAGTCCCGCTCGGCAGCTCCTTTAAGGGACGGCAGCTCCCCAAAAATTATTTTTCTTCTAAAGTCAAATCAGCCTTTTTCCTATTGCTTTCCAAGTTGAGGATCAAAAAAAAAAAAAAAAAATCCAAGTTTCCTCATCCAACGGTCACAAACTAAAGACACCGTACCAGAAAAAAGAATGCCATCATCCCCCCTATACATATGCCCGCGGGGTCCCCACACATCCAATCCCCACGCTTTGCTTTTCAGACCAAAAACGCTACATACCCGCTGTTTGTTTCTCGGGAAAACTCGGAAGAAACCGTGGGAAAATGGAGACGGGTGGGAAGTCGAGGAAGGGTGTAGGAGGAAGGAGGGGTGGCGGCGGCGGTCCGAAGAAGAAACCGGTCACCCGCTCCGTCAAAGCCGGCCTGCAGTTCCCCGTCGGAAGGATCGGCCGGTACTTGAAGAAAGGCCGGTACGCTCAGCGCGTCGGGACCGGCGCTCCGGTTTACCTCGCCGCCGTGCTCGAGTACCTCGCTGCTGAGGTATCACAGCTCTCTCTCTCTAAATTTACTTGTGCATGTTGATACGAATGTAACTGAGCTCGTTCTGTTAAATTTTTGGGGGTTTCCGGGCAAATTTTGATATCGATTGCTGATCAAAACTTTTTTGATATTGATTGCGTATCAAATTTTGGTATCGATAGCCCTATCAAGTTGATACGGATGGTTATCGAAGTACGCTTGAGCTAATTTGTTGAACGTTCGTAGATGTATATAGATATTGCTTTGAGTGTAGTTTATGTTTGTTCAAGAGGATGTGGTAGTGCAGCTCTTTAGAAAGAAGCGTGACGAGTTCTAATACTCTGTTTGGCTTGATATAGAATGTTGAACTATTTTAGTTGGATGGAGTTTCCTGTAGGGATGCTGATCGAGCCAAACAAGCCGAACACATTATTGCTCTCAGGCTTGGCTTGAACTCTTTTTACACTTGGTCAGGCTTGTTTCGAGCTTGAGAAATTTTTGGGACCAATTGTTCAAGTTGGGCTTACATTTGGACTTTTGTGATCGTGATAAGTTCGGCTTGGCTGGTGATGCAAATCGATTTCAAGCTTTCTAACCTAAGTTAATCTCGTGAAGTTCCAATGGACAACAGCCAGAAAATAAAAAGCTTTTTTCTACTATACATCTGTACAAAGTTGAACATCTGAATGTCTACGCCTTAATTCTGTCTGTAAATTTCCAACGCTAAAAAGGCAATTTTCGTCTTCCACGCTCAACTTGTCATATTTTTCACATATTCTATAAGAAGTGAGGACTTGAAGCAATAGGTATTGGAATGCACACTACGAAGTGCCAAGTTCTTTGATGAAGCTCTACATTTCCATAACTCATCTGAAAATAGGAAACGTACTAGTAAAAATTCTAAATAAAGGAGTATTGATTTTTCCTATCTTTGCTATATTTACATATTGGTTTGCTATTCATGAGCCTGTCAAGCCAAAAACCTTATTAAGCTCGACTTTCTAAACAAACTATCAAAAGATATATACGCCACAGAATAAAGATAATCTGTGAAGACTGTTTTAACAACAAGGAACAATTACCAAGATTAATACTCCAAACAGAATGAAGTCACAGCCAAATAAACCATATCAAATGAAGATAAACCAACCTTTACAGCTCTAGAATTCCTCACCTTCGTGGGACCATCCAAAATTCATTAAATGCTTAAATCTCCAAAATTCCTAACCAAATACCAAAAAGAACTAGTTAAAGAAATCAGTCGGCTCCGGCACGTCGAGATCTTGTGCGGCAGGGCAAGGGGTGGTTGAGCTAGGGGTATGAGGGTATTTGCCAGAGTTGTTGTATTTGCTGCCTGATGGGGTTGTAGTGTTTGGTGTATCTGCTGGAGTTGAAGAAACCACAATTGGAGTAGATCCCGGCCCTGGCGGTTAATAGCGACTTGCATCTCTAGACACGACCTTCAATAGCTCCTTTATTCCATGCTTTGGTGACTTCTGGGAAGCCCAATAGCCAACACCCATGATTTTCATTGTAGGTTTGGAAATCCCGAGGCGGAGAATTAGTCACGAAGCCAAGGCATCGTAATCTGGAAATCAAATAATGCTTTAAAACCAGTAGAAATTAATCTTACATTTTTAAAATACGAAAAACATAAAATAAAAATGAAAAAACAGAACCAATGTTCTTTGAAAGTTTGCTCCCCCACTTTGTCAATTTCCTCCTCCACTTTTGTTGCTTTCTAGAGCCATACTTGCTCCCTATTGATTGAGTCATGCTCCTTTCTCATCCACTCTCTTTCCTTTTTGAGCCACTCTTGGTCCTTGTTAATTTGAACTGCATCTTCTCTATACTAGAACTTATCTGCATCTCGACCTGCACAGAGAAAGAAAAATGAGTTACAGAAAACGAAACGAAAACAAGATCTATCAGTGTATATATAAAGAAGACGTGGCTAGTGTTTCATCGAATACCCTTAAACTAAATCCAAACACTCATTTCTTCTACTCCCTAACCCCCAAGAAAACCTCCAAGAAATGGCCTTCGAGTTAAGAGCTGGAGCCCGAAGGCCATTTTAGTTTCTTGGAGGTTTTCTCAGGGGTGGGGTTAGAGAGTAGAAAAATGCATGTTTGGGTTTAGTTTAAGGGTATTCGATGAAACACTAGTCACGTCTTCTTTATATATACACTGATAGATCTTGTTTTCGTTATCTCTAACTCATTTTTCTTTCATTGTGCAGGTTGGAATGTAGATAAGTTCTGGTATGGAGAAGATGCAATTCAAATTAACAAGGACCAATAGTGACTCAAAAAGGAAAGAGGGTGGATGAGAAAGGAGCATGACAATCAAGAGGGGGCAAGAATGGAAGCAACAAAAGTGGATGAGAAAATCAACAAAATGGTTGAGGAAAGCAAACTTTCAAAGGACATTGGTACCATTTTTTTTAATGTTTTTTGTGTTTTAAAATATTTAAGACTAATTTCTATTGGTTTTAAAGCATTATTTGATTTTCAGATTACGATGCCTTCGCTTCGTGGCTAATTCTCCGCCTTGGGATTTTTGAATCTGCAATGAAGATCATGGGGGCTGGATTAAAGAAGTTGTTGAAGGTCGTGTCTAAGGTTGACTCTAGGGAAAGCTCGGACAGCACCAAAGCTTTACAAAATTCGGTTGCTGAACTCTCGAAGTGACATAACGAAATGTTCAAAATGCAAACAGAAATGCAAGCCGCTATTAACCGCTTGGTGCCGCCAGGGCTGGGATCTCCTCCAACTGTGGTTTCTTCAACTCCAGCAGACACTACAACTCCATCAGATACTACTACCCAGCAGATACCTCTAGCTCAACCACCCCTTGCTCTGCCGCACGAGATGTCGATGTGTCAGAGCCAACTGATTTCTTTAATTAGTTCTTCTCCGTAATTTGTTATTTTTAAGGAGGCTAGGAATTTTGGAGATTCAAGCATTTAATGAATTTTGGAAATTGGATGTTCCCACGAAGGTTAGGAATTCTAGAGCTGTATGATTAGTTTATCTTCATTCTGTTTGCTTTATTTGACAGCGACTTCATTCTGTTAGGAGTATTAATCCTGGTAATTGTTCCTCGTTAAAAGTTAAAACAGTCTTCACAGATTATCGTTGTTTCCTTTCATTTTGTCCCCTAGGATTTTGCATTAACTTCTGAGAACTACTCTTAGGACATATCGTTGTTTCCTTTCATTTTGTCCCCTAGGATTTTGCATTAAATCCAGAGAACTACTCTTAGGACAACCTGTTTGACCAGATACAAGCATCAAATTGGAGTATATATATCTACTGTGACTAAAATGTTCAGTTTTTTGTTGAAATATTTACGATAAGGATTAAAACAATTTTTTTGGAACAGCGATATGGATTAAAACATGCATCGCATATAAAATCTGTGATAGAAAATACTATGGGATTTGTGATACTTCATCCGAGCATTATTAATCCGGTGGATTATTACCGTCAAACAAACGGGCTCTTAATACTTGGCATTTAGGATCTCGAACTTCTCTTGTGACAGGCTAAAAGAGCAAACAAAGGAGTGCAAAATGCTGCTACTGTAAAACGCAGTGTTATATTAACTCCTCTAAGTTTAACATCATCTGGTAGTGACTCTTCACGATCTGATGATGACTTTGGGTTTAGGTTTTGGAATTGGCTGGGAATGCTGCAAGAGACAACAAGAAGAAAAGCATAACACCAAGGCATTTGCTTCTGGCTGTGAGGAATGATGAGGAGCTTGGGAAGCTACTTGCTGGAGTTACAATTGCACATGGAGGAGTGATTCCCAACATCAACCCTATTCTCATCCCCAAGAAAAATGAAAGGGCTCCTTTGGAGCCCAAGTCTCCATCCAAGGGAACCAAGTCACCTAAGAAAGCTTAAGTGGGTGGTCTTCATATCTGCCTTTTGGTTCGCAATCTTTCTGCATTGTATCTAGCTTAAGGGTTTCAGTTGTGGCATGTAAAGAAATTCGATGCACACCTTTGTTTTTCCTTTTGAGGGATTCTATGGTTGAATCTTTGAAAAGTCGATGAAATGGGTCGTGTCATGTAGGAACACTTTATGCACTCTTTTGTTCCAAGTTATTTAGAGAGCATCTATTTGTAAAAATCAAGAAAATGAAAATCCCATTTGTCGATCTCACGTGTCATTTTGATGGAGTGGTTGTTCTTGTTAGTAGTTATAAGTTTTCACTTTGATTTGGCTGCTATGAACGAAACAAACTATAGTACAGTACGTAACAGTAGTATTTAGTTTTTCAGTAGCCTGAACAAAGTGCTATCTGTAGGTTAGCTGATGGAAAGTTTTCAATTATCCTACCAATTGACAGTATCTTCCCCCTTTAATTGGGGAGAGTAATAGTGAAAAGATTTGCAACGTCAATATGCCATTGTTATCTATAGTTCACACACTAGAAGCTTATATTCCCGATGGGTGTTTAATCTCGGTGATAAACATTTTAATCAAAAACTGGATACGTGATCCCTTTGCATGTATAGCCTAATTTGATTCTCATATGCGGTCAAACAAATGGCTCTTTCGGTACATAAAGCATTTTGTCGCGGAAGGATTCCACGGTTTCTGTTTTGGAATATTGGTTCAAATAACACTGGATACATGATGTCTTTGCATATACAGTCAAAATCTAATTCTCATATCCCGTCAAACAAATGATTTTGTTGCGGGAGGATTGCCACAGCTCTTGTTTCAGAATATTGGTTACATGGATACCCAATATGACAGTTGTCTGTTCTTACATGTGATGGAATGAACTATAAATATCTTGCACAAGCCCTACAAAAAATGATCTATTTGGGGGCCTTAGGCGGCATTTTATATATTTTACTCATACTTGGGGGCCTTAGGCGGCGGCCTCTTGGGCCTTGCCCTAGGGCAGGCCCCTGTGAGTAGACAATATATGGAAGCATCCTGCACTGTGTTCTCATTTTTAGCAGCTTGCCAAGCGGAGGAACGACAACCATGGGGATTCAGGGCATGAAGACTATGACCTAAGATGGAGGCCTAATTTCTGGGAAATCCACAAAAGCCATCTCATTCAACTAGGCAGTGGTATATATACACTTCTCATGGTGGAAAGAGGTCATGGGTTACATTTCATTTTCTCTCCTGCAACCTTTCATCCATACAGAAACCAAAATTGGATACTGAAGGGTCTAAGATAAGCAACTCAACATTATCCAATATATATGTTATGGACAATAAAAACATACAAATAATCCATCAACATCATCTCAAAACCAAGAATTGTCAGAGCAAAATCATTTGAAACAACGGTATTGATGCACTATACAATAAATGTGCAAAATTACGACTTCATCGGAAAAGAAACAGTGTCTTTCTTTCCCTCGAATTCCATATCATCAGTATTATGTTGGAAAAATTAAGTATAGATCAGCAAAGAGATGCAACTGAAACCTTCCAAAGTACTGAGAGACGCTTAATAAATGAGAGCATTTGCATTTGACCTCAAAGCAGGTGAAGATTGCACTGTATTTTATCTTGATGTAATGAACTTGACTAGAATCTGTGTGCAGCCTCCCACTATGATATCCAGTCCTTTGTTAACTCTTCCAAAACCTCCACTAAACCCTAGGATTGTAGAAGAGCAAACACAAACAAAGCAAATGCAATCTTAGAGACTATTCAATCTGAAATCATATGTATAGCTATAGAAATACATAGGCAGTGTCAAAGCTCGGGGTGAAAGCTACTAACATGAAATATCATGCAGCCATAAAAGGTACAAGGCTACAAGCTATTAGAGCTACTGGATGAGATTACGTCTTCCAAAATAGGAAAGTCTAGTGCACACAAAAATGCAGGATAAATTTACGATTGTATATGTATTGTTCATCCAGGTTGCTTGGGAGACAGTTGCGTACACATAAGAGGTGACCAAATGGCATGTCAATCATACGATGCAATCGTACACAATTACTACACCATAAACAGGAAAATACACAACCATAAGGGTTGGCGCAGCAGTAGTCACCTGACAATCAGGGCCCCAAGAAGTCTTTGGTCTGGATTCGACTCTCACCTACGCGCTATCGATTCCCGTGTTGGGTTAGTCCATATGGAGCTTTGTATCGGCTTAATTGAGCTCCTTGCTAGTGGTCGGTGGAACTAGTGGTCAGTGGAATTGGTCCCCTTGATTAGTTAGTCTATTGGGTTCAATACCGAGTCATAAAAAACAGAAACACCCCAATATTGGCATGGTACTTTGTGCAACTAAATAATTTACTACTATACTTCGTCATCAGGCAACTGGTCCACATACATCCAATGGTAGGGACATTATGAGAGCAATAATGTGGTGATTGAATGAGAAAAGAAAGGGCTATGTGGTGCTTGCTATGAGAGCAATAATGTGGTGTTTAAGAAAGGGCTTCTATTGACTTGCGAACTTTGATTCCCATGGTAACCGCTATGATTGCGCCATGTGTCTCATCTATCTCATCAATCGTAGATTCTACGGTATCACAATAGACCTACAAGCGGGAGAGAATTCTATAGGGGAGAGTTGGACTGCAAAGAAGCAATAATAACTACAAAAGGAGATTTCTGTGAATGAAAAATACAAATTCTCCCTTCATATCTGCAAAATCTTGTATTCAGGCCGATACATTTCGTAGACAGAGATAATATTAATTAGTACCAAGGCCATGTTTCTTAAAGGATCACGCCAGAGAAACCACACAAACGCCACTAACTGCTAAGCTAAATAAAACCTTATGCTCAGACATACCAGCTTGAGTAGTTAAGTTTGTAGACATATCAAATGCAGTCACGGACAGTACTTATTTCCAGTTATGTGCATACAGAGGAGCTGACCAGGTAGAAAACTACCAAAAACCATGAAAAGTTGGGAATCTAAACTATTATACTAGGAAGCAGAAAGGCATTCAAAATGCAGAAAAGCCCATCGGCAGTAAAATCCAAGGTGTGAGTAATTATATAAATGTTCTTCCTAACCCAGCATAATGGAGAGTATAATAGCTGTTTAAAGTAGTTTTCTCCAGCAAGATACAATCATAGTAAACAAAACATTAATGAGGACCCGTAAAATTTTCAGAATTTCATCACAAATTTGCTGAAGCAACAAATGAACCCCAATATCAAATAGCTCTGCAGTTCTCATATCCATAAAATATGAGCCAGTAAGATAGCCAAATAGAAATACAATTGATGGACTAGAGCAGAAACCAATCATTTCGGAACAATTTCTGCTTCGAGACAAAACGAGTACACTCCACTTCCAATTATAGCATAAAGATGCATTCAGAAACAGGGAGAATGATATGAATCTCCATACAAATGTATCTTGACATCTGTAGCTTGATCATCGATGTGAGACATTATTTCCTAAATCACTTGTTCACTCAGGATCCGAAGCATTCGAGTTCTAAGTGTTACAATTGTAGTCTGGTTGCAAAGAAAACAAGCATTTCTTTCTTCCTTAAACATTATAACCTGGCAAAACTTAGGATCCTGTGAACCAGCACACTTCTATCGCAATGGGTATACTTTTTTTGGAAACTTTGGTGAACCAGCAAACATCAAATTGCTTCAAATAGTCAGAGAACTGAGAGCATAGCAAGCAAAGATGTAATCTTAGCAATTCCAGCCTTCAAAATTCACCAAAGCAGACTGTTGTTCCAGCAGAAAACTAAAACGACAGCACCAGGAGACAATGCATAGAATCACAAGCACAACGCATATCCAGTATAGATTCCAAATTGGACCTCAATAAAAATCACTCCCTACCTACTTGTTTCTCTAGTGTGATCGTTTAGCATATATTCACAAAATGTCCCCTCAGGCATTAAAACACAATACATTAAGCATCAACACAAGAATCATGAAGCATGTTTGTAGAAACACGACACACAATCACCGCATTGTTGCTCTCACGACGATAACCTACCAACACTACCCATTGATGATGCTAGTCCTTGTACATAAATGCATGCAAGGTCATCGTAAGCACGACTGGGACAATACACACATGACACATTAACCCCAAAATACTCTATTGAGCAAGAAGCAAATAAGGAAACATTTACATCAAACTAGCATGTCCAGTAACCCATGTGTGAGATTTGAAATGTCTTCCTAGTTCGATTGTGAATCTTTTAGCTAGAACTCGATTGTTCTCCTAGTAATGCCAGTACTTCACAACGCAATGTAATTGGTAGACCTATAATATCTTCACCTAGTGCTTAGATTTGGGTTTGCCAATTCGAATGGTTCAATCAAATGAAGTCTTTACTCAAACTTTTACTCAAATTTGAGTTCAAAATTCGAGTAAAAGTATGAGTAAGGGTTGGAGATGCTCACACCTCAAATACCAGGCAAATGTATAGCCATATGTAACAACGAAAATGCATCTCAATCCTTAATCACATAAAAGCTTAAACAGGAAGTGTGAACATAAACTTCTCAATGAATGAGAGTAATTGAAAAGCAAAAGGGTTTTGTTCAAACCTGGGAGACCCAACATTCACATTACGGTGAACGACCTGCCCGCCACCCGAACCACCGGACCCGATCAACTCTCTCAACCCCAAATTACCAATTTTCTCCTCAACTTTTCGTCATCATCATTTCCAACACTAACCTTATCACCCTTCACTATCTCGAAGTAATTCCCATATATGTACTAAGGAGAATACCCATTTTCCTCATCAAACAACATAACATGCCCGTGCCACTCCCAAACCTGATACTCCGACCCGGCATCCCTATGAAACCCGACGCAGATATGGTGCTCGTTGACAGGAATGGCCTGACCCGAATTGGGTTTCAAGGTATCGGTTTTTCCACTGAGGATCGTTCGAATTATCGCTTTTTCCAGCTTGGATTCTTCTTTTGCGAGCTGGGTTTTGTTGTTGTTGTTGTTGCTGTTGTCGTTTTCTTCCTCGTCGGAATCGGAGAGGAGGAGGTTGAGGGGGTCGACAAGGAAGTCTTCTAGGGTGGTTTGGTTGAGGAAGGGTGGAGGGTTTGTGGGTCGAATATGGAGGAGGAGGCTGTCGAAGTAGGGGGTGCTGGTGAATGAACTCATGGTGGAGAGAGAGAGAGAGAGAGAGAGAGGGGAGAGCCCGGAGGGGAGTTTTGGGGGACTCAGGGGGGCTGCTCTCCCCCTTGGGGGAGCAGCGTGCTGCTGCCCCCGTTTTTCGGGCCCGTCCCGATCTCGCTCCGATGATCCGAATCGTTCACTTTGTAGAGCTCATCGAGTAGAACGACTATGCAAAAAATCAGCTTAATTGGATATCATTAAGTGCCTGATCGGAGCCTTTTTACTTTGAAAAGAATGGATCCGAAACACTGGATCAAATCCATTATTCCCAATGGACCAAGAGTTATATAGGCTCCGATCAGGCACTTAATGATATCCAATTAAGCTGATTTTTTGCATAGTCGTTCTACTCGATGAGCTCTACAAAGTGAACGATTCGGATCATCGGAGCGAGATCGGGACGGGCCCGAAAAACGGGGGCAGCAGCACGCTGCTCCCCCAAGGGGAGAGCAGCCCCCTGAGTCCAGTTTTGGGGGGAGATGAGGAATGAGAGCAAGTTTATCAGTAATTAGGTAAAAAAAATTATGAACAGTATACGGTACATTTTTTATTTTACCTATTCACATTTATTTCACAACACAAACACTGTCTATTTAACTTATCCTCTATTAAAATATACTTCTTTCTTTCTCAAACAGTGCTACAAAGTACAGTTTTTTAAAAAAATGACAAAACAGGAAGAGGGACGGAGAGAGGAGAGAGAAAATAATGTTATATATTACACACTTGATAAACAGTTGCTAGGTAAAAGTGCCGAAAAACTGTTCACAAATTCATTTTAGCTCTTTGTTTATCTATCTGGTGTAGGACTACTTTTTCGCTTTTGATGAGTTAAAATGGCTATAAAGCTAATTTAGCTTTGCTAGTAAAGTTGCTCTGAGCAGGGTTTATGCCTAGACGAGACAGAGGATTTTTTTTTTTTAATCAAAGAAAGAGGATCATAAGGCTTGTTTAGAACTTGGGAAAAGAAATTAAGCATTAGTTTGATAACAGTGATAGATAGATGAGATTCGTAAATAGATGAGATTAGGATTTAAATTGATAATGAGTATGTTTGTTTGTGATGAGATTTGATTGATAGAAGAAATTGGTAATGAGAAATGATTGGACTACAAATACCAAGGTATTGCTAATACCCCTATGTGCCGGATTGTTCATCACATGGGACTATCAATCCGAACCAATTATGAAAACCAAACAAAATATTATTAATACCATCATCTTAGCAATCCAATCCCAACCTCCAATCCGTTTATCAAACGGAGGCCTAAAAAGGATCCGAAAAATCTATATAAACAAAGGAAGTGAATTTGCCACTCTCCTTTTTGCTAATATCACTCCCCTTTGTGTCTTTATAAGATGATTTTGTTTTGTGAGAGAAAGAGAGTGACATTAACAAAAAAGGGAGTGGTAAAATCAATTTTCATAAGCAAAACAGAGTGTTTTCTTTTTTTGAAATGTTTAGAGCCTCTCTAATCTTGACCCATTTTCAGACCCAAATTTAAAATTTGGGAAAAACTACCAAAATCTCTCTCCAATTATTGACCCAAACCCTTTTTTAATTTTGGGTTTTATCCGTTTCTTTGCCCAAATATGGGACAACTCAAGCCTTGACCCATTTTTCTCCCCATTTTCAAATGCTATTTTCTTTGCCGGAGCAACGGCTCTTCTTCTGGTAATGAAAGGAAGAGACCTTCGCCGGAGCAACCCAACCTCTAGATCTATCGTCGGATAATCGCCGGAGCTTCGTTGGAGCAGTGAAACCCTTTTAGATCGATATGTCACTGGAGGTTCACCGGAACCACCAAACCCTGAGAATCTGTCACCGGAGCAAACCAAACCTTTTCAAACCATCGTCGAAGTTCGCCGGAACTGCTGAGGTTCGCCAGAGTTCGTTGGGTTGATAGTCTCCTCTCTCTTATTTACCTATATGCCATAGAATATGCTTAAAAACAATAAATTTGGATCAAAATTAGGTTTTGCCATTGAAGATACTTCTACTCAAAATGGATTTTTGCTCAAAATTTGACCCAAATTTAAAGAACGGAAAGGATAAGGGCTAGAGATGCTCTTAGGCATACAAACAAAACAAATTCTTAATTAGGGTATATGCAATGACATAATCAAAGTAAAAAGATTTTCATTCAAAAGTTATAGTCGTTCGATCTTTTGTTTTTTCATAAATAAAAGTAATGAATTTACCCCTCCCTTCGATCTTTTGCGTTTCCAGTTTTAGGCCAAAGCCTGGTTTTTATTCATCATTGGCTCAAACTGGAAACACAGAAAAAGCCATGGAACCAACTCAGTACTTATCAGCCTATCACTGCACCCTCCGGATCTCGGGGAAACTCAGACAGAAACCCAAACGGACCGGGGAAAATCAGCTGGTGAAACAACCGGAATGAGCCGGAGAAAAAAGACCGTGCTACTACTAAGGGAGTGTTTCCGGTAGTGAGTAAATTGTGAGAAGAAATTTGTAGCAATCAAGTTTTTAGGTGTTTTCGGTAGTGAGTAAGTTGTTGAGAAATGTCATTATTTCCAATGGTGAATAAATTGTAGATGAATTTGTGAGTAGAGTTACTGCAGCAAAAAAAAAAGTTTTTATTGACAAGTTATTAATTTTTGTGAACGACATGGTAATTAAAATGCAAAACTTGTTAATTTTTGTGAACGACTGCTTACTTTTTTTCCGAAAATTGTATTCGGAAACATGGCCAACCCGGCACACCATCTCCGGCAAGGCAGCTAACAAACCCGTCTACTATTATGCAATGCCCTGCAATAATAGATACCCCACATCCACATGATGACAGATGAAAAGAGCCCTGCTATGGGACGTTACACTATTCCGCGTTTTGTGAGAACCACTTCGGAATCTCAAACATTTGATTAGAGCGACTCAATTTTTTCAGCTCAATCAGATATCGGTAAGGACTTGATCAATTCTTTACTCAATTTTCTGTTAACAAGTTGGGCGTAGAAAGCCTTTATTGATATACTTAACAGACCCTCGATCTTGCTTCTGCTATCTTTTCTGAAAACTTGCGCACCTCCTGTGACCACCAAAAATCACCGCCGACCACCCAAAATTGCTGACCGACAAAGCACCACGACCACCACCCGCCACCATCAGAAAATAGCCATTGAAAATTTGGGTTTGATTCCCCCTTGAAGGATTGAAAGACTTTGAATCGGAGTTTAGGTTTGAGTAAAGGCGGAGATATATGCTCTATGTTTTACATCAATATCTATTAACTGAGAGAGAACATCTCAGTAACTATACCTAACCGCGCCTAGCTATTCTCATTAGCAATGGAGAAAAACTTATTCACGGCTCCTCCATGAATAAGTTTTACAACGTTCAATCTCGGCCGTCTAAAAATGTTTTGGATCATCCGGCTTAAAAATGTCCAAAACATTTTTGGACGGCTAAGATTGCACGGAGCGCCATTAATAAGTTTCTCTCTTAGCAATGACCAATTGCTAGTATAGTATAGTATACACAACAATCTAACCCGAGGTTGGACAAAAAAAAAGAACTTCAACACTTTGTTTAAATGTCAGTTTTGAGATTAAAAAGTTCTATAAGTTTGCGTATTTTTTCATTCTTCGTCAATTTTTAAAACATTTTAACAAACTCCTTTTCTTTTTCAAGAGAGGTATGTTTATATACATAAAAAAAAGTAATAAATTTGATAAAAGAAATAACTGAAGACAAAAAAATCACGGATGATGAAACAGTCAAAAAAAATTTTAAAAAAATATTTATGAGAGAAGAACCAAACAAAATGTTATTACTTGATAAAGAAGGAAACATATAAGATGAGGAAATTAATTAGATGGCAGCCATGAGCTAATCCGGTCCAACCCAACTTGACCCCTACGAGGCTGTACTTAATTAATTATCGTAAACCTTAATTAAATCTATACGATGTTAAGATGATTAAGCGATGACGTTGATTCCCAATGTTTTTATCTCTTTTGTATACTATAATCAAACTCTGGAGGATTTATTTAGTTAATTATGATCGAGGTAAGCGATGACGTTGATTCCCAATGTTTTTATCTCTTTCTTTGTATACTATAATCAAACTCTGGAGGATTATTAATTTAGTTAATTATTATCGAGGTAAGCAATGACGTTGATATTCCCGATGTTTTTTTTTTGTGTGTGTCTAATCGACCTAATTTCCAACATTTGAGCTAAATAAAATCAAGACTTGCAAAATGAACAGTTTGGATAATCGAACAAGACCGTATGTGGTGGATTGCATCCATTTTTGAGCCGCGTAAAAAATCATAGAGGGATCATTACATGAAAAAACCTCGATTCCTATCATTATATCACCTTAAAAATCTTTTTTTTTTGGCCGTCTCAACTCCCCAAACTTTATAAGGGACATGTCTATCATCGTTTGCGATAAAAATGGTCGGTCGACGTGCGGACACATGATTAGTTCAAAAAAAAAAAGGGAAAGTCTTGTGATAAATAACATCATTGACCAACGTTCCTCTATAAATTGAGGAGCTCATCTCTCACCCACAACACAGAGAGAGAGAGAGAGAGAGAGAGAGAGAGAGAGAGAGAGAGATGTTGAGTAACAAACAAGTGGTGCTGAGGGAGTATGCCGAAGGTGCTCCCAAAGATTCGGACATGGAAGTCATCACAAACAAGAGCATTGGTGTGAACGTACCGCAAGGTTCGAATGCAGTGCTGGTGAAGAACCTCTACTTGTCATGCGACCTTTACATGGGACATCTAATGCACAAAACACAAGGAGGACTAGGCATCTTCACTCCCTACACTCCTGGTTCTGTATGTACCCCCACCCTCTCTCTCTCTCTCTCTCTCTCTCTCTCTCTCTCTCTCTCTCCTTGTTCTCATTGTTTCTCTTTTTTATTGGCAAATTAACCTCATTTCTCATGGCACTAAAGTGTATTCCTGTGTGCCGATGCGGTCAGGTCAAAGGCCTTCTTGGCTACTTGTACGATATTGTGAATTTTAATTGTGATCATGTGCAGGTAATAATGGGTTATGGAGTGGCTAAAGTAATGGATTCAGGGCACCCAAATTTCAAGAAGGGTGACTTGGTTTGGGGAATAACCGGATGGGAAGAGTACAGTCTTATTACGAAGCCTGAGGGCCTCTTCAAAATTGATCACACTGATGTACCACTCTCATATTACACAGGAATTTTGGGTAATTAATCCATCTCCTTCTCTATCTCAACTTTCTAACAAATATTGACTTTCGCCGATAAAAAGAAGAAGAAGGTTTTGCTCAAAATTTTACTCGATTCAAGGGAGACTTGAATTTTTAATCAAAGTCAAAAGACTATTTCTTCTCTCTTTTGTTTGTAACTATGCTATGGATGGTGCTTGTACTCCAATTTACTCTTATCTTTGAGTGTTTTCATTGAAGTGCTTCATATTTTTTCTTAGGGCTGGAGATTGCTATGATGAACTAGAAAGCTTGTTATATGGGTCGTGAGTAGGAACTGTTAGTTGTTCCGCATCTCTCATTTAAGTCACCCAAACTTGGTTAATATTATTCTAACGGTTATTCCACCTATGACTAATTGATTTTAGATTGAAACACTTCAAGAAATCTAACAGAAACTTAGTTTCCGTTTAGGTATGCGACCTTGGATAGCTATTGCATATTCAGTAAAACCCGGCCCACCAATGAAATTCATTGATTACTATGAATATTTTTAGTTTTTGACCTAAGAGTTACACATGCAAATGCTTTTGTCCTTAATTGGGTAAACACGTACATTACGCTCAATAAATTAAACAACCTATTTGGCTTACGAACAAGTTATTTGGTGGTCTTACGGTGCCGCTACATGGTTTTTTAACACCCTCCTAATTTATGCAGGCCAACGACTATCTGGAACCCTTGAGTAAATGCACGAGCGACACATGATGTTGTGGTTGACGGAATTAGGATTTTACCCTAGCAGTGGCGATATGTATGTTAAAAAAATAAAAAGATGCATTACAATATTAATAGTTATCGGCTCTAGGAAAAATTAAAATAACATGATGTTTGTCAATTTGCATATGGAGTACGAAAAAAGACTAACTTTAATTTTGGGCATCGATAATGCCACTTTTCAAATTTATAATGTCACTCCTCAGATACCTATATGGATTTCCAAATTGATAACCGCACTTCCTTTTGGGAGTTGCATTATAAATTTAGAGAGTGGCATTATAATTAAATTCCCTTAACTTTTTAGGTTAAGTTGTTTTAGTTTTGGAATAATTTTTTGGATCTCCTTTCTTGAAAAAAAAAAAAGAAGAAGATTTATGACTAGTATATAATAAAAAATAAGGAAAAAAACCTAACAGTGACGAGACTATATAAGTTGGGGATAAAAAAAAAATTCTCATTTAATAATTGCATTTTCTAAAATTCTTATCGTGGAGGCAGCCGCCACTAGACCTCCACTGGTTCCATCCTTGGTTGTGGAGATTGTTGGGATGTTGCTTCATGATTTCTATATTTAATTTCACTTGTCTCTAAATGTGGTAAAATTGTTATAAATAGGTATGCCTGGTATGACTGCTCATTATGGGTTTTATGAGAAATGTGCACCCAAGGAAGGAGAATATGTGTTTGTATCAGCAGCAGCAGGTGCAGTTGGTCAGCTTGTTGGCCAGTTTGCAAAGCTAATGGGCTGCTACGTTGTTGGAAGTGCTGGAAGTCAGGAAAAGGTAACTAACTACGACTCATCATATACAATTGTACTGGAAATTCGGAGCATGGGTAGGGCGGTCGCTCGGGCTCATATGCCTCTCGATCCATTCTTGCCTAGAAGATAAGCAAGTGCATGGCATAGGAAGAATCGGTATCCGAGTAGTGAAACCAATCTGTGGATTGAAACCTATTTTTCGTTCCATTGATTCGATGAATCGATCAGGATAAAACTAACCTGTTTTACCATGTTTTATTCGTGCCAAGATTGATCTGCTGAAGGATAAGTTTGGATTTGACGAGGCTTTCAATTATAAGGAAGAGCAAGATTTGGATGCAGCGTTGAAAAGGTAACTTTCTGAATTTTAGCAAGGAAATTTAGAAGTCTAAGATTTGTTGCTCTCGGAACTGAGGACCCTGTAGTATAGTGGGGTGCACAATTTGAGCCGTCCAAACATCCGTGGTTCAAACTCGCTGTCTGCAATGTGATATCACTACTTGATAGTGATTTTGCTTTTGGTTAGTTGTTCTGTTTCAAGTGCTGATCAACACCATTACATCTCTATTCTCTGCTATGGCTAGGTGCTTCCCGGAAGGCATTGACATTTACTTCGACAACGTCGGGGGGAAGATGCTTGATGCAGTGCTCCTCAATATGCGAAACCACGGCCGCATAGCTGTTTGTGGAATGGTCTCCCAATACAGTCTTGAGCAGCCTGAGGGGGTGAAAAACTTAATGCATGTTGTGTTCAAGCGTGTGCGAATGGAAGGATTCGCCGTTGTCGATTACTATCCTTCCTACTCCAAATTTTTGGACAGCATCCTGCCTTATATCCGAGAAGGGAGAATTTTCTACGCTGAAGACGTCGCGGAAGGCCTTGAGAGTGGCCCCTCAGCCCTCGCCGGACTTTTCAGCGGCCGCAACATCGGGAAACAAGTGGTGGTTGTTGCTCATGACTGATTCACACTCTCTTCCCATTCTGTACTTAGAGTTAAGGCCCAAATATCACTGTGGTTGTGGCCTTCCTCATATTGGTTAAGGGATGCAAATCTGTAAATTTCCCAATACCCAAGGGTCAAAGAGGTCAAATAAGCATGGAATGTCCTAATGCTAGTGTGTTGTATCAAATAAATTGAAGGAAATAAGACGAGGTGTAGCTTTCCCACTTCTAATTTTTGTTTGATCTCATCAAGGTTTTGTTAATTTCAAACAGCATTTTTCTATAGCATTGTCTATAATATTATGTCTTTTTATAGTTCTTCCGTTTCCAATCAGGCCAAACAACTCGACTATGTCACTGAAATACCATTTGTTGTTAGGCAACTTTTAGCACTGGTGTGAACATTTTTGAACTAATAATGAATGGAATACCTCAATTTCCTAATATTTACGTCCGCTTTGTGTCGGGTTTTTGAATAAAATTTTGAAATGTTTTATAATTTTTGATTTATCACTGGACTCTTCCAAAAAGGGAAAAATTGAACTCAAAAGAAGATGATGATGTCTTCTCACTCTGATTCTACCACAGTGGATGAATTCTTCCCAGTCTTTTACTTGTACACAGTCTTAATTGAGTGGTTGATATCAAATACACAAGGTTTACGATTTAGGGTTGGGGGAATATTAAAACAAAAATTGCAAATTTCAAACGTAGGATGAATCAATTGTCATGAGTGAGTAGTTCAAAAAGAAATTTTTTTTTGGTCACGAGTGACGTTGATAGGGAATTTCATTTCATGTTTACGATCTTACCCCTTTCGTTAAGAGCGACATGACTGTCACTTTAAATCTTGTCAAACTTTTTCTTCTGGTAAAGAAAGATTCAGTGTCTGCTTTCTGTAAAGTAGATTTATTTGTTGTGTCGGCTACAATTTTATTATTTGAGCTTATGTAATTTGCTTCGAAGTTCTTTGCATACTATGTTTTTTTGGGTGAGAGTTCTTTACTACGATGTTGTAACACAATATGTAACAAATAGTAGTTCTTCGATAGAAGCATTGTATTTTTTGTCAAAAAAAAAAGATAGAAGCATTTGATATACTTAAAGCTGATCGAATACCATTTGATATACTTTCAGCACACATCTATGTTGCAAAAAATTGTTTTCGATTCATTGTTCAAAACTTTACTGTTTCAATATTTTGTAAGATAAATGTGTTCCAAAAGCATATCGTACGTTACCCCGATCAACACTTTTGTCATAACTTTAAGTTGGTCTAAAAACTAAATACTCCGCTTTGATCATCAAATTGGGCCCCAAAAAGGCCCACTAATGGGACCAGAGCAGAGGTCCCCCCTCGCGCCAATCCCCTGGGGAAAAAGAGCTCGGCAACAGCAAAGAGGACGAACCCAGAAATATAAAGAGAAGAATATGGTTCAAGTTCAACCGATATGCCATGGAAGTGAAGTAGGCTAGTTGTGGAAGACCCAAGTTTTCCTGAAGAATTCGCCACACCTCGGCAATTAAGCTTATCAGACGTGAGCCCCGTAAATGTATCGGAGGAGAATTCACTTCTGTAGAATAGAAGCTAAGCCCTATTTGGCCACACCTAAGATGGAGGAAATGTAACTTTGATCAGGTAGGCAAGTTTTAGAAGACATGGGAAAGCTTTCTTGGGGAAATTCAAGTCCCGGTGACAAAATCATTCCACTTGGCCCCGGTTCACTACAAATAATGGTAGCAAATAAGTAGTGAACAAAAAATACTATAGTACATCAAATGGCAGAAGCTTCAACTTGTAAGTTTCATAACTGTCAATGTATAGAGAGCGATTTCGCCATCACCACCATGAACTATAAGGAACAATTCATCTGTTAACGTGATACAAGCCCACAAATGTGAATCCACGGGTTCATATGCAACGGAATGTTGAGAAGATTTGAAGACAATGAAGCAAGATATAGATAACTACCAACAGCACCAACGAGCGTGATGTTTATGGTAAATGTGAACTACCGCCTCAAGCTTTCCACGATGTAGTCCGCATAGAGATCCCTTCATGGTTGAACAGAAAAACGCAATAAGATTTAAGGTCATAATCCATGTAGATTGATGACAAGCACAGTATTAATTGATGAAAATCCTTACAAAGTGAAAGACAGGAACTCTAATGATGTATGGATGTTGCCGAGTTTTAAAAAAAAAATATGGGTGTAAATCTAACAACCAACACCAGCCGGAACAAAGCTAGAGAAAGCATTTCATGGAGGCCACGGTAAGATAAGGAAAAGATTAAAAAAAAAGGTTTCACGAAATCTATAATCTTTTTTCTGTGTTATAAATAGAATAACCAAGAAATCAAAAATCTGTCAGTTTATGGAGTATCATATATCTGAATAAATCAACCTCAATGATATTTGTATTAATAGAAAAGGCAAAAAGCACATACATATCTAAAAAACACATCAATGCAATTACGTAATATGTGAAACAAGTGAAGTTGTTTACGCAATATTTATGTTGAATACTCATAAAATAGAGGTCAATCAAAAGAAGTTTTCAAATTAGGACTATCCCATAAAAATTATCCAATCAATAAGTGGATAGTACCATAACTACGGAGCAGACGTTCATCCCTACAAACAGGCTTTCAACACCAAAAAGGGGTAAATGTAAGATAACCGAAGGATTGAAGACTAACGGCCTGTTTGACAAAACTGAACGCCGAAAAATTAAGTACTGAAAGCTGAATCTGAATTTTTTAAGTTGAAAAGTTAGTTTGGTAAATATATTAAGTACTGAATTAAAAAAACGATAATTTAATTTTAGTTCTAATTCTCTCTTAATTTACTAATGGTCACAATGTACTTATAATCATGGTGGAATGGTGGTGGTGGTGGTGTGTTGGTAGTGATGGAGCGGCGGCGGCAGTGGCGTTGGAGTGCTGGCGATAGTGGTGTAATGGTGGTGGTGGAGTGATGGTGATGTAACTGTGGCAGTGAGTGGTGGTGGTTGTGGTGTAATGGTGGTGGCAGCGGTGGAGTGATGGTGTAATGGTGACAATGAGTGGTGTCAGTGGAGTGATTGTTGTGCAATGGTGGCATTGTAGTGGCGGCGGCGGCGGTGACGATATGGTAGTGGTGTTGGCAGTGTGGTAATGGTGGTGGTGGTGGTGGTGATGGAGTGATAGAGGAGTGGTGGTGGTGGTGGTGGAGTGGTGCTGGGAGTGATGGTAGTGGTGGTGGTGGTGGTGGTGGAGTGGTGGTGATGGTGGCGAAGTGGTGGTGGTGGCGGTAGTGGTGATGGTGATGGTGGCAAAGTAGTGGTGGTGGTGGTGGGAATGGTTGTGGTGGTGGTACAGTGTTTAAATACAAATACACAAGAATTCAGTCAGAATTAAGTAGCTCAAAGCTACTTAATTTTTTTCAACTTTTTAGCCTACATTTTAAGTAACACTTAATTTGTTAAGCAATGTATAATGTCGTTATCAAATCTACTGAGCACTGAATCACTTATTACTTAATTGATTCAGTTTTAAGTGCTGAATTTAGATTGTCAAACAAGCCCTAATTCGAAGTCACAGAAGCTAGGCCCTTCAGGGTAGGGTTGAAACACAAATGGCTTCTTCTGTAGTCAGTTCTACCAAGGCTCATTCAATCTTGCATCATCGTTTATTGTGTAGCAAACAGCATGATGTTGACTGTATGGATGAGTCCATCCAATACAGTGCACATACTAAGTAAAATGGGAAAAAGAACACTGAAACGTAGTATAATTGATCACTTACATTGACTGCTGGATAGAATCAACCGCTTTTGAGGCAGGCAGGAAATCATTAACGGCAACCTCCTTGTTCTCATTTTTCTTGTCTATTTACTAGTTAAGAGAAAACTACATTCTTCTATTTCCTTTCATTTTGCAGTTTTCTAGAAGAAAACGAACAGCGTAGGGTAGAAATATTTGCTGTATACATCATATCAAAGAAGCAAGGCACAAAAATTGTTCAAATATAAATGAAAAAGTTTTATAAGGATACAGTCCTCAAAGAAGCGGCGAATCTCAGCCAATCGATGTGGTGGCAGGTCCTTGATATCAGTATACCCCTTATACTCCGGATCATCAGCACACACTGCAATTATCTTGTCATCTTTCTCACCCTTCATTCAAGAAAAAGGTTAGAATTTCCAATGGCTGAACCAAACTCAGCCTATCAAAACATAAATGTAGGGACAGTATACATGCCTGATCAATCATAGGCATAAGACCTATTGCTTTAGCACGAAGAAAGCATCCTGGAAGAACTGGCTCCTGTATTTGTTCGTAAAAGCTTGTGGTAAAGCATTGCATGGCAGTATAAAAATAAAAATCTGGACTACATGTGCATATGGAAATGAATATGTAGTGGACTATGTCACCCAATTGAGGTGCAATCACAAGGCTACTGTAAATCGGACCTCACATACTCCAATGCTGTAACATTTGGGTGGTAACAAAGTGTATTATGGTGACTCGACACTTTAGAATTCAATTATCCTGTAATAAAAGCTACTGGTTCTGCTAAAATCCACTACCCCATCCGGAACACGTGAGAATCTACACCTTGTCATCAGGTAAAAAATGGAAAAATGACATCTTAACAAAGTCATCAATTTTCTACGTACGGAGTAACCTTTTTCCCTTAAATTTGCAATGTAAAACCCATCTCAAGGTCATTAGACAGTGTTCATTTATGGGTTGAAATGTCTTATCATTATCTGACCAGGGTTTGCTGTCCAATAATACACCTGGCAGAATAGAACCAGTATAGCCAACCAAGGGGCCACCCCTTGCAGTGAAAATTATGTTCTCTTTTGATTCGTTATGTTAAACATTTTCACTCATTTCTTCACAGATAGTGAGACTCTAAAAGACACCGCATGAGCATTTCTCTTCCACTTCTCTGTCTATAACTACTTGTTTTCATAAGTCTCTGACCCTCTCACTGTAACAATATAGTAATACCTTCCAAAGATTCTGACCAAGCTAATATTGATAGCCCCAAAATTTAAAATCTCAAAGGAACCAGAAGCAGGTTACAAACTATTTAGCCATAATTGCTAAGGTAAGCAAATAATTGCAAATGTCAGTGATTGCATATCAAACAGCCCACCTGCATAATAACTAAGACATCCAGGGGGTCATTGTCCTCGCAGAGAGTACGAGGGATGAAGCCATAGTTATGTGGATACACAACTGATGAGTATAGCACACGGTCGACCTGCAAACATACATAGGCTTTAGCAACCTTGTAAGATGGAAAAAAAAAAAATCTACTGATATGACAATAGACTAGTCATGATTACCTTGATCATTCCCGTTTTCTTGTCAAGTTCGTATTTCACCTTACTACCCTTGCTGATTTCAACCACCTGAAATAATTAACACATTTATTCTAGAGTATGTGTGAAGCGAGACTTCTAGATATTCTGTGATTGTTTATGGGCAGTTTGCACAAGGGATTGGATCATCTCCAGTCCCTTTGGAGGGACTAGACGGTCCAGTCCAACCTATGTTCGGGCTCTTTCCGGGCTTATTTTGGTGATTAGGACCTTCACTCTTTAGGCCTCATTGAGAACATCAGGCACGCCAAAAATCATGTTGATCAACTATCGTCTGATATGTTTTCATAGTAACAGATTATCTTCAGAAAATGGATTTCTATGCAGTGTTGCGATGTTTTCGAAAGCCATATTTCCAAGATAAAAGTGTTACACAAACATAGCACACAATATCAAATCAATATGACTTTTTTGCATGCTTGATGTTCTTGAAGAAGTCTAAAATGGTGGACCGTCCCAATAATTGAAATGGAAATGGAAAGAACCTAAAAATGGGTCATAATGGCCATCCAGTTTCTCCAAGAGACTGGAGAGGATCCATTTCGTCGTTTGTAAAATTGACAGAAGGTAAAATAAAGAATATCTTTATACACATACAATGAAAAGAACTATCTCTAAAGAGAGAAATTCACATCTGTACTAGTTAGTAAGGACTTGTTCGAAACTTCAAACCAAGTGCTTATCACAAATGATGCAGGTATACGTTTTTCGAGGACTCAAAGAACTAAAGCCACTTTGCCTGGTATAAGAAATGCCCCCTCCATTTTCCCAAACAAACGAGCATGAAGCAAAATTAACTGTCTCCACTACATAAAGCAAAATTTTGATGATTATCATGCCAGGTTCCTTAATCATGGGATAGCAAAGTATCTGATGAAGCTTATGCCCACAGCCACTAGATGCCCTTTGCACAAACATGGTACAGACTAGAATAGTACTTGAGCAAAAACAGACCAGAACAAATTTTTAAAGCAATACTGCCAGTTGTTTTCTATGTATTCCCATAGGTACTGTGGGACCTTCCTTAAACAAAATCAATAAGTTGGTGAAATACCATAATAGCAAACACGTGCAGTTGTTTAGAAGCATAATTCGAAATAGAAAACAGAAAAGTGGGCAAAACACTATACACCACATCAAAACTGTGGACAAAATTGTGTGGATTTTTCAGAAGTCCAAACTCCAAAAGGGAACACATCAAATAAGGTCTACCAATAGTCAAATAGTCCTTCAAAATGCTTTGCACTCCCGCAGTCAATCCTCGCATTGCGCTCGTGCTTCCAATCATTGTTCTCGTGAATTTTAGCAGGTTGAGATATTTTCAAGAACTTGGGGATTATCTGACTGTCTACCTCTACTCTTCATGTCATGCAACCAGTTCAAAGGTTTATTAACTACGCTTAGTGTTTAAAACTAAAACTGTTGATTTCGTTAGGCTATTCCTCCAACTTCAAGAAAAAAAATTTCAACTTGAACTACAATTGGTCTTCCTTGTGTTTATCCTCTAATTTTTAGAATGCTAAAATTAGCCAATAAACTCAGCCATATCAAGTTCTGAATCCTTACACAGTTGAAAACTGCAGGGGCTCCAGGTCCTGCAATGAACCATAAGGACAGAATTACAGACCAGAGATATTATATCAGTAAAAAGCAAGAAAATTGTATTAACACTCAATTCCTTATAATAAATACCTATCTCAAGATCATGCCAAGGATGTGCAGCAATTGATTTTCTGGTCATGGATGTAAGAATTCTTTCATTAAGAGGCGCATGCGATCCATGAGATCCATGACCATAAGAATTAGGTGCTTTGTTTGGTATCTCGGTAGGTAGATCCATACTTGCAAGCTGCACAGACAACAATAACGGCGGTAAGGTTTTTCTCTTCTGTGACACAAAACTAGCGACTAACTTTACGAATTACTGGGCATTATAATAAAATGAAGCACTTAATAAACATCCATGTCCCAAAATTCAAATGAAATTGAGCCAGATTACATTTTCCCATAAATAGATAATGTAAATTGCAGTCTTGCAGACCATATGAAATTTGCGTCAGATGAAAACTGCCATTGACAGAAATGGGCATTGCTTCATGTCCAGTAAACTAACAAAGCTAGTAATCAAAGGTATATCCGGAGAATAAAAACACTCTAACACATAACACACATAACCCCTTATATTGGAGTCACTGACAACCTTGACCATACATTACACAACCTAGAAATACTTCCTATCATAGAAATTTACAACTCTTATGACCCAAAAATGTAGTATGTGGTCCAGCCACTTGCACTACAAAGCAAAACAAACAACCTGAAAATGGGAAGTAGCATATATACCACCCTTCCTCGAGGAGGGAAGGAAACCCGTAAGAAACTAAAATTTCAGATGCATCTTGATCTAAGATGACTTCTGAGCTCTAAAATTGCGTCATGACTATGAAATAAGACAGAATTTAAACACGTGATAACATAGCAAAGATGGAACAACCACACTACAAAAGCCATAGGCAGTTGGGTCACATGATTTTGGAGCCTCGTATGTGTGTTAATAATCTTAAGAAAATGTCATCACAAATAATTCACACAAAATGCACTTAATGAAGCACGAAGACAGACAGAAGTAAATTGAAGTGGTCCTAACATGATTCTTTGGACCTATGTATGATAAAATCGGAACGTCCAACTTAGCAGAGCCATGTTTTAACTATTTGCATCCGGCAACATCAAATCTGGAATCCAATCTCGCTCTGTCTACGATTATACTTCCTTGACACTTCCTAACATGACAAATAGACGAGTCTCGAAAACAAAAGTCAAACATGGTCTAACAAAAGATCAAGGATAACTAAATTACGGATTAAAGGAAATTACTGACGAATATATCAGGATTAAAAGACCCCAGCAACTGTAGGGCAGATAGAAGGTCCGTCAAAATACCTCAACTGAATTAGAAATGCATCTTTTCAAACCTTGACCTCAATTCAATAGGTTTTGGAATATTTTATCATCAAAAGTTGGTACAGTGATGATACTCATTAAACTATTCTCAGTGACCGAATAGGTCAAAGCCAAACCAAATTATGATTATGCTATACATTCAATCTAGTGATATACATTAAATTACAATATTTAACGTAGTGATAGACATTAAATACTCCCTTCTGTTACTTCTCAGCCTAGAAAAAAAAAAGAAAAAGAAAATGACTTCTTTGCAGCAGTCCGGGCGATCTCCGCCGCCCAAAAGTATTTTTTACAGTTAGATTATATAAAGACTCCAAAGAATGGTTACTTCCGGCAAAGAGTCTTTTTCTAAAATCCAAACCATTGATTATTGAAATGAACAGACGAGAAGAGACTGCAAAGAGGCTTCCGTATTATGCGCTGCGAACACAAAAACTATGTTTGGACTGCAGAGAGTAGTCCAGGCAATCTCGGCCGTACAAAAAGTGTTTTTAATGATTAGATTTTGTTGAACTCCTCGTGGGAAGAATGTTTTAAAATCTAAACCATTGATTGATTACTGATTACTGGAATGAACGGACGAATTGAGCCTGTGACGACTTATTATGTGCTACGAACACAAAAAAAACACAGATCTGCCGAAACGCAGAAAAATCGCACCAAATTTCAAGTGTCTCAGCTGAACTTTAGAACGCGAAATCACAACAATCCCCAAACAAATTCACAAGTACATGCACGCACGCACGTGCATTTATTCAGATAAGGTGTAAGCATACAACGGAATTTGAAGAGAAACGACGTTGAATCGGAAGAAGGGAAAAAAACTCCGATTAAACGCTGGAAACTGAAGCCTTACCAGGAGAAGGGGGGGAAAAAATAAAACTGCTGCAGAAGAAGATAGATCTCAGCGCTCGGAAAACCGAAGTTGAAACGTACCTGAAGTGATGAAAGTAGTAGTAGCCTTCCGTGAGAGGAGTTGAAGGAAAGGCTCAGATCTCGAGGCGTGAGAGAGAGAGAGAGAGAGAGGGCACTTGGGAAGAGGAAAGCTGAAGGTGTACGCGTTCCCGCTCTGTGCTTTTTCACTTCTATACTCAAAGGGAGATTCGGAGAAGATGAAAAAGGAGAAAGGAGGAATTCCCTGCGTTTCTCCCCTCTTCTAGAGAAGAGTCCTTCTATTCTATGGGTACGGATGGAATGGGTATGGCCCGTGCACATACGGTTTGTAGGGTCCACCCCGGAGTTCCACACGAATAATTCAAACAGTTCAAAATAATTTTTCGAATGGTCTTGCCAGAAACCAGCTCAATTGGATATCTCTGAGTTCTTGATCCAAACTTTCATTCTTCATTCATAATTTAGAATCCTAACTTCTGAAAGGAAACTTGAAAAATTAGGCCAAATACTTGTAAATATCCAATTGAACTAATTTTTTTTAAAATACATTTAAAAATTATTTTGAAATCATTGAACGAATTGGATCATTTATGTGAGATCTCGAAGTGGATCCTACACACCGTATGTGCAATGTCGGTACCCATTTCATCGGTAGCCATAACTTTCTCGTTTTCTCTCTCTCACCCTCTCTTTCTCTCTACTTTTTTATACAATATTATATACGCGCTACTAAAAATGGCATTCCCTTTTTTAATTTGGAGAGAGACTATTATGCCATGTGGAATCGGTATATTCTAACGGATCGAATATACGGGTACGTGTCGGAAGGTAGTCGGACGGTTATTCTGGGACTAGGGGACAATTGGGGACCCACTGCGGACGGAGACGGAGTTCCTAACGGTCATTGGGCTAATTTTCGTACCGATTCCTTAGAGAGCTTAATATTGAAAATTCAGATCAGACGAGTTGTTTAGGAAATTTTAGAAAGCAAAGGCATCCAAACTATACAAGCAAAGGTGTATGATTCCATAGAACTAGTAGGACTAGAATGGAAAATAGGATCTTTTTTTGCCCAAGCATCTTCAAGCTTCTTTATTTTTCTTTATTTCTTCACACCCTAGATCAATTAATTGGTATCCGAGCGAAAGTTACCAAATTGATTTGGGGTGTGCGGAAATAAAGAAAAATAAAAAAGCTACACAGATAGCCTTCAGAATAGTGAGATTAGATTCAGCAATAGCCTAAACCTGATTTAGCTGCTGGCAGTAAACTAATGTCTCTATCTGGTTGAATTCTTTTTGGTAAAATAGTTTTCATTTAAGGAAAGGACGCCAGCAAAATAATTTTCAGTTGATGTCCTTCAACTTTTTGAATTTTTTAGCCATGAAGCCAAAACATGTATAGGCATTTTTATAGAGTTTTAGGGTGTATTTTCCTCTTATAGGATTTTAGTGGTTTTAGATACTTTCATAGGGTACCCTAGAATTTTAGACACTTTTATATATAGGGTACCCTATAATTTTAGACGCTTTCATAGGATATCCTATGGTTTTAACGACTTTCATATGCACATTTGTGGGGAGGTTTATTGAGAGAGGAAAACCCAAGAAATTCTCCTTCTTCACATAGAAACAAAATAAATAAATAAATACAAGTTTTATGTACGTTTTCCTTCCTTCGAGACCTTGAATGAAATCAGAACAATACAAAGACACTAGTACTTTTTTTAAGAATGCTGCTACAGGGACAGTACATTATGCACAGCAGCCGCGCACAGATCGCTTTTGTGCTCGTCTTGGGTTCCGCGAATATGATCAGAGTCGCTCATTTTGTTTAAAATACGTCATTTAGGGTCCCTGAAAAAAATTACTTCAATCCGATATCAAGAAGGGCGTTTACAAATCATCCAATTTTGCTTCAAAACATAGACTATTTATTTCGTTTCTAAAAGATGTTTGTTTACTTTATTTGTTTTATAGATCAAAGTTAAATTTAATAGTTAATAAAAAGATAAATGTAGAGATCAAAAAAAGGCATAATTAGACTTGTAAATCTTGCAATATTTGTGAGCTTTGCAGATATAAAATTGCAAAACAAACATAAAAAAAAATGCATAGAGGGGAAAAAAAAAACTATAAAAAAAATGGTATAGGCACAGACTAGAATGCATTGATCCGAACACAGATATGTCCATAACTACCTGATGGATGTAGGCTCTTTAGGGCATCTCCAATCCAACTCTATTTCTCCAAAATAGAAGATGGAAGTGACACATTGATGGGAGATTTTGTAATTTATTCCATTTTTTCTTCACTTTTTGTACTTTTTGAGAGAATTTTTGAGGGACCCACCGTCCTTTTTAGAATTTGGTCCTCCAAAAGTAAATTTGGTCCTCTAAAAATAGAGGACTAAAAGCAAATTTGGAGTATGAAATTTCTCCAAAACTCACGATGGGTCCCTCAAATATTCTCTCAAAAAGTACAAAAAGTGAAGAAAAAGGGGAATAAATTACAAAATCTCCCTTCAATATGTCACATTCATTCTCTATTTTGGAGGAATAAAGATGGATTGAAGATGCTCTTATACACTGTATGAGAATCACGTGCATCGAATAATTTTAGACACATTGAAACGATAATAGTTGCGGAGATTGAAGGGCGTGGATGGCGGAAGAGGTGGTCTTAAAGCAACCTCAATCTCGATACACAGATGGGTTGGGTTATCCGTTGCATGTGATCGTCGGCCAAGGGAATTGTGAATGAGTGCAATGCCATTAATTAAAGTCAAAAAGGCTGGCAATTTCGTTCGTTTTGTCTCGTACTTAACCTACCATTCTTCAAGAACCTTAGACTGCAGTACTAGTTTGGAAAAGTAGAGCTCTAGGAGAAGGTGGACCCTCTCAACATATAATAAAGTTTGGTCAAAGTGAACAAAAGAGTTTCACAAAGGCAAAATATCCACACAAGAATTTCACGAAGGCAAAATATCTTTAAACTTTCGGGCCAGCTGAGAGTTTGCATGGTTGTTAATTTCAGCGTTCAAACTTAATCAAGATGCGTGCAATCTAAATTGGACATTTAATTAAGAAAAAAATGTGGATCCTCTCTTCTGGGTATATTTTGGTGTTTGAAATGGTTCCTTGATCAGGAGGGGGTGTTTCCGATAATGAAAATATTTTTAAATTTTTATTTGTGGTTGAGAAGTTGCTAACTGTTTCTGGTAGTGAATAAGTTATTGATAGGTTTGTGAATCGAGTTGCGGTAGCAAAAAAGTTTTTGTTGACAACTTTTTTGTTAGTGGAAACGAAATTGTAAAATCCTGAAACTCTTTTGATAGTAAAAATAAGATGTTAAAATGCTTTAAATTATTAGTGTTTTTTGTTAATGAAATTGACAACATTATTTTTGCAAAAAAAAAAATTATGTAGATCGAATATAAACAATCAATCATTATAACGCTTTGCTTTGAGATAATTTAAATGGCTTCGACTTAATATGCGTAATATTTTTTTTTCATTATATTGAGTGATATCCTATCAACACAGTTTTCACCATTATTACTCTTGTTGAGTTCTATAATAACGATTCGGATCATCAAAGTGGACTGAAAATCTCACGCAGAACCTAACAGGACCACGGGAAGAAATTTTAATTGGGATATGCCTATTCTACTTGGGAGAAAATTTGTGACCCAATTTTTTTTTTTCAATCGATAATGGTATGATTAATTATTGCATAACCGAAACATCAAAGGAAGCTTCTGTTTGAACCTAGCTTGGAAAATCCCGTTGCCAAGTTAAAAGGGCCTCCAAAGATAGGGCATGTTTGGCTAAAGTATTAGCCACCTTGTTACCATCTCGCGGAGTAAAATAAAAAGAACAAGACTGAAAGCGACTAAAAAAAGATAAAGTGTCCCTAACTACAACCTCCAAACATGCTTTAATCTGGCACTTTCCTTGCAGCATATTAATCACCGTTTGCGCATCACCCTCTACAAGATAAGATCCCCCAGACAAACATATCGACCAATCCAAAGCGACGTGAAATCCCTCGGCTTCCACTACCTCTGTAGATAATCTATCTAGAATAGGAATAGCTATAGCGCCCAAAAGCCTCCCTTCATGATCCCGGACAACCACGCCCTCACCCCCTTTCCGTGTCCAAGCCGCAAAGGCCCCATCCACATCTTCAAAATTCCAAGTTCTGGCGGTTTCCAAGTAATATTACGTGACAAAATACCCCCCTGAGGACTCTAGTGGTCAATTTTAGTAGCCTGCAAAAATAGATTGAAGTCCTCGACCGCTTCCTCAATAATCTTTATTTCCATCTTCCAGTCATGCTTGAACACCCAATTATTCCTGACTATCCAAATATGCCATCCAATAACTGAAAAAGGGCCCGTAGCTTCTCTTCTCATCTCCCCATTGGCCAAACCACCAATTCTTTTTCATATATTCCTTATCTGTGCACTGCTCATTACTACTCATTAGTTCAGGTCAAAGTCGAAATGGAGACAACACCCAAACTTTTGAAGCTCTATCACAGCTAAAGAGCATATGAGAAGGTGTTTCCTCTTCTAACCCACAAAGAGGACAAATAGGATCCACTGGTACTTGACGCTGGGTTAACACCCTATTAACAGGAACAATATTATGCAAGCATCTCTAGAGAAACATTTTTCATCTTAGCAGGTGTCCTCATTTGCCATACCCGTTTCCACATATCCGCATCCTCCTCCAACCCACTGCATTGCCCACTGCTGCAAGTTGTTCTTCTATGTTGGACAATTTCTTTTGCTATAACATAAGCCGATTTAACAGAAAATTGTCCAGAAGCTGTGCCTCTCCAAATACATTTATCCGAAAGTCCTGTGGCGCTCAGAGGAATGCTCAAAATCTGTTTTGCATCTCGCTGAATAAAAACCTCCTCTATCACTGTCCTCTTCCAAACCATTCGACTCTGATCAACTAATTCACCGACACATTCCAAACTGCAAGCATTAGGTTTAGGTGTCAAAATTTTAGGGTAGCTAGTGCGTATCATTAAGCCAAGGATCCTCCCAAATTTTTGCTTTATTTCCTGACCCTATCCTCCATTGCCAGCCCTTTTTAATCACGTCTTTGCTCGCTAAAATGCTCTGCCAAGCCCAAGATGAAGATTGTTTTGGCTGTGCCTCTAGGAATGAAGTACGAGGAAAATATTTTACCTTAAACACTTTGAAAAACAGAGAGTCCTCCCCAATCATCAGTCTCTAGCCCTGCTTTGCTAACATTGCGAGGTTAAAGGCTTCAAGATCTCTAAATCCCAATCCTCCCAACCCCTTCACCTGTGTCATTCTATTCCAACTCATCCAATGGATTTTCCTTGTTTCTTCAGTACCACTCCAAAAAAAACTTTGCGATCACAAAGTTTAAAAACTTGCACATACTGATCGAAATCTTCACACATGCCATGGCATAGATTGGTAGGGCCAACAATACGTGTTTTGCCAGAACCTCTCTACCCGCATGGTTAGTGGAGCTACCATCCTAGCTTTTAACCTTCCTCGTAGTACAATCTGTAAGATACAAAAGAACATCCTTTTTCGATCGCCCAATAATGTAAGACAGTCCCAAATACTTCTCTGCGTCTGGGCTATTACCAAAACCCAGAATTTGCTTGCATTCCAACCGTTGTGGAATGTTGGAGCAAGTTTTCATCCCATTCATGGGCCTTCCTCAAAACCTTCGAGTCTATGGGCCTGCTGAATTACTATTTATTAATCTAGCATTACCTGCCTGCCTACCTACTTGTGGAATGTTGGAGCAAGTTTTCATCTCATTCATTGGAGAAATTTTTCAGTGTCGAGTGGGCACCGGTCACATGGTGCGGAGCACGCATCTTGACTATCCAAACGTGTTTTGAACGACTCAGATTTGTTTGGACTTGAGGGGGTGTTTTGCTAATTTTACACTTAAAAACCCAAACAGATCTGGGCCATCCAAAACACATTTGGACGGCTGAGATGGTGCCCCGCACTAAAACCTTCTCCATTCATTGTATCATTTATGTTTGCATTCCCGTTAGAGTTTTACATAATTCGTGATATTCTGACCAGTTTTTTTTTTGCACATCGCTTATTACCTCTGGAGGATTAGTTCTAGAGTTCACCAGTGGATGACCAGATTAAAATCGGAGCAAATTTCAATGAATTGGTTCCCCAAGAGTTGATAAAACTTTAAAAAAAAAAAAATAGTTTGAGACCTAGGAGAAAGTAAACTCGTAAGTCCCAAATTTGGACGGTCCCCATTGACTCCTATCGGGCATCAGCTCTCAAAATTTTTTTTTTCTGATTTATTCTATAAGCTGAATTCTATATACCCTCTCTTTTTGTCATGACTGAAAATTTCAGCTTATTGTTTGTGTAGGAAAAATAGTTCATCACTGAAAGTTCAAAAGCACGGTAGGGAGTTGGGCAGCACATTTCGAGCACAAAAATTTGATCACTATTCGTTTTGTTGAGCTTTTTGAGTAGCTCATCCCTATAAATGTTAGGTGGAACGGGCATCGGTAATCCAGTAATCGAACTATATTTATCCTACAAATGAAAGGCAAATGTGATTATGGGATACACCTAAGAGATAAATTTTATTTGTCACGTGGTTATCGATCTTTAATTGACTTGATTGCATATTTCCAAGAACGCTTTACTCACTGAGGTTTATGTGTTAGAAAATTATACTAAAAATCATGTTTTTGTTTAATGGATTAAATATTTGATTGTTATTTATTTATTAATCGGTTTTATCCCTTTTTGATGAAAATTTTTATGGGCAATGTTTGCATAATATTATTGTATATTGTGCATGTGTGTCTTTTATTTTACAAATAGATGATCCGATGCGTAGAGTTCAGCTTATACACAAAAGATTTGATCATCTGTTCTTGTGAATTATAAGATTTGATCATCTTTCAAATCGTTCGTATTCTAGAACTTATCGAGAACATAGTTACACCCAAAATCAAGTTGATTAAATATTATTTGATATGATTTTCGAATGCATTTGTTTTAGAATATAACAAGATTACAACAACAAATCGGAATCCATTTATCTTAAAACAAATGCATTCCAAATTATATCATGAGGAATTTTAATTTGTTAGGTTGAGTTTTACAAATATATATTCGGTTTTATTACATGTGTTGGGTGATTTATGAATTTGCAATATTTTTAACTTGCTTGAATATTTTTTGCACCTCAATTTGATGTGCACATATACCGCATATATTTTACTTTGTTTCTACCCATTTTTTGTCCTCCATTTGCTCATTGTTCGACCTGTAGCTTTAGTAGTCTTCAAAATGTGTTGCGCCGTGTCTTCAGGCACGGACATTCGCTAGTCAACTTATGTGTGCGATCAACTTGATTTTTGACATGGCTGGTGTCATCGATAAGTTCTAAATTGTGACCAACGAAATAACAAGTGTAGAAAGGTATAACAGACACTCATCCAACCACGGGGTCGGTCAGAATACGGTAACAAATAAAATTTTGGTTCTGCACACACTGGATTGGGTTCACCAACCCCGTTCTGCATAGGCTCGTGCACATATTTACGTTCAATAATACTCTATCTCTGCCCTGGTCCTCCTGAATTTTTATTCCGTTCAAGTATAATTGGCATCAAAATTAACATGAATTCAAATCATACTCATATATTTTGACGAGATCTACGATATGAATGGAATAGTTTTTCAAAATGGGTCCGACAAGCTTGGGGTGCCGTTTCTAGCAAAATTATTCATCAGTGGCTCAGTGCCCATTTGGCACTGGCACGGTTGCGACGGAAAACCAAAAAAAAATATAGTACGGGTCATGGGAATAGACAGGGGAGAGGCCACGACGTGTTTTGGGTCCAATCATCTACAGTTCTACTGCTTCAATAAGGGAAAATTTCACATAGGCACCCGACCTTTCACACAAATCACACACAAAACACATGACCTTTCTTAAATTTCATATAAACACCTGAGCTTTTTAAAAACTTATCAATTCAACACCTGACCTTTATTAAATTTCATATAAACACCTGAACTTTCTATAAACTCATCAATTCAACACCTACCGTCACCCTTCCGTCTAAAACCAAATGGAAAAAAAGTTAAGTGCTCCGATGTTTTTACTTGTTTGAAATAGCGCTAAGATCTTATTTTCCTGATCATTTTATCCTAAAGAGTCATAATTAATTTTTGACTCTAAAGCTCTCGTTAATCAGCTCTAAGAAAATCGTATAATCAAATATTTCTTAAGGCTAAATACCGAGAGCCTTAGAATAAAAAATGAATTATGATTCTTTAAGATAAAGTAAAATGATCAGAAAAATAAGATTTTCGCATTGATTTGAACCGATTGAAAATTGGAGCAATTAATTTTTCAACCATGTATAAATCGTTTATATATTAAAAATATGGTTAAAAAATTATGTGCTCCAATTTTCAATCCGTTTATACCGGTGCGAAGATATTATTTCTCTGATTATTTTATCCAAAAGAATCATAATTAATTTTTGACTCTAAAACTCTCGTTAGTCAGCCCTAAGAAAGTTGTATAATCAAATATCTCTTAGTGCTAACTAACGAGAGTCTTATAATCAAAAATTAATTATGATTCTTTAGGATAAAATAATCAGAAAGATAAGATCTTCGCATTGGTTTAAACGGATTAAAAATTGGAGCAATTAATTTTTCAATCATGTATAAATCGTTTATATATTAAAAAATATGGTTACAAAAATTAAGTGATTCAATTTTCAATCTGTTTAAAATCGGTGCGAGGATCTTATTTTTCTGATCATTTTATCTTAAAGAATCATAATTAATTTTTGACTTTAAGGCTCTTATTAGTTTGCCCTAAGAGATATTTGATTCTATGACTTTCTTAGGACTAACTAACGAGAGCTTTAAAGTCAAAAATTAATTATGATTCTTTAAGATAAAATTATCAGAAAAATAAGATCTTTGCACTGGTTCAAACAAATAAAAAATTGGAGCACTTAATTTTTTTTCCGTTTGGTTTTAGACGAAGTGGTGACGGCAGGTGTTGAATTGATGAGTTTTAGAAAGCTCAGGTGTTTATATGAAATTTAATAAAGTTCAGGTGTTGAATTGATAAGTTTTTAGAAAGCTCAGGTGTTTATATGAAATTTAAGAAAGGTCAGGTGTTTATGTGTGATTTGTGTGAAAGGTCGGGTGCCTACGTGAAATTTCCCCTTCAATAAAGCTATTGGCACGCCAATGAACACCGCATTGTGTGGAATACATCTCGAGTCTCGGAGTTGAAACCGTTTAATTTATTTAAAATGAATTTTTAGTATTTTTTTTAAAAATTAGTTTAGTCGGATATCGATATTAGGTTGATCAGTTATTTGCTATATTTTTTGATTGAAAATTAAGCACAGAATCGATTTAAGCTCTTACGGATGTCTGATTGTGACCCCATTCCGCTAAGGTCTTTATTTTTTCAGTACTTATTTTCGCTTTACGAGATAGATCAATCTATCACAATAAAATGCTTTTAATTCAAATAAAAAAGTTTA